>QEPC01000373.1:3295079-3305826 GCA_003113815.1 Sphenodon punctatus
GAGTGGGTCCCAGAAGTCAACTAACAGCCCCGCAGCAGCCTCTGCCTTGTCTTTGCTTCAGAGCGGAGGCTGCTGCAGTGCTGTGGTCAGTTTCATGTCAGTTTCACTTAAACTGACCACAGCGCTGCAGCAGCCTCTGCTCTGAAGCAAAGGCGAGGCAGAGGCTGCTGCCGGCGGTGCTGGGAAACAGCAGCGACGGGGTTTTTTGTGTTTTTTTTAGTACCACCAGCGGCGGCACCTGACGGGGCGCTTGGGGGTTCAGCGCCCCAAACGCCCTGGAAGGCAAGCCGTGCCTGGTCATTGAGTGTTTTGAACGTGAATACCAGGAGTTTAAACAGGATACATTCAGGAAGGGGGAGCCAGTGGAGAGAGAAGAGGAGAGGCTGCACATGTTGAAATGACGGGCAGAGTGAATGATCTTGGCAGCAGAGTTTTGGATTGCGATAAGGGTGGGGACAGGTGAGAGCGAGGGAGGCCAGCAAGTCGGAGGTTGCAGTAATCAAGGCAAGAGATAACCATGGCATGAACAAGGGTTCTGGTCGAGGAGATAGAGAGAAAGGGGCGGATCCTAGCAAAGTTATGGAAGGTGAATCGGCAGGATTTGGCAACAGAGTGAATGTAAGGTTTAAAAGAGAGGTGCATGTCGAAGATGAAGCCCAAGCTACGGGCTTGGAGAACAGGATGGATGGTGAGTCCGTCGATGCAGATGGGCAGTTTAGAGGGAGAGGAAGAGGAGGGAGGAAAAATGAGGAGTTCAGCCTTGGCCATGTTGAGCTTGAGTTGATGTCGGGACATCCAGGCGGAGATATCAGAGAGGCAGGAACAGCTGAGCCTGATCGGAGTGGAGGGGCGAAGCAGAGCTGGGGAAGAAACAGCTGAGCAAGCCCTGATAAACCCGCGGAAGCCAGAGGCGCTCCACCTTCCCTTTCTAAGTGTTCCCTGTCTAGCAAGCATGGCTCGAAAGGTTGGTGGGAGGAAGAAGAAGGTACAATCAGGTTTGCCGGCCTCGGGGCAGTCGGCCCCGGGACAGCCCCCATTATGCCAAAGGTCCTTGGACTCCTTCCCCCTCTTGCGTTCCCAACGCCGGTTTACCACGGCGGTAGCAGAGGAGGGGACCTTACTTATGACTTCTCAGGAGGCCCTCAAACCCCCAGCTGATTTGGCTCTGGTATCTGAGTGTTCTTTGGACCAGGAAGTAGTGGCTTCCCCCCAACCAGTCCTTGGACTGGGGTTACCTGATAGCAGTGGCCTTGGAGAGTTGTCAGCAGCCCCTGACTGTCGTGTGCTTTTATCCAAACTATGCGCTCAGTTAGAAACTATGCGCTCAGTCTCTCTAGCCACTTTGTTCAGTCTCTGGGGGAGGTAGTGGTGGCTCTCAAAGTCCAGCAAAAGCAATTTCAGTCTATGGCAGGATCCCTGGCAGAGTTTACTGCCGTGGGCAGTTAGATCGGGCTGGGGTAGTCTCTTCTCTCCAGTTTGTTCCCCTGGTTTCTGCCCAAGGCATTTGTCGGGAGGGTGGGTTGGGAGATGTGGACCAGTTGACTGATCCTAACCCTGTGATGGATGTCACCCTGGAGATCCCGTGTGTGCCTAAGGTGGTGCCTATCCCTGGTGCCGTGGTTTTCAGGGTCCAGCCACTTCCCGATGGTTTTATTCCCCACTGGAACTCCATTTTTTCTATTGCGCACCATCTTGAGCAGATAATAGAATGGGTCCCCTTGGGGGCTATTGTTTCCTTCCAGCCCCTCCCCTCCTATAGACGCATGCAGCGGTTCATAGGTTTTTTTCAATCTTCCCATTTTGCCTCAGTTATTCTATCCCATGTTAGGTTAGTTTCTTCTTGGGGGGTGCATGTGGCCGAGGCCTTTAGGGACCTTGTCCCATGTTCTAGGTGCTCCAACCCGGTAACCACCTCCACGGAGAGGGTGGTCCGGGGGAGCCCTAATTTAGTGCTGGACCCACTGGTCATTGTTGGGGATACAGTGGATGCCCAGGAGCAGGCCTCTCCCAGAGGCTTAGGAACCTTGCTGTATCAAGGTCAGTAGGGTCAGCAGAAACCATTAGGGCTATCCCAGGCTCGGGTTGTTCACTAGCTAAAATCTCGGCTAATAAAGACCTACCACGGTCAATGCCCTGGTATAAGAGTTTCCCAGGTTATACCTGTTAGGTCTGAGACTGGCTCAGCAGCAACTTCGGGGTCACCAGGAGCTCTGAGGGCAATGCAAGTGCCTTTACTTGGTTCAGGCAGGGTCGGCCACCATATTGGGGGAGTACCTTCGGTAGTGGGGGCTGTGTCTAGTTGACCTGTGCCCTCCCAGCCCTCGTGTAGCGACCAGCCAGACCGGGTTAGTTTATGTGCTTGGAATGTAGCGGGCTGGCACTCAAGGATGTTAGACCAATCCTTTTTGAGGTTTGTGGGGGGTAAGGACATACTCTGCTTAGTGGAGACCTGGTCTTTGGATGTCCCCGAGCTTTCTGGGTTTAAGGCCTATGGGATCCCGGCAGCTATTACGGCTAAGCAGGGTCGTCCGTCAGGAGGTCTTGTTTGTTTTATTTCAGTTAGACTGGGCTTCTCAGTGGTGGAGATGGTCAAGCTTCCCCCTACCGCTCTAGCGGTAGTAGTAGTAGTTTTATTTTGATCATGGTATATATTCCTCCAGCTAATGCTTTAAGTTACCAGCGGGATTGTTGAATGAAGTTGGAGGATTTTATTCTGTCTCTTCAGGGTCAGTATCCCCAGGCCTTTTTGATAATGGTAGGGGATTTCAACGTGCGGTTGGGCAGTGACCCTGAGTTGCTTTTGAGCCATTGCCCTTTTCTCAGCTCAGGCTCCCCAGTATTGCATCGTTCCTCCTGGGACAGGGTCCTTAACGCTGCTGGGATAAGATGGGCTGCTCTGTTGGCCAACTCCAATCTCCAGATCTTGAACGGAGTTTTTCCGGGGGATTTGGAGGGTAATTTTACTTCCATTTATCACCAGGGAAGTAGTGTAGTGGACTACATTGCGGTCTCCCCCAACCTTTTTCCCTATTTAGTCGACTTTAGGGGTGGGTCAGGAAATCTATAGCGACCATTTGCCACTTCTCCTAAACCTGTGGTTGCAAATTGTGAGGATGGGTGAGGGTAGTGTGGTGGACGATGAGGTAACAGAGGAGGATACCCATATAGGGCCATGTAGGAGTAGGTGGACAGAGGACCTTGGGAGGCATCTCCAGGAAGTGTTGTTCTCTCCCTTGGGTTGGACATTCAGGGAGGCTATGGTGGAGACTCCTCCCCAGCAAGACCCAGTGGGGCAATACCAGGGGCTTATCGAGCTGTTACGGCCACTTTTGGTCTGTCCCGCCAACCAGCCCCTAGGTGCCCAGGGAACTGTGTTGCGGGGAGCCCCCTGGTATGATAGGGAGTGCAAGGATCAGAAGGCGCTGTTGAAGGCGCAATTTAAACTTTATAGGAGGCAGAGGGACGAGTCCACTTTGGTGGGGTTTTTTTTTTTTTTTAGAGAACAAGAAGGTCTATTGGGCTTTGCTGAGGCAGAAGAAGGCGACCTGTATCTCTCAGTCCTGGGTCATTTCGCTTTTAGTAGCTAGGGGTAGGAATTCCTGTAAGTTTTGGCGGGCCATTAACTCTTTCATGGGTAAACCTTGCAAATTATCCTTCCCTACCATTTCCAGTGGTGTTTGGCTGTCCCATTTTCGGACTCTTTTTCCGTTGGGGGAACCTGAGGAGGATCTTTCAAAGTTGTTGGCTGAGCTTCCAATGTGGTCACCTGTAACGGTATCCGAGATGGAGGAGCTTATTCTGTCTCTCAAGCCAGGGAAGGTGCCAGGGTACGACTGCCTGCCAGTCGAACTTTTAAAGTCTCAAGTGGACTGGTGGGCTCCTTTTTTGGCTGTTATTTTCACTTATCTTGATAAGACTGGGACTTTCCCGGCCGATTGGGGTAGAGCGGTGGTAGTCCCAGTGTTTAAAGGGGGCAACAGGAGTAATCCTGGGAATTATAGGCCAATAAGCCTGCTGAGTGTGCTTGCCAAGCTCTATGTGAAGCACCTGCTAGCCATTTTGAATGGCTGGTTGGTAGACTTTCAAGTACTCCATAGAGAACAGGTGGGTTTCCAAGCTAAATGGGTAACCCTTGATCACTGTCTTGTCCTGTTCCACTTGGCCAAGAAATACATACAGGCAAACTCGAGGCTATTCTGTGCATTTGTGGATCTGAGAGCCGCCTTTGACTCAGTCAACAGGCCACTTCTTTGGGATAAGTTGGCTGTCCTGTCGATCAACTGGAGGCTGCTTGTTCTGATACGCTTGCTGCATAGGGACTCATCGTTGGCTGTCAGGCTCTCCCCACGGGGGCAGCTCTCTGCCTGGCTCCCTATCTTTTCAGGGGTCAGTCAGGGTTGCATATTAGCCCCAGTCCTCTTCAACTGTTTTCTAAATGACCTGGTTCCAGCCAGGACACGGCTCGAATTTTCCCCCCCAAAATTGGCCTCTAGTCATCTGGGCTGCTTACTTTATGCCAACGACGCAGTTATTCTCTCCCAGACTAGGGTGGGCCTACACCAGCAGCTAGGTGCTCTTTCCAACTACTGCTCCACTAACAAGCTTGTTATAAACTATAACAAGACTAAGTTCTTGGTGTTTGGGAGAGAGAGGAAGGTCTATCAGTGGGCTATTAATGCCCATTCAATAGCCCAAGTATCATCTTATAAATATCTGGGGATTATGTTCCACTCCTCCCTCAGTTGGTCCTTCCATCGGGAGATGGCTGCTGCAAGAGCCAAGGGCCCGACAGCTGCCATCGCCCGACTTTTTAAACATAAAGTCCATGGCAGTCTGGGGGTAGCGCTTGATATAGTGGATGCCAACGTCCGTGCCTAACTCCTCTATGGCGGGGCTTTGTGGGCTGTAGCAGCTCCCCAGGTTTTGAACTCAGTACAGCTTAAAGTCATTAAATTGATTTTTCAGGTCCCAAGTGGGACTCTGTTTGCTGCTTTAAGAGTTGAGTTTGGACAGATTGCTTGGAGTTGGGTCAACTGGAAGCAGGCGGCCCACCTATGGTTGCGCCTTTATCATGATGGCCAGGTTGGACTCTTGGCGCTTATACCACAGGACTCTTTTGTTTCTACATGGACAAAGCAAGTGGCCAACCAACTGGCAACCTGGGGGCTGTCAGTCGATCTTCTTAAAATTATCCAGCTTAGCCAAGCACGTAGAGAGGTCGATGGTAGGATCTTGGACATTGCCTGCCAGGAGGATTGGGCAGGGGTGGCCTCATTTGCTTCCCTGGACCATTATAAGTACATTATGCCGTTGGCTGGTAGGCGGGCAGCCTATCTGTCTGCTCCACTTTCAGGGAGGCATTTAGCCCTCCTCTTTGGGGCCCGCCTCAATGCACTTCCAACCAGTTTAATGGAGGGGCGTTACACTGGTTCCTCGTATACTACCAGATTATGCCCCTTTGACCTTGAGGTGGTTGAGTCAGTCGCCCACATCCTATTCAAATGCCATCTATATGATGTCCCGCACGACCACCTGTTGGTTGATTTTATCAAATGTTGCCCAGGTTGGACTCCCCTGGAGTTGCTTTGTATTTTTTTATCCGACACGGACATGCCTCGGTTGAGGGCTGTTTCAGACTTTTTGCTTCAAGCCTTTGTTTACCGCAATCACTTCCTCAATAGTTTGCCTCTGGCTTCTGGTGATGTGGTCCCTCTTGGGGATAAGGGGGCAAACGAGTTGATTAGTTGATTGATATTTTTTGTCATGTGATTTAGCTTTGTATTTTATGTGCTGCTAGTTATTTATGTTGTAACTGTTTGCAAGGACCAACGGTCACGCAATAAAAATTAAATTGAATTGAAATTGAAAAATATCAGAGAGGCAGTTGACAAGGCGTGAGTTGGACAGAGGAGGAGAGAGAAGGGGTAGAAAGATAGAGTTGGGTGTCATCAGCGTAGAGATACTGGACGCTGGAAAGAGCTCTGTCAGATAACTTCAGGCAAAGCACTAAGTATAGAATGCATTTTTAAAATAAAGGTATTTAAAATATGTAATAAATCATTCCTATTTGCCACCTCTTGTTTGACTCTTGAAAAAGTTTGATGCCTTTGTAAGTATGGTTGTTTTAATTCAATAAATCTGTTTCAAGGCTGACCTTCTTGTGTTCTTTAAAAATTCAACTCATTTCCTACATGTCACCTTTCATTAGTCTGATTTGAACAGGTGTCTGTTCACTCGTCCTGTTGTTACTACAACATCAATTAATGGCATTCTCTCTCAATATGGCAATAATTATGCAGATAAATTTCTCTTCCCTTCTTTGTTTTCCCCTCTTTTTCTCCTGCCTATTAACTGCAGAGGCATTCACTTAGCATATCCCTTTTGATTGGATGCTGGTATGTGGTATATCTAGTAATGAAAAAATAATCCTGAACATTTGTCTTGTTTCAATAATTGTTCTACTCAGAGTGACAGATTTTCTTACCTCTGCCTACCACAGAGGCTTTGCACATCAGGTTTCAGCCACTGTGAAGGACTATTTGCTAGAATAGGTGTGTAGCGGGGGGGTCTTCCAGGGACACACAGGGCACTGGGATGTCTCTGGGGAATTAGCCAACCCTGCTGCCATGCCTATTCAGTCCTCCAACCTGGTTGTATCCCCAAATACAGGAGGTGAAGTCGGGGGGGGGGTACCCCAGTAGTGGCCCCACCTTTGGCCTCCTACCACCCCTCGCAGCCAAGGCCCATCTTCAAACCTACGTTTGTTCTCGGCGGCCGCTGCTTAGAATGGGAGCAACGTCACTTCTGGTAGTGCGGGGGAAATGTCTAACACACGCACACACAGGTTTCTCTCCCTGCGTATCTTTTGGAGGTGCTTTAAATCACCTTGTCTAAAAGTGGTCTAACACTGCTTTTAAACGAAGCACTGAAAAGTACCTCCTGAGCCCCGCGTTGAGAGAAAATCTGCGCAGGGAGTGTTTACATGATCCCCGTGCTGCCGGAGGTGACGTGCTCCCCGTTGTCGGCAGTGGCGCCGGCTCGAGATGCGGTGCTTTGAAGAGGCGCGTTCTGAAAGCCTCACTTTTCAGGCCGGCGAAAACTGCTTCCTCCAGGCAGCGCTGACAAACCCCCTGCCCCCTCTAAAGTCCCCAGCCAGTGATTAAATTTAATCACTGACTGGGGCAGAGAAGACGGCTTCTCCCAAACCCGGCTTTCTCCCAAACCCGCTTTGGAGCCGTCCTTTCCAAAACGTGCTTGGGAGGGCGCACGTTTAAAAACGCCCTTATTGTGCACCAGAATATCAAAGGCATGACAGATATGGTCACCTCAGTTTTCACTGTCATCTGAGCATTGAGAGAGGACAGATCTGTTGAGGCCTGTCTGGTGTAGTAGAAAATGTGCTGGTGACCTACAGCTGAAGGTTTTGTTCGTAAAATGAGAAATTCAATAGGGTCAGTATTCAATAATTGAAGCTTTTAGGCTGTTAGGCATATGGTGCTCCCAGGCCCTGCCTCTGGAAAATGCATTTAGTCCTCTTCTCCCTGAAGTGTGCCCGCCCCCCATGAAAAACAAAACACGGCCACCCCCTGTGTCCTGCTCCCATTTGGGAGACATTAGTTATGCCATGTTGCTGCACTTACTGTTCTAAGTTTGTGGGGAGTGAAGAAATGAGCCTCATTGCAGGTGGAGCTTATGCAGACACCTTACAAAGCAAGGTTTTGTGAGGGGTGTTCAGCCATTGACCACTGTTTTTTGCTCTCCCATCTTGTTCAGAGGTATGCTTCTCCAGGGAATGCATTATATGCAGCTTTTGTAGATCTGCGAGCTGCTTTTGAACTGGTACCCAGGGAACGTCTTTGGGGAAAATTATATGCTCTCAATTTGGATAGGCGGTTGCTGCATCTGATAAGGGAGTTGTATACAGATACTTCTATTAGGGTTAGGTTGAACTCCCAGGGGGCTCTATCAAATAAAATTTTGACACGGAGAAGGGTTAAACAGGGGTGTATCTTGGCCCCCACCCTGTTCAACCTATACCTAAATGATTTGACTAGAGAGTTCCCAGTTGTAAGATGTCATCCCCCCAGGGTACGGAATATTCATATTTCCTGCCTCTTGTATGTGGACGATACAGTTCTTTTGTCCCGCACGCAGTTGGGCTTAAGGCGTGCGTTGGAATTGTTTGGAAATTATTGTTATAGGAACATGGTTGAAGTAAATTACGTAAAGACCAAAGTTACGGTATTCTCAAATAAATTTTAAAAACATAGGTGGTTTATAGATACCAATGAGCTCGAACAAGTAAGGGTCTATAAATATCTGGGACTCCTCTTCCATTCCACAGGCACGTGGTCTGTACAGTCCTCAAATGCCTGCTCTCGAGCTAAGCAATTGTCAAAGACCTTGCTGGTCTTTTTTCGTTCGCACGGGGGGAAATTGGTAAAGCCGACTATAAAAGCCTTTTTGCTTAAATGTATACCCATTATTGTACGGTGCCCTTCTTTGGGCCTTAGATAAAATTAAGATCTTGGAACGTATACAGGCAGGCTTTTGGTGCTCCCTACTCTTGGCTCCGCCTGGTGTTAGTATTTTGGCCCTCTATGTGGAATGCGGAGTTATTCCCCTTGAAGAAAGGATTTGGAAGGGAGCACTTAATTTCTGGCTAAGGCTCTATTTTGGCCTGGTAGCCCTGCTCACATGTCTGGTGATTACGGATACAATATCGAACAGTTGGGTGCAGCGTGTGGGGAGGAAACTATATTTGTTGGGGTTTTCCCCCGAGTCCCTTGCCCCTTTGGGGTATAAAATTGCCAGGAACCTGGTTTTTCAGAGGTTGGTGGATGTTGGCCGACAGGAGAGATGGACTGAAGTAAGTGCTAGTACGGCCCATAGCCCTCAGAGGCTTCTGTTAACTGAGCCCGGACATCCAAGGGCATATCTTGATTATGAGCTCCTGACATTAAAGAGAAGGCTTTTTTTCCTGGCTCGGGTTAATTATTTTCCCTCAGCAGTATCTATGGGGAGATATCAGGGGATCCCTTTGGCCGAGCACTTTTGTCATTGCCCTCTGAAGCAGGTTAAGTCCCTGAGTCATATTGTACTTGATTGCCCATACTATGAGGACCTCCGTCAAAAATTAATATTACCGGTGGTCAGAGAAAACCTGGGTTGGCCCCGGGAGACCATTATGTTAAAGCTATTTGATTATACCTGCAAGGAGATTACAGGGAAGGTGTCGCAATTTTTATTTTGTGTATATATTATTAAACAGCATTAGGGGAGTATATCTCGCTTATAATGTTTATTAACTTTAAAGTTTTTAACAGAAAAAGGAATTTATAATTTCTTTGGTATTTTAGGTTTTATATTTACACTAAACTATTTTGGTTCTGTTTGCATGTTTGATATTACATTTCAATGTCTTTTTCTTTGGCTGTGGGAAATGTTGTTCATTATTATTATGTTATATGTCACTGATGTGTGTTTATGTGGTCGGAATTTATTATATTGTTTTGGATTTGTTTTGTAATGGTTATGGCTGTCTGCTGAGGTAAATGTTATTTTGCTTGCTTTGCCCATCAAAGCACCCTTCTTGGGGAAGTTTAAATGGGATTACGTATAGCAGGGGTCAAGCGTGCCGCTGTAAACCCCGGGAAAGGCAAGGCATTTTGATATCATCTCGCATTTTCCTTTACACTATGTAACTCTCTCTTATGGATAACCTAGCATTTAGGTGGTATGTCTGCCCCTCTATTTAAGAATTGGTATGCAGACTAGGGGGTCTGCATTTCTACAGGGGTCAAGTGTGCCACCATAAGCCCCAGGAAGGGCAAGGTACTCTATACTTTTCATGAGGGTGTATCATTGATGTATGGGGATACTTAGGAGTTGACTTCCCCACGATGCTTTCCCTCGCCATTAATTGTGATCTTGGCTAAGATATTATTGAGGTGAGAAGGGTATGATACAGGAGGGCTGTTTTGATAAACTATTATTGTTTTTTGATAATGAGGTGTCATAAATTATTTGTATAAACATGACCACATTGTTTTTATTTTTTGTTTGTTTTGTTATGTTATTGCATTTTATGTATATTGTTATGGCTTACGGCTAAACAAATAAAATTTTGTTGTTGTTGTTACAAAGCAAAAATAAGCACACCAAATATAGATACGTCCAACAAGCATGATAGTTAGGAAAACCAACATCTCTGTGGACATGGAATTATCTTTCAAAACTGGAGTCAGACAAGACAGGTTATTTGACTCTGAGGAGCTGAATAAGCAAAGGAAAAACCCAGCCCTCAGTCCCTACAGATTTCTGAGAGCAAAACCAAAGAAATACATGTTAAAAATGAGCAAGCGACAAGAATTGCTACATATTCCAGAATTTTTCAAAGTAACAAAATAAGCTGGCTGAGTAGAGCACACTTCTGGTCAGGGATACTGCATTAGAAACTAGTGTCCTACCACAATCCCTTGCTTCCAAACACTGGTTTATTTTGACCATTGTATGCCTTTATAGAATTAATGTACTAATGTACACTTTGTAATAGCAGTGTAGTATTAACAATAGGAGATCTCATAACAGCATCTGGCTTTTAAACGTTTTCCGTTAAGTGAGGTATTATTATTATTATTATTATTATAAACATTTATATAGCGCCAGTCATGTGACCTGGTGCTGTACAGAACATAGAATTAGACATGGTCCCTGCCTGTGGCTTACAATCTAAAAGACAAAAAAA
>QEPC01000373.1:3310017-3345937 GCA_003113815.1 Sphenodon punctatus
GGGGATGGGGTGCGGCCGGGTTTGCAGGGTTTGGGTCGCGCACTGTCCTCATATGGGCCACAGTGATCTGTGGAGTGCCTGGGTTTGGAGGGTTTGGGTGAGGGTTGTGTGTGGATGGGCCTACAGGGAATGGGCAAGGGGGGATGAGGGTGGGGAGGGGGGATGGGCTTGGGTGAGAATAAGGGGTAGGTTGGCTGGAGGAAGGCCACTGGAGGCGGAAGAGGGAGAAGGAGGAGGGCCATGAGAAAGGCGAGAAGGAGGGAGGAGATAGAGGGCGAGGAGGCAAGGGGGGTATGGGGAGGCATCCTAGGTGGTAGCAGTCTGGGCATCAGGGGAACCAGGCTTGCGGGTGTGATGTCCAGCGGCGATGGTTGGCGGCGGCTGAGTTGCGCGGGCACCGTCAGGGGGGTGGCTCTTCGCTGTCCTCGCTCCGGCCTCACAACGGCCACAAAACGGCCAACGCCCTTTTGTCGTCGCCCGCTGGGGTGGGGCTGGGTCCTTGTGTGGTGCCTTCCAAGGGGGTGGAGCAGCTCACCTGGGTGGGGTGGAGTGGATTGGATTGGAGTCCGCCGTCAGGTGGGGCTGTGGGGGCAGGGCAGGGCAGAGTGCTCTCCCAAGCAGCTCGGCTTGGCCCGGCTCGGCTCAGGTAAGTACCCTGTTCTTTTCACTGTCAAGAATCACTGAGGTTCTGTTATCAAATAAAGTGGACATTGCTTATATGCAGGTATGGCATGATTTTAATTGGCAATAAATATAGTAATAGCTGTCCCTCTCCACTCTAACCAGGGCTTTGTTCACATGGGATGATTGTCACAGGGCACCTAGGCAGGATGGCAGAATGCTGTGTGAGCACTATTAACTGAGGCAACTAGTCCCACTAGTTAATAGGGAATGTGGTGCTATTTCAGCTAGTTGATTTCATGTACACAGTTGCCTCTGAAGAAACTGGCTTCTTTCTCTTGCCTTTTTAAATTGTTTTTAAAAGTATATTACATTGTTCTATTGATTTGATTGTATGGTTTTTGTGAAGTGCACTGAGCACCATGTGGCAAGGGTCAGGGCTCAGTGCTATAAAAATAAAATAATTATTATTTATATAAGCAATTTACTCCTAATCAGAGCTGTTTTCACAATTTATAAGACCTGGGACGAAAGAGAAATTTGGAACCTGCTGCTGCTGCTGCTGCTGCTGCTGCTGCGGCCACTGCCGCCACCCAGACTCCTCTGTTGCCCCCACCAGAGCCCCCACACCGTTACTGCAACTACCACTCCCCCCTTCCTCTGCTGCTGTTCCTGCTGCCACCAGTGCCACCCGACACTACTGCCACCCGACATTCCTGCCACCTCCAGCTTTTGCATATGAATAATGTGAGCAATGCAGGCTTCGCATGGTACAAAGCAACATTAGGTGACGTATGACTTGTAGTCACAGACACATTTTACATTTCTCCTTTAATTAAACAAACGGGGTGAGGGGGGTGAGGGCGGGGTGTTCACCAGCTGGTATTGCACTGTATGCATGAGTTTTAAAACTGGCATAGGACTATTTTCCTGCTGTCTCTCATTAACTTACTTACTTACTTACTTGTTGCCAGGCAGTTTTATTAGTGGACAGTAGGGAACATCATATTTTGTAGGGATGCAGCAAAGGCCAAATTTGAATAAATCAAAGTTAATTACAAATGTTTCAGGAAACGTGATTTGCTGGGGAACAAAATGATAATATTTCCTTCTCTCAGTTGTTAGTATTAAGTGAGTTTATTGCAACAGGCAAGGTGCCAAATTGATAATTTGAGGAAGCTCAGGGTATCTGTCTTATTTATTTTTTATTTATTTTATTTATTTATTAAAATGTATATGCCTCCCCTTCCTGCTACAAGCATCTCGGGGCAGCTGACAAAATTTTAAAATACGTAACAAGATAAAATGTATTTAAACAACCTAAGAATCCCGAAGTTAAAATAATCTAATACCAAAAAACCAAAAACCAAAAAAACCTACCTAACCTAACCCACCCATCCCATTCCCCTCGGTAAAGGCTCATCAGAACAGCCAGGTCTGTGGAAAGAGGGGAGGTCAGCGGCCAGGTGGACCTCCAATGGGAGGGACTCCCACAGCCGCGGTGCGGCCACCGAAAACATCCTCCTCATGGTCAATACCCCGGGAAACCCGGGGAACCTCAAGGTGGGCGCCCCCGGCTGACCGCAAAGGTCGATCCAGAATCCGGAGGATAAGGCGGTCCTGCATGTAGGTGGGACCCAGGTTGTTTAGGGCTTTAAAGGTCAACACCAACACCTTGAATTGGGCCCGGAAGACTATCGCAAGCTGCAGAGAGTGAAGCATTGGAGTAATGGGCTCGCGTCGGCCTGTCCCCTTTAGGAGATGTACCACCGCATTCTGCACCAACTGCAGTCTCCGGACCAGCACCAAGAAGAGTGCCACTTAGAGTACATTACAGTAGTCCAGTCTCGAGGTAATAAAAGCATGGATGATTGTGGCCAGGTCCGAGTCATACAGCCTAAGCCCATGTACCAGATGTAATTGGCAGAATGCACCCTTCACCACAGCCGCCACATGGACATCCAGTTGGAGCTGCGGGTCCAGGAGCACCCCCAGACTACAGACCTGAGAAACCAGGGGAGGGCGGACCCCATCAATGATGCACTCCCCCGGCTTTCTCCACAAGCATCACCTCCGTCTTTTCAGAATTTAACTTCAAGCGACTCACCCTCATCCAATCCCCCACAGCTGACAAACACTGAGTAAGCACTGAGACTTCCGGACCTGGGTAAGATTAAAAAACAATGAGAGATATAACTGGGTGTCATCAGCATATTGATGACATCTTACACCAAACTCTCTAACAACCTCCCCCATATACACATTGAACAGGAGAGGAGATAAGACGGAGACCCGCTGGACTCCACACGTGAGGCCCAGGGGAGAAGATTAATAATCAGTTGGGTTATCTTTCTATTTACTGACATACCCACCTGATTATTTTCAAAATAGGAACAGACTCACTTAGACCTCAGACAGACAGGTGAAGATATCATTCAATATGCAGGGAGGCAAAGTTAGCAGACAACTGAGGCATTGAACTATTTGTCAAGAATGTTCCAGAGTTAGCTCTCTCACAGAATCTCCATGTGGGGCTAGTCATTTTGACCTACTAAGGTTGCCAGATTGTTTATGGGAAATCATAAGAACATAAGAAGTGCCATACTGGGTCAGACCAATGGTCCATCTAGCCCAGCATCCTGTCTCTGACAGGTCACAATGGGGGATCCATTCCCTGTTGTTTTCCCCCAGTTCCCATCATGTTTCCTGATCCTGTCTGGCTAATAGCTGCTAATGGACCTATCTTCCAGAAACTTGTCCAAACCTCTTTTAAATTCAGCTATAGTACTGGCCCTTACCACAGCCTCTGGCAGTAGATTCCACAACCCAATTATACGCTGAGATTTTAAAGACCTCTATCATATCTCCTCTCATTTGTCTCTTCTCCAAACTGAAGAGCTCCAACCTACCAAGCCTCTTCTTATATGGGAGCCCTTCCATGCCCTTGATCATTCCTGGACACAATGCTTTAATCACTAAAGCGCCACGTGGATAGCTCCTCCTCCACTCCATTTTCTTGTGTCATGTCTTTTGATAGACAATTAGTCCACTTTCACCTCATTACCGGGGAGGCAGGGAAACGTCTGTGATGTCAGTCGTGGCTCTGTTCTCATGGGTATTAGCATATGTGGGAATGCGCTATTTCATTTTTATCCTGCAAAAACACCTGTCGTTGTGTAAGCTGGGGGATCCGGTGGTGGGGGATGTATCAATTACACTCTTGTCATGGACGGATCATTATCTCCTCCAGACTGATCTCCTGGCATATGTCTACCACTGGAGAGGTGTAGGACCAGTTCGGTTGGTCCGCCCCCGGAGACTTATGGAACCAGAGAGGTTCCAGAATGCCCTAGGGGAATTGCCTCCTGATCTCGATGACCGTTCGCTCGATGACCTCAATGTCTTCTGGAACAACTTATTGACTGAGGCCGTTGACCGAACGGCTCCCAGGCGTCCGCTTCTGGAATGCCAATGATGTGGATCTCCTTGGTTTACAGAGGACCGGGAAGGATGGCGGTTGGAGCAACGGTGGCACCAGAGCCGTGCTCAAGCCGACCAATTGCGACATAAAGCTAGTTTAAAAGCTTATGCTGTGGCAGTGTGGGCAGCAAAGAAAGAGTTCTTTGCTGCCCTCATAGCATCCGCAAAGTCACGTCCAGTGGAGCTTTTCTGGGGGGTGCAGCAGCTGGTCAGTCTGGCTTTTCTCTGCCTGGAACTGGAATCTTCCAGTGCCCACTGTGACATGTTTGTTGACTTTTTTTGTGGATAAAATTACTCAAATTCACTGTGACTTCGATGCTGCACTTATAACAGTAGGTGAACCTGAGGGGGTGGAGGACCCACCTTGTCTGATTTCATGGGATCAGTTTTAATGGGTGTCGCCTGCTGATGCAGTGAAGGTCCTTGGGGCTGTAAGGGCCACCTGTTGTGAATTAGATCCGTGCCCATCCTGGCTGGTTAAGGCCTGCCGGGAGACATTAGGGCCATTGCTGGTGGGGGTTGTCAGTGCCTCCCTTAGGGAGGGCAGGATGCTTAGCCACCTCAAAGAAGCGGTGGTGAGACCCTGCTCAAGAAACCATCTCTTGACATTGATTCCCCGGCCAGCTATTGGCCAGTCTCTAATCTTCCCTTTTTGGGGCCGTTGCTGGCGGGGGTTGTCAATGCCTCCCTGAGGGACGGCAGGGTGCCAAGCCACCTCAAAGAAGCGGTGGTGAGGCCCTGCTTAAGAAACCACCTCTTGACATTGACTCCCCGACCAGCTATCAGCCAGTTTCTAACCTTCCCTTTTTAGGGAAGGTTATTGAATGGGTGGTGGTTAGGCAGCTTCAGAGGCATCGAGATTGGGTCAGTTTCCCTGATCCCTCGCAGTCTGGTTTTCACCCTGGGTTTGGCACCGACTACGCTTGTGGCTTTGGTTGATGATCTGCACCGTGAATTAGACCTGGGCAGATCTTCTATTTTAATTCTATTAGATCTGTTGGCTGCATTTGATACTGTTGACCACGAGATGTTGGTGGCTCGGCTGCAGGACCGGGCCGGGATGGGTGGAATTGTTCTTGAATCATTTCGCTCGTTCCTGGCCGGGAGAACTCAGCGTGTGGTTCTCGGGGAATGTACTTCATTTCCCCAGGATCTCACGTGTGGAGTCCCACATGATTCTATTCTGTCCCCCCATCCTGTTCAATGTGTATATGCAGTCTTTGGGTGAGGTTGTGAGAGGGTTCGGCGTGCGTTGTCATCAGTACACCGATGACACACAACTTTACCTCTCTTTTTATGTAGACCCAGACCTGGCAGTCACCCAGTGCTTGGCAGCTGTGGGGGACTGGATGAGGGCGAGCCGTCTGAGGTTGAATCCTGACAAGATGGAGATGATGTTGGTGGGTAGGGCTGGGGGTGAGGTGGCCCCCATCATCGATGGGGTCTGCCCCCCTATGGCAACACAGGTCCGTAGCCTGGGGGTGCTCCTCGACCTGGATCTCCAGGTGGAGGCTGTGGTGAAGGGAGCATTTCACCAATTACATCTGGTACAATGGCTGCGGCCGTATGTTTCAGACTCTGATCTGGCCACCATCATCCATGTCTTTATCACCTCTAGACTAGACTACTGTAATGGACTCTACGTGGGGCTGCCCTTGGGGACGGTCTGGAGGTTGCAGCTGGTGCAGAATGAAGCAGCCCGTCTCTTAACGGGGCCGAGTCGCCACGAGCACATTACACCAGTGCTCCATTCTCTGCACTGCTCTCGAGCAGGAGGGGGCGGGGTATAAAACTAGTAAAATAAATAACTAAATAAATTGTAAGCTGCTAAGACTGAAACGAGGGGGGGGGGGAATTCTCACAAGAAATTCACAAGAATCAAGATGGGGCAAGAACTCAGGTGTTCTCGCCCCCCCTTTTGAGTTCTCATTAATTACTCAAGGGGTTGGGGGTCGCATATGGGGGGCTGCACAGGGGCTGGAGGTGAGCAGGGGCAAAGAAAACCCCTCTATGTACCTCCGGCCCCTGCCTGGCCTCGACATCTGGGGGGGGAGTTCAGGTAGGGGTGAACTTACCAACCGGGGGGGTGCCCCCCCATGGGACTCCATGTGGCGCTGAGCCCCTTCCCAGGTCTTCAATTTTTTAAAAAAGCAATACACACAGCTGGAGCATGCTCAGAGCACTGCCCTTATCAAAGATGGCGCCTGCAGGGCCCAGCAGCTCTTCTGAGCATGGGCGGCCCTGCAGTCGCCGTCTTTGAACAGGACACGTAGGGCTGAGCATGCTCAGAAGAGCTGCTTGCCATCTTTGAAAAGGGCACGCAGAGCCAAGTAGCGATCTGAGCATGCTCCAGCTTGTGGGGGGTGGTATTTTAAACTGAAGACCCAGGAAGGGGCTTAGCGCAGCGTGGAGCGCTGGGGGGGGTCGGGACCCCCCTGCATGGTAAGTGCACCCCTGCCCTACCCCTGCCCCTGTACCCGCCCAAACCTTCCCTTCTCCCCGAGGCGGGGATGCCAGGCGGGGGCCAGAGGTACTGAGAGACCTTGTCTTTGCCTCCTGCTCACCTCCAGCCCCTGTGTTGGCCCCCCCACCCTGACCTGACCCCCTTGAATTCTCGCCAGCTCTCGACGAGAAGAGGGGTTTTTCTCAGCTCGGTTCAAGGCAAGATGGGAACACACACACCCCTTCTCGTCGAGAAGTGGCGAGATAATAGAGCTAAGTTTCAGCCCTATACGCCACACTGGAGGGACCTGGTCATGTGTAGTGTTCCCGTGGGATAAAAGTGGAATAGCACATTCCCACTGGCGCTAATTCCTGTAAGAATAGAGCTGCAATTGACATCACAGAAGTTTCCCTGCCTCCCTGATAATGTGTGAAAGTGGCCTTAGTAGGTGCTTAATAGGGAACATTTTATCCGTGGTTTGAGCAGATATACCACATCATCAAAAAGATGTAGCAGACCCTTATTTCAAAACTAATTTAACATTGAAAAGTTAGAGCTCAAAAAATTAAGATCATATTCAACGTAAGAAGTGCAATACTGGGCCAGACCTGGTCTGGCTCAACCCCCACAAAGGTTTCCTGCTTCTGATAGACTTTTAAGAATTGTGTGTTAAGGTACTGGTAGTGGTTTGTGGTGTGTACACTTATTTATTTTAGGCACCTGACTGCCTATTTCTCGGATTTCACCAGCACTGTCTCACATGGACCATTACTTAGAAACATTTGTGTATTTCTCACTACTCCGTGATGCTTTTAGCAAAATCTTGTACATTTTCTAATGAAATGTCAATCATACATTTACCAACCATCCCAGCTCTTTAATAGCTTACCTGGTGCATCTTGAGGTACTCCTAGACAGTCTATGTCCAGGATAAGGGCTGTCCTGGCCATTAGACAAACAGCATCATTCCTGGGCTGGCAACCTTACCTAGTCACTTCTGTTTGAGTTTTACATCTGCAAACCTGTGGATCATAGTGCTTCTGTTTCTCTCTCACACAGAGCCATTGTGAGGGTAATTTTCATTAATGTTATAAAATGCTTGGATAATATGGTGCCACAGTCATGAAGACACCAATATGGATAGATAGAACTGACCTTAATGCAAAGGAGTTGCACACATCTATGGAGAAAAACCAATCCAAGAAGAACATTATATTGCTGTGACTTTAACTTGACTTAGTCTTGCTAAATACTAATAAGAAATAGGGTAGCAAGTTGCTACGCTATTAAAAGGTCAAATCCTGGCAACGAACAATCATAATGCAGTCAAGAACAGTGTAACTTAGTGCATTGGACAAGGAAGACCAGGATTCACATCTCTTCTTAGCCTTCATGAAGTCAGCTGCATAGACTTGGCAAGTCACTATCATTTGATAGCCTTTCCTCATGGGAATAACGATGACCTACCTCACAACGTTGTTGTAAGGGTGAATTGGATATGGATTGTCAAGCACTTTGAACACTGAATGTGATTAATACTAATCAATTAATAAATAATTAATAATAAATGTAGCAAGATCCATACAAGATTTTCTGGAGCATACCACTTTAGCTGGAAACAGTGGATTTGTGTTTGCAAGGCTCCTTTTCTTCACCATTGCCGATTTCCTGCCAATATTTCAAAGGCAGAAGAACTTTTATACTTCTGTCCCAGCTTACAGCCTTTACGCAGTTACAAAAACCTCAAGGTTTTCAGCATTGACGGTTAAAATTGTTGGAAATACATTCCTTTGGTTGCATCCCCCTTAAGCACCTCATCCTGTTTGTTTGCTAGAAACACCGGGAGTAGACAGACAGATCAGGGAACCCTTCCCCCATCCTATCTGTCCTACCCCTGTCAGGACCTGATTGGTCAATCTCCTCCCCCAGGAGATTTCTCATCTCTTTGTGTCTCAGAGAGCTTCCTTCCTCCCTCTTGAACACACCTAGTCTTAGGACTTAGCATAGATGTAGGCCTTTCCTATCCTACATGTATTTCCTAATAAAGCTACTTAAGCTTAAGTATGCTTCCTGCCTGCTTATTGATGATTAGCTACTCACACTCCTCTGTAAACTCTGCATTGGGCAAATGGATGCAATGATCTCACAGTCCTTGCATTTCCAACAGGGTTATGGGCCCAGACACCCAAAAGGCAGCGCAGAGTGAGTAAAATTGAGTGCTAGCATTAATCTTAAAGGCAGAAAAGAAAAGAAAGATTTTAGTCTCTGTGACCATGGATTCTATGCTGAAGGTCTCCATTCCAGAGAGGCTCACTGGAGCAACAAACTATGAAGCTTGGAGTCATAATGCAAGGATGGCACTGGGAGGACAAGGCCTAAGGAAAATGCTGGAGTCCAACAGACCTACAGATGCAGGGGCAGCACAAGAACTCTGGGATGAGAAAAATGACAAAGCTATGGCAATCATCTCAATGTCGGTGAGTCAGCGTTTACATGTGTACATACATGACAAGTTAACTGCAAAAGATATGTGGGAAATTTTACAGAGACTGTATCAAGGGAAGTCAAATATATCAAAGATACAAATGCTTAAAAGACTTTGTAATATGAGAATGGATGAGAGTGAAGATTTTTCAGCTCATGTTAATGGCCTGCTTGAACTAGTCAGGAGACTGGAAAATCAAAAGCTGAATTTACCAGATGAATTGATAGTGGCATTTCTGCTGAACTCTTTACCACCAACAACTTTTCAAACAGTCTGTCAGATAATAGAAATGCAGGATAACCTATCTTTGGATGTTGTTATTCAGAAACTTGAGGAATTTAATATGGCTCAAACTAATGAACAGCCAAACTTTTCCTCACAGCTTGCCTGCAAGGCAGCTGAGAACAAGAAGCCTTTTGCAAATTCAAAAGGATCTGCAAGAGTTAAGTGTTGCTTCAATTGCGGGGAAACCATGCATCTCGCATATCAATGCACCAAGCAAGAAGTTCCCAGCTTCTCTGCAAAGAACAAAGGGAGCCATGATAGGGCTTTCAGCCTGGTTGAGGAAAAAGCATCTCAACTTAAAAATGTGGAAGGAATAGAATGTGAGACTGCTTCACATGATTTCTTTGTTGATTCTGGAGCAACTAAAAATCTTATAAAGGACAAAGACAGATTTATTGATCTGGATAGGACTTATAGAACTC
This sequence comes from Sphenodon punctatus, assembly GCA_003113815.1. Classification (NCBI taxonomy): domain Eukaryota; kingdom Metazoa; phylum Chordata; class Lepidosauria; order Sphenodontia; family Sphenodontidae; genus Sphenodon; species Sphenodon punctatus. The sequence goes on from QEPC01000373.1 coordinate 3,319,754, forward strand.
CTATAAGATTGGCTAATGGAGAGAAAGTTTATTGTCAAGGAAGAGGCAGGGCTAAACTCATATGTCATCTGGGAAACGGTGAGGAAATGAAAGTTACCATTGAAGAAGCTCTATATGTCCCAGAATTGGATCATAATTTTATAAGTGTCAAGTATGCTGTACAGAAAGGTTTTGCAGTGCATTTTGAAGGGAAATATTGCAGAATTTCAAAGGAAAAGGAGCTTTTTATGCGAGGAATGCTGGATTCAAATGGCCTATTCAAGGTAGATTGCTTGCAACAGGATCAGTATGCAAATGCTGCAAAAGATTGCAGACATAAGAACTGTGAAAGCAAATGGCACAGAAGGATGGGCCATAGAAATGCAGATGTGTTGCATGCACTTCCAGACCTAGTTAAACATTTTAAAATGAACTCATGTGCAACTAAAGATGAGAGATGTGTTTGCTGTGTAAAAGGAAAGGGAACTAGGCCCTCCTTTCATCAGAGCAAGGAGGAAGCCACACAGCACCCCCTACAGCTCATTCATAGTGATATCTGTGGTCCTATGAAGACAAAAACAATTGCAGGAAACCAGTATGCATTGACTTTCATAGATGATTTTTCCAAGTTCACGTTCACTTACTTGATTAAAGAGAAAAGTCAGGTGCTGGAGAAATTTAAGGAATATGTTGCAAGAGCCAGCAATAAGTTTGGAAGATCACCTCAGATCCTAAGGTCAGATAATGGAGGTGAATATGTTTCAAAACAGATGAAAGAATTTTTGAAGCAAAAAGGAATTGAACACCAGACAACCATCCCGCATACACCAGAACAAAATGGAGTAGCAGAAAGAAAAAATCGCTCTCTCATAGAGATGGCGAGATGTATGCTTTTGGATGCGAATCTGCCAAACAAATACTGGGGGGAAGCAGTAATGACTGCCACATACCTGCAGAACAGGCTCCCAACCAAAGGTGCAAAAGCAACACCTTATGAACTATGGCATGGGAACAAGCCCAGTGTGGGGCACATTAGAGTGTTTGGCTCTAAAGCCTATGCTTATATCCCAAAGGCCAAAAGGACCAAACTTAACACCAGATGTGAAGAAGGGATACTTGTTGGCTATGCACAAGGATGCAAGGGATACAGAGTAATGGACACTGACACTGGAAATGTGAAGATAAGCAGTGTGGTCTATTTTGATGAAAATGAAAAGGGAAGCACTGATCAAATGCCAGACCTAATGAGGCCAAGTTCATCAAGACAGAAAAAGACTGCAGAACTGCAGATAAAAGAGGAAGCTGAAGTTTCATTTGATTTGACCATGTTCAATCAACCTGAACCAGAAGGGGGCACTGACACCAACACTGATGCTGATGCTGAAACTGAAGCAGAACCAGAACTGGAACCAGAAGATAACACTGATGCTGATACTGAAACTGAAGCTGAAGCAGAACCAGAACCAGAAGTGAGACGTTCTGAAAGACACAACAAAGGAGTGCCAGCAGCGAGATTCTCCTACGCGGCAAAAGTGGAGGAACCACAGGAGCCCTCAACATGGCAAGACATTCAAAAAATGCAAACCAGTGAGGCGCGCAAATGGAGAGATGCTGCCAAGGAAGAAATTGAGTCTCTTAATGAAAATAAAACATGGACACTCACAAAGCTACCTGAAAACAAAAAGGCCATTGGATGCAAATGGGTCTTCAAGACCAAGCATAATGCAGAAGGGGAAATCACGCGCCACAAAGCGAGATTAGTGGCCAAGGGATATTCCCAAAAATACGGCGAAGACTACGACGAAACCTTTGCTCCAGTAGTAAGGCACACCACAATAAGAACACTCCTCAGCATAGCAGCTGCAAGAAAAATGGAAGTGCAGCACTTAGACGTGAAGACTGCATTCCTACATGGTGATATCAAAGAGGATATCTACATGCAGCAGCCGCCGGGATTTAAAGAACCTGGGAAGGAGGAACTTGTGTGCAAACTTCAAAAGAGTATCTATGGTTTAAAGCAAGCAGCGAAAGCCTGGAATGAAAAATTGAATCAATTGCTCCTTAAGGAGGGGTTCATACAGGGAGAAGCTGACCCCTGCCTATACTCAAGGTTCAGAAATAAAAGGAGGACATACATTCTAACTTATGTGGATGATCTGATTGTATGCCATGAAAACAAACGAGATTGTGATGAAATCGTCAGGAATCTGAACAAAGAAATAGAGGTGAAAGACTTGGGAGGTATCACTTACTATCTTGGAATACAAATAGAACGAGAAAAAGATGGAAGTTTCCTTCTCAATCAAAAACAAAAGATAAAGGACATTTTAGAATGCCTAGGCATGACAGAGGCTAATGAAGTGGGGACACCTATGGAAACAAATTTCCTAAGCCAGGAAGGCAACGACGAGCCCCTACCACAGGACAACCAGTACAGAACTGCAATTGGCAAAATGTTGTATGTAGCCACCGTCACAAGGCCAGACATTGCCGCTGCTGTAGGAATACTAAGCAGAAAAGTAAGTGCACCAACCCAAAGGGACTGGATAGCAGTCAAGAGAATAGCACGGTACCTGAAGGGCACAATGCATTTAAACTTAAAACTACCAGCAAGCGAGAACCCCAGATTGATGGGCTATATGGATGCGGACTGGGCCGGAGACAAGACTGACTGCAAATCTGTGAGTGGAAATGTATTTCTGTATGGAGGCGGAGCAATCAGTTGGACTAGCCAGAAGCAGTCATTAATTGCCCTTTCATCCACAGAAGCAGAATTTATTTCAGCCACTCAAGCATGTCAAGAGGTAGTATGGCTACACAGACTACTAAAGGACTTTGGAATAGACGAACCAAAGCCAACTGAGATGTATGAGGACAATCAAAGCTGCATTCAGCTTACGAAAATGGAAAAGATAAAGCCAAGGTCGAAGCACATCAACACCAAGCGTCACTATGTGAGAGAAGCGCAAGAAAAAGGACTTGTTGAACTGATTTATTGTCCTACAGAGGAAATGATAGCGGATGTGCTGACCAAACCGCTACCCAGAGACAATTTCCAGAGGCTACGAGAAGCATTGGGAATTGTCAGCAGTGCACATAAATGATTCGGTGCACGGGACGATGAGAAGGGGTGTTGGAAATACATTCCTTTGGTTGCATCCCCCCTAAGCACCTCATCCTGTTTGTTTGCTAGAAACACCAGGAGTAGACAGACAGATCAGGGAACCCTTCCCCCATCCTATCTGTCCTACTCCTGTCAGGACCTGATTGGTCAATCTCCTCCCCCAGGAGATTTCTCATCTCTTTGTGTCTCAGAGAGCTTCCTTCCTCCCTCTTGAACACACCTAGTCTTAGGACTTAGCATAGATGTAGGCCTTTCCTATCCTACATGTATTTCCTAATAAAGCTACTTAAGCTTAAGTATGCTTCCTGCCTGCTTATTGATGATTAGCTACTCACACTCCTCTGTAAACTCTGCATTGGGCAAATAGATGCACAGTCCTTGCATTTCCAACAAAAATGAGTTAAGAAACACAGTGAAGGGAGCAGGTGGGAACAAACTGCTTCCCCAGGAATGCTAGGAATCATTATCAGGTATCTTCTTATGCCTCAGGGTAATTTCAGATGTTACGGGATGACAGTCAACCACCCTGAACCACAGTGGATTCAGGGTGGTGGCTGTGATCGCGTGAACATCTGTTTGAGCCCACCAGATGTTCACCACAGTGAATTCCTGGAGGAGTTCAAAGCTAACCACGATTCTGGAGTTGAGGCCAGCCTCACCTCCAGAATTGTGGTTGAACCACGATCAGGAATGGGGCGAAAGTAGCGTCTGTTACCTTGCCCCATTCCTGACCGTGATCCAGACCATGGTACGGAATTGGGCACAGCGGTCTAATTGGCCTCTGCACCCGCCCGTCTCCCTGAGGGAGGTCAGCCAGTGGAGCACGGTGGGGCGGGGTTGAGCGGCCACATGTCATGCCATGCAGCCCTGCCCCCTCCCCAATTCCCGTCCACAATCAGGCCGGCACATCTAAAGGACAGCTGGTCTGATCACGGACTGGGATCCGAGATGGAACCTGGTCCAGGGTTCAGCGTGTTGGGCCGAAAGGCCCATCACATCTGAAATTACCCTCAATCTCACATACATTTCTGTGCAAGTTTCCTACCCCAAACTTGGAGATTTCAGAGATATCAACAATAGATTTCAGTACTTAAAGCAAATGTGTTGTATAATAATCCACAGGAGCATTTTGTTTCAAGATTGTATGACTTTTCTAATAAATTACAATAGAACAAAGACTTGCCTAGTGCAAAAAATACTAGAGTTTAAGCCACTTGTCATGGCTACCTCTGTCTGTTTGGCAGGTGGGGATAGGATTTTGGGAGGTTAGGGCTAGCGGATATTTAAATGGTTCTTATTCGTAGTTATCTATTTTATATACTTTTTATATGGGTAATTTCAGACATGCTGGGCCTCCAGACCCAACATGCAAAAAAACCCGGACCGGGATCCGCCTCAGATCCCGGTCAGTGATGAAGCTGGCCATCCTTTAGATGTCCCGGCTTCATCACACAGGGGAATTGTGGAGGGGCGGGGCCGTGCGCTGTGACAGGCAGCCGCATGGCCCCATACTCCCACATCCGCCCACCCTCAGGGAGACAGGCAGGCGCAGCAGCCAATGCGGCCACTGTGCCCGATCCCGAACCACGGTCTGGACCACACTCAGGAACGGGGCAATGGCAGGGCTCAAACAGATGTGCCACACATCACAGACACCACTGGATCCAGTATGGTTGACTGTGGTGGTGTCACGTCTGAAATTATCCTATGGGTGATTTCAGACGTGATGGGCGCCCCGTTCACCACAGTGGATTCCCAGTGGGGGTGAACCGAACAACCACCCCCCGGGGCAAATAAAAGCCCTGAACAGACGTGACGGGACTGGGAGCACGGCAGGGAATCGAGCCAGCAGATCATGGGCCGGAGCAGCGCGACAGATGTGACACCAATTCCCGGCTGTGGTCAAAACACCCAGAAACCACCGGGCAGGGGCGGGACACAGACATGGCCACCTGAGGGCAAATGAAGCCAAAAGGCACACAAGGGAACGCCCACACAAGGGAAATGGGACGGGAGGGAAGAGAGGGAGAAGAGCCGGACAGGTACCACACACAACAGGCACACAGACAGCGGGGCCACAGTGGAATACACAGCACAAGCACACACCCAGACACACACACACACACACAGAGAAGAGAAAGGAAGGGAAGGGGGACCCGGGCGCCCGGACAACGCACAAGGCACAATGGGCACAAGGGGGGGTGGAACAGGGAAGAGGGGGGGAACTGCAAAGGGGCAGGGCAGGACACAGGCAATGGCAACCACAACCCCTCACAGCAAAACTGTCTGCACGGGCACCCCCACAGCAACACAGGCAGCCCCGGAACGGGGGGCCCCAGGAGCTCGGGACCAAGGCACAGCAGGGGCCAACAATGCACAGCGAGCTGGCCAGGAACAGTCCAGGAGGCACACGTAGACCCCACACCCGGAGACCAGACAATGGAGGGCAGGCAGGAGAGCCGGTGCGGCGCTGCAGGTCCAAGGACGCACACACACCCCTGGAGGAAGGAGCGAGGGACTGTCCGGGGGCCCCAGAACCCCGAGGTCACACAGGCACCCAAGGGGGGGCAGGGCAGCAGGTGGCAGTGCTGGCGGGTGGGGACAGTCCGCTGGACACAGGCGGGTCGGTGAGGCCATGCAGAGCGCCGGACCCAGGCACCAGGGAAGGCAACCACGGAGGGGATCCTGGGTGTGAAGGCAGACCAGGGGTGGGGCCCGGAGGGGGCCCGGGGCCACAGGCAGGGGCAGCAGCACCCCGGGAAGCAGGCNCCTTTCCTATCCTACATGTATTTCCTAATAAAGCTACTTAAGCTTAAGTATGCTTCCTGCCTGCTTATTGATGATTAGCTACTCACACTCCTCTGTAAACTCTGCATTGGGCAAATAGATGCACAGTCCTTGCATTTCCAACAAAAATGAGTTAAGAAACACAGTGAAGGGAGCAGGTGGGAACAAACTGCTTCCCCAGGAATGCTAGGAATCATTATCAGGTATCTTCTTATGCCTCAGGGTAATTTCAGATGTTACGGGATGACAGTCAACCACCCTGAACCACAGTGGATTCAGGGTGGTGGCTGTGATCGCGTGAACATCTGTTTGAGCCCACCAGATGTTCACCACAGTGAATTCCTGGAGGAGTTCAAAGCTAACCACGATTCTGGAGTTGAGGCCAGCCTCACCTCCAGAATTGTGGTTGAACCACGATCAGGAATGGGGCGAAAGTAGCGTCTGTTACCTTGCCCCATTCCTGACCGTGATCCAGACCATGGTACGGAATTGGGCACAGCGGTCTAATTGGCCTCTGCACCCGCCCGTCTCCCTGAGGGAGGTCAGCCAGTGGAGCACGGTGGGGCGGGGTTGAGCGGCCACATGTCATGCCATGCAGCCCTGCCCCCTCCCCAATTCCCGTCCACAATCAGGCCGGCACATCTAAAGGACAGCTGGTCTGATCACGGACTGGGATCCGAGATGGAACCTGGTCCAGGGTTCAGCGTGTTGGGCCGAAAGGCCCATCACATCTGAAATTACCCTCAATCTCACATACATTTCTGTGCAAGTTTCCTACCCCAAACTTGGAGATTTCAGAGATATCAACAATAGATTTCAGTACTTAAAGCAAATGTGTTGTATAATAATCCACAGGAGCATTTTGTTTCAAGATTGTATGACTTTTCTAATAAATTACAATAGAACAAAGACTTGCCTAGTGCAAAAAATACTAGAGTTTAAGCCACTTGTCATGGCTACCTCTGTCTGTTTGGCAGGTGGGGATAGGATTTTGGGAGGTTAGGGCTAGCGGATATTTAAATGGTTCTTATTCGTAGTTATCTATTTTATATACTTTTTATATGGGTAATTTCAGACATGCTGGGCCTCCAGACCCAACATGCAAAAAAACCCGGACCGGGATCCGCCTCAGATCCCGGTCAGTGATGAAGCTGGCCATCCTTTAGATGTCCCGGCTTCATCACACAGGGGAATTGTGGAGGGGCGGGGCCGTGCGCTGTGACAGGCAGCCGCATGGCCCCATACTCCCACATCCGCCCACCCTCAGGGAGACAGGCAGGCGCAGCAGCCAATGCGGCCACTGTGCCCGATCCCGAACCACGGTCTGGACCACACTCAGGAACGGGGCAATGGCAGGGCTCAAACAGATGTGCCACACATCACAGACACCACTGGATCCAGTATGGTTGACTGTGGTGGTGTCACGTCTGAAATTATCCTATGGGTGATTTCAGACGTGATGGGCGCCCGGTTCACCACAGTGGATTCCCAGTGGGGGTGAACCGAACAACCACCCCCCGGGGCAAATAAAAGCCCTGAACAGACGTGACGGGACTGGGAGCACGGCAGGGAATCGAGCCAGCAGATCATGGGCCGGAGCAGCGCGACAGATGTGACACCAATTCCCGGCTGTGGTCAAAACACCCAGAAACCACCGGGCAGGGGCGGGACACAGACATGGCCACCTGAGGGCAAATGAAGCCAAAAGGCACACAAGGGAACGCCCACACAAGGGAAATGGGACGGGAGGGAAGAGAGGGAGAAGAGCCGGACAGGTACCACACACAACAGGCACACAGACAGCGGGGCCACAGTGGAATACACAGCACAAGCACACACCCAGACACACACACACACACACAGAGAAGAGAAAGGAAGGGAAGGGGGACCCGGGCGCCCGGACAACGCACAAGGCACAATGGGCACAAGGGGGGGTGGAACAGGGAAGAGGGGGGGAACTGCAAAGGGGCAGGGCAGGACACAGGCAATGGCAACCACAACCCCTCACAGCAAAACTGTCTGCACGGGCACCCCCACAGCAACACAGGCAGCCCCGGAACGGGGGGCCCCAGGAGCTCGGGACCAAGGCACAGCAGGGGCCAACAATGCACAGCGAGCTGGCCAGGAACAGTCCAGGAGGCACACGTAGACCCCACACCCGGAGACCAGACAATGGAGGGCAGGCAGGAGAGCCGGTGCGGCGCTGCAGGTCCAAGGACGCACACACACCCCTGGAGGAAGGAGCGAGGGACTGTCCGGGGGCCCCAGAACCCCGAGGTCACACAGGCACCCAAGGGGGGGCAGGGCAGCAGGTGGCAGTGCTGGCGGGTGGGGACAGTCCGCTGGACACAGGCGGGTCGGTGAGGCCATGCAGAGCGCCGGACCCAGGCACCAGGGAAGGCAACCACGGAGGGGATCCTGGGTGTGAAGGCAGACCAGGGGTGGGGCCCGGAGGGGGCCCGGGGCCACAGGCAGGGGCAGCAGCACCTCGGGAAGCAGGCAGCACAGCAGTACGGCAGAGATATCAGGGAGGGAGCAGCCAGTGGAGACCGGCCCCCCGGGCAGGGGTGGGAGCCCACATGGGGGCAGACAACCAGGGGGCCGGGGGCCCCTCCCAGTGAACCAGGTGGAGCCAATGGATCATGCCCCGGTGGTACCCCAACAAGGACATGTGGTGGGCGATCAGGTAGTAGGCCTCGAAGGGATCCTGCATGGACAGCTCCAACTGCACATCCAAACGGGACCACACGTCCAACAGTGCCGACAGCTCCGCCACGGCAGACTCCGACACACAGCAGTCAGCAGCAGGGGGCCACAGAAGCTGTCCCAGCTCCAACAGCCAGTGGTACACCGCCCCACGGGAGCGCTGGTACCCACGGGCCCTGTGAACACAGCCAAAGTAGGACACGGCCAAGGCAGGACCCCCCTCCGCAAGGCAGAGTGTGTAGGCGGCCAGGCTGCACACAGACAGCGCAGACACGGTCTCAGCCACAGACCAGGCCACATGAGAGCACCTCATCTCCGTGATGCACCCATCGGGGAAGGGAACCAGCCCCAGAGGCTCCACACGCAGCCGTCAATCACGAGTGCTTGCCTCATAGCCGAAGTAGCGACGGCCAGAGCTCAGGCTCGCATAAGCACTCGAATGGCTGTCCAGGCAGCCCAGGAGCAGCTGCATGGCCGGGCTATGCCACAGGTCACACAGGGACATGGTCTCGCGGAAGATCCAGCTATGGGGGGCCCCATGGGGGCCGGGAAGTGGGAGCCCGGTGGATGCACAACCAGCCATGGTCCAGCTAGACAGGGAGAATAACACCATGGACAGGGGGACACACATACCCTCCAGGGCTGGGGGGGCCTCCGAGGGGTCCCAAGAACAGGAGAGGCAGCCATGGGCTGCAACATTGTAGCACAATGGAGCGAGGTGTGGGGTGCAGACCCGGCACAGCTGCAGAAAACAATCGCACACACAGAACGGCTAATCAGGCCGGCAAAGACACGGTGTTGCAAACAGGGAGGGGGGGCGGTGATGGCTGATGGCATGCAGCTTCACAAGGAGCGCACAGCAGGTACACCCAACCGCCCGCCCATGGACACCAGCACCACATTGGGGGGTCTGCCCAGCTGAGGGATGGGCCCCAGCCCACCTGGCCATCAGAGGACCATCATAAACATCCCCCAACTCCCGGGGCCCCCACCACCATGGAGCAGGACAGGGCAGCCGCCTACTGGATTTACCTCGCGCTCACAGCCGAGTAGTACCACGACTACACCGAGCAGCTGCGCCTCCTTACCGTGGAGCTGCAGCTGGGCACCCGCCTGTGGGTTACCCTGGCCTGGAGGGCTGCAAGGGCCTGCAGGGCCCACCATGGCCGCAGGAGAGCCGTTGCCCGGCTCAGGGCGCAGAGACTCTCCGAGGTAGACTGGCAGGCTGTGAGCTGGGGCTGAACCCGGCCCGCGGTGCTCAGTGAGGCATCTGGGCACCTCCAGTGGGGGAGGGAGACCATGTGCTGGGCATCCCTGCTCACTATGCCCATTGACAGGCGGATATGGGTTGCTGACCGGGCACAGGGTTGGTGGACCAGGGCGCTGGCCCAGTGGGACAAGGCAGCCTGGAGGGCCCACTTTAGGATGGACAAGCTCCCCCTGCTCCGGCTCGCTGAGCTCCTTATGCCCTGGCTGGAGCGACAGCACACCCCCATGAGGACCCCCATCCCCATGGTCTAGTGGGTGGCAATAGGGGTCTGGGCCCTACCAATGCATGACTCCTGCTGGTCCGTCTCCCAGCACTTTGGGGTAGGCCTGAGCACCGTCGCCTGTATCCTCCGGGATGTGTGCGAGGCTGTGAAGGGCATGCTCCTGGACAGAACGATCCAGCTGGTGGACCAGGGGGCCATGATGGCAGGATTCATGGCTGGAGGCTTCCCCAACTGCATGGGAGCCATGGACTGCAGCCACATAGAGATCCTCTGCCCCTCTGCTGGGGAGGCTGTAGAGTATGTGAACAGGCACGTGTATCACTCCCTGCAGCTGCAGGCGGTTGTGGATCACCGGGGCTGGTTCATAGACATCTTCACGGGCAATTCCGGCCGCAGTCATGACTCCCGGATCATGACCATCTCCCCCTTCTATGCCCGGATGTTCCGGGGGGACTTCGCTGACATGGGGATGACCTGGATCGAGGGGGTACCCATGCCCCCCTGTATCCTGGGCGACCCTGCCTACCCCCTCACCCGGTGGTTACTGAAGGTCTACCCGGTTGCACGCACCCCTGCGGAGGTGCTTTACAACACCCGCCTGTGCTCCAGCAGGACCGTGGTGGAGCAAGCCTTCGGGGCCCTCAAGCAGCGCTGGCGGAGCCTCACTGGCCGGCTAAACTACACCGTGGAGACCTCAGCCCTGGTGATCGGTGCCTGCTGTGTGCTCTACAACGTGTGTGAGACTGAGGGGGCAGCCCTGGAATACCCCAAACCCAACCGGGCCCCTGGCCCGGTGCCCCTGTACATGAACACCAACAACCCCAGGGAGTACCGTTATGCCAAGCGCATCCAGGACGCCCTGGCGAGGCATATCAGCCAGGAGGCCGAGGTGTGAGGACTGCCCCTCCCCATCCCATCCCGGGGGTTCCTACATGGGTGGGGGTCGCCCTCGCCCCTGTCACCCACATATGGGCCTGGGAGGCAATATGATGCAAACACACTTTATTTCACCCACGTGTACATGTGCACTCGACCCCTCTCCCTCCACCCCAGTTGTGCCCCGCCTCCTATAGTGCCCCCCCACCGCCCTCCCCCCCTCCCCCCATCCCCCACGTTTCCTGGGATGGCCCCGTGAGCGCCCGGTGTTGGCCATGGAGCCCTGTGATCTCCCCTCCCCCCCACTGTCCGTGTTCCCAGTAGTGTCCTGGGCCACCTCCTGGGCCGGCAGGGGGGGAGGTGGTTGGGGGGAGGATGGGGCCTGGACCCAGGGTGCTGCCCTTAGCGGCTGCACCCTCCTGAGGGCAGGGGGGACCGGGAGGCGGATGCATGGCCCCTGAGGGGCCCGGCATGGGGACCTGGGCAGGCAGGGTGCCCGGGGGGGCGCCTGCCATCACATAGGCACACATGGTGCCCGCGTGCAGGAGCAGGAAGGTCCCAATATCATGGGACCTGTCCATTTTGGCAGAGTGCTCCTGCACCATGCCTGGGATGGCCTTCTCCAGCCGCCCGAGCGCTTCCACCTGCCTGCTGTGCTCCCGGCGCTCCCACCTCCGCTCCAGGCACACCTCGGCCTGGAGCCTCATATCCCGCACCTCCGCCTGCTCCAGGTACCTCTCGATGGCCACCTCCATCTGGTCCACGGCCGCTATCATCCTCTCCCCCTGTTCCGCCGAGGTCCGGACGATATCCTCCGCCTGGTCCTCCCTCCACCAGTGGACCCATGCCCGGTGCTCCCTCATGCACTGTGCTGGGAGAATGGGCCCTGGAGACACTGGCTGCCGGGATTGCCCTGTGGGTACAGGAGGGTGAGTCTGAGCCGCCCCGGGCACCTTCCCCCAGCCAGGGATGGGGCAGGGGCCCCGAGGGCCCCTGGGCATGTTGCCCAGCCCCTTACCACCCCCCTCCCCGGCCTCTCCCATCCCCTCCAACTGTCCAGGGATCCCCTCTCTGCACCCCGGAGGGCCCTCCCACCCAGACCGCATGCCTCACCTGGTTCCTCCACCTGCTGCCCGGGGTCCCAGCACCTGCCTGCTCACCCACCTAGGTCTTGTGCCAGGGTGTTCCATGCCCTATGGGCGAAGAGGGGGGGTTGTTGGTGTAGGGTTGCATGGTTGGGTGACCGTGACCCAGGCCCCCTTCCCGCCTTGCCTTTGGCGTCTGGGGCTGATGCTGGGGCTGGCCTGTCAATCCCCCCCTCAGCCCCTGCCCCCTGTGGGCCTGGTCCCTCTCCCCTCCAGGTCTCCCGTTTACCCTCAATGTTGGTCTCGGATCCTTCCGAGGCCGGACCCTCGGTGTGGGAGTACTCCCCCTGAGACCACTGGCTGAGGGTGATGAGGGTGCCGGCCTCCGACTCTGCTTGTCCGACCTGGGGGTGGGTGCTCTCCGGGCTACTTTCCCAGGGGGGGGCTTCAGGTGCTGGAGGTCCAGGGGCGTTCCTCCTGGGGGTCCGGGGCCCTAGAGCTTGTGTCTACCAGGGGGGTGGTGAGGGGCCAGGGTACCTCAGCCCTTTCCCTGCCCTGGACCACTGCGCCCTCCACGAGCCGTGGGGTGACTATCGACCCCTTCATGGGGAGTATTCGGTCCAGGGCATCGTAGAAGGGGGCGGTGTCTCTCCATGTCCAGATCGCCTATTGTTGTCCCAGATGGCCTTGTACCCCCTCTTCAGCTCCTTGGCATTGGAGCGGCACTGTGCCATGGTGCGATGGTGCCCCACCGCCTCCATGTCCCCCACTATGTCCTGGTAGACATGCTCGTTGCGCTGGTTGAGCGCAAGCTCCAGCTGGTACTCCAGGGTCCCCCAGATCCGTATGAAGTCCCGCGTCTCCTGCAGCCCCCACTGGCCCCCTCTGTGGTAGGGCTTCCTCCCTCGTCTCCCCTGTGTGTCCTCCTCCTCCACCGCCTCTTCCACCGCCTCCTCTCCACCCGGGCTGGGCCGGTGTCCTCCGGAGGCTCGTCCACCCGGGCCCTTTTCCATGTCTGCGGGACGCAGGGGGTGGGGGGGTTATGGTTGGGTGTGGTTCTGGCCCCTCTCACGGGGCGCCCCCTTTCCCCTCCTCCCTGCTGGGAGCCCAGGATGGCCCCATGCCCCCCCTTGGTGCCCCTGGACCCCCTATTCCCCTCCCCTTGTTTCCCGTTACCCGTTTCCGGGGTACCTCCTCCCCCGGTCTGGCTGCTGTTCCCGGGGCATCCTGTCCTGGCTCCAGCAGGTGTTGTCCCTCTGCCTCCTCCATCCTCAGCATGACCCCCGCCTCCCCCTCCACCGCCTGCACTCCCTCCACTGCTGCCATTGCCTCCTCCTTCTCCCTCGCTTTCTCTCCCACCACTCTCTTCCGCCTCCCTCCTCACTCCATCCCGCCACACTTCCCTGCTGCAGGTTTCCCTTTAAATCTCCTTCCGGTGGCTGCATTGTTGCTGGTTGCCTGGCAGCGACGCTGCGTGCTTTGTCCCCGGCTGGGGATCATTTTCTTTGGTTCCAGCCGGTGATTGCTGTCCATTTGTACCTTTTTGTTGCTTCCCGGTGGGGATCTCCACGCTTCCGGAGATTGTCCAGCGGGGAACCCCGGAAGCGTGGTTGGAATTGACCCCATGTGGGTATTGACCGTGGTGAACATCTGGTGGCCGCCAAAAAGACGTTCAGGGCGCTTTGACCCCGCCAGAGGATTGAGCGTGGTTCACTGTGGTTGAGCGTGATCTCGTAACATCTGAAAATACCCTATGTTGTAACATGCCCTGAGCTCTAGAGATAGGACAAGATATAAATTTAGTCTTCCTGGGGATTTTAGGATCACTCTAACCCCAAGGAGGACATAACTGTAAATAACGTTTGAACAAAGATTTGCCACTTCATTCTTCGAGTATTCTCAAACTAGAATAGGGTCAAGTGATGGTTTCATCACCTTACCGGTTGGGCTTTTTTTGTTGTGGTGGGGTTGGGTTTTTTTCTTTCTTTCCAGTTGAAAAAAATCCTTTGAAGAGTATTGGGGTTAGCTAGTTGATAGTTAATGGGAAAATAAAAGTACTGCACATCCAAGATATTGGGATCTAAGTGACCCAATTTCTTTAAGAAAAACACAAAGCTCTAACCAAAGCCTATTCTTCCTTTAAGTATTCTCAAACTATAATGGGGACAACCTTCCCCCTGTGCTGTAATGTATAATATTTAATAACATTTAATGTCTGGAATATTAAAATGGAATACTTTCAAGTGTTTATTTATTATTATTATTATTATTATTATTATTATTATTATTATTATTATTAATAACGGCATTGGCCAAACCAAACTTTCAAATGTTTGTTTTTCCCCAACTGTGGTCATCTTGGGGTTTCTTGGACCCCCAATACCAGATTAGTACAGTGGGTTTTCCAGCCACAGGAGGGTTAAACAAATGAATAATAAATGGTGTCTTTTTCTCATTGCAAAGTAGAGAATGAGAGTGATTACTTGTACAGTAACTCTGCTTTGGTGATGTTTCTCTACATAGAAAATAAGACAATTTATGGCACAGCTAAAATAACACTAGCACTCAACCTTTTTAAACCACCATTTTAAACGTAATGATAGCCTCATTTATGAAAATTCAGAAACTAACCTCTGCACACTTTTGCATCAGCAAACTACAATGGTTTGTTCGGCAAATAGTTTCCAGTAATATAGCTCCTTGGAAAAAAAGTCAAACAGATGATGATGAGGAGGAACAGAAGCAGCAGCAATTTAATATCTATGAATAACAGATGATCAAGTGAAGTACATTGCACCAAATGTCTAATCTCTTTAAACATAAGAATAACGGAATAAGATTCTATGTGGAACAGAATGTTGCATGTAGTATTAATCTGTGTTATTGCAACACTTTCATGTTTTAGTCACCTTACATAGGGGAAAGCTTTTTATATGGCCGTATGTGCTGTATTATTATTATTATTAACAAACATTTATATAGCGCCAGCAGTTTACCTGGCACTTTACAAAGTAATAAAATAGGCATGGTCCCTGCCCCTAGGGCTTACAATCTGAGAGATTGTAGTACGTCAGCTACATATAATGATATCTATTATAATTTGTGTGGTAACAGAGTAGTTAATTGGTGCAATGTACTTCACCTGATCATTGGTTATTTCCCTTGGGTCATGAAATTTAACCACCAGCTGGTAAAATTGCTGAATAATTTGATCAGAAAGAGGTAGCTGATTAGAGAACATAAAACTTCCCTTTGATAATTATTGTTATTAGTTACAGCGCCCCAGCAATGTGGCTGACACTGAACAGTGACTAGAGACAGGTCCCTGCCCATAGGGACTTACAATTTTGGATGGATAAGAGAGGGGAGACAGAGGGTAGGGAAAACAGGAAGAGACAGGGATACATTCATGAAGATGAGTAATTGCATGCATTTAGCTTAGTTACAAGGGGAGGAGAGGGATCTTGAAAGGTAAAGCAATATAAGAAGATAAATCAATGAGCAAACTATTAAGATGAGTGGCTCGGAAAAGCCTGATGGAAGGGGTAGATTTTTAGGAAGGATTTGAAGATGTGGCAAGAGGGAGAAGACTGTATGTGTTCAGTGAGGAAGTTCTAGGTGTAGGCAGTAACATGGAGAGAGATGCTTGGGAATCAACAAAGCTAAAAAGCAAACTGACTAAAAAGGTATGTAATAAATCAGTAGTTCCCAACTTTTTGAAGCAATGGGCCACTGTCAGGCCTCAAAATGTCTTGGTCTCTCTAGTATTCACCAGTGACTTCTATAAGTTTGGATGCTGAAGAAATTAGTTAGTTTCAGGATTACAGAGAAATCATTACAGCCTGAAAAAGTGTTTGGGGACCTTGAAGTTACAGAAGACCTGGCACCTGATTCTGCTCTCATTAAAGTTCACAGAAATCTTGCTGTTGATGCACCTGGGAGCAAGATTCAGTTCCTGAATTTTCTGCTTGCAAGAACCTGAAAAGCTGCTAGATTGCTGCAATATGCAGTGGAAGTGTTACTCTGAGGCCTCTCCCCTTTCATTTACCATACACATTATGTGATTGTCATAATTTTATCTCTTGGAAACATTTTTCCTGATTACAAAACCAATGCCACACGTCTGGAGTCCCGCAGGGCTCCATCTTGTCCACTCTCTTGTTCATTGGGTGATTTCAGATGTTACGAGATCACGCTCAACCACACTGTACCACGCTCAACACCCCCCGCCCCGTGGGGCCAAAGGGCCCAGAACGTCTGAACGGCGCGCGCCAGATGTTCATCACGCTCAATACCCACATGGGGTCAGTTTCAACCACGCTTCCCGGGCTAGCCGGGGGAAGGTCCCAGGAAGCGTGGTCAAACGAACCCTCACAGGGAACCAAGGAAAAGTAACGTCTGGACGCCAATCCCCGAGCGGAACCAAACCAAACGAGCCCCAGCCGGGGACAAGGCACGCAGCGTCGCTGCCAGGCAACCAGCATCAACACAACCACCGGAGGGAGATTTAAAGCGAGAGCAGCAGCAAGCAAGCGTGGCGGGATGGAGCGAGGAGGGAAGCGGAAGAGAGCGGAGGCAGAGACAGCGACAGCGGCGGGACAGGAGGCGGAGGAGGTGCAGGCAGGCCCAGCGATGCAGGCGGAGGGGGCACAGGCGCAGGAAGGGGGCACACGGGAGCACCCGACCAGGGAGGCGGCCCGGGAACAACACCCACAGCTGAAGCCGGGTCGCGCCGCCCCGGGGACAGCGGCCGGAACGGGCCCACAGGAGGCACCCAGGAAAAGGGTAAGGGCACCCAACGGGAGGGGAACAGGGGGCACGGGTGAACCCCCCATGGGGGGGCCGGGGGGACCCCGGGCGGAAGGCAGGGGGGCAGGGGGCCCCCGAGAGGGGCCACACCCCCACCCAGCAACCACTCACCCCCTTTCCCCCCCCAGACACGAAAGTCGGCCCGGGCGGACGAGCCCCAGGACGAGGCCGGCCCCGCGCGCCCGGAGGCGCACCCCCAGGAGGAGGTGGAGGAGGAGCAGGTGCAGGTGCAGCAAGAGCTGGACCAGGAGGAGGAAGAGCAGGGGCCCAGCCGGAGGAAGGCCTACCACAGAGGGGGCCAGTGGGGCCTCCAGGAGACCCGGGACTTCATCCGGATATGGGGGACCCTCGAGTACCAGCTGGAGCTCGCAATCAACCAGCGGAACGAGCACGTCTACCGGGACATCGTGCGCGACATGGAGGCGGCGGGGCACGAGCGCACAGTCAACCAGTGTCGCTCCAAGGCCAAGGAGCTCAAGAGGGGGTACAAGGCCCTCAAGGACAACAACAGCCGCTCCGGGCACGGGGCCCGCACCGCCCCCTACTACGATGCCCTGGACCGCATCCTTCACATGAAGGGCTCCATAGTTGCCCCACGCCTCGTGGGCAGCGCTGTGGTCCAGGGCAGGGAGCGGGCCGAGGTACCCCCTCCCCTCGCCGCCCGCCCGGTAGACACGAGCTCAGGGGACCCCCACCCCCAGGAGGACCACCCGGGACCTGCAGAGGCCCCAAGGCCCCCCCCCAGCAGCAGCCCGGAGACATCCCAACGCCGGGCCGGCCAGGCGGAGTCGGAGGTCGGCACCTTCACCACCCTCAGCCAGTGGTCCCAGGGGGAGCACTCCCAGGGTGAGGCGCCGGGCTCCGAAGGCTCGGAGACGGACATAGAGGGTAAGCGGGCCCCCAGGGCAGGGGGGGGCACGACCAGGGGGCCGGTGGCAGGGGCGGGGGTGGGGGCCCTGCTGCAGGGGCCACAACCAGCCCCCTTCACCCGCTCCCCCCTCTCCCGCCCGCAGGACATGGGGAGCCCCAGGACCGGGCCAGCGAGACGGTGCAGGCCCCCGCGGAGGGCACAGGAGAGCAGGTGCCGGACCCAGGTAAGGCGGGAGGGCTGGGATGGCGGGAGGGCCCCCCGGGCGCCAGCCCAGGGGGGCCTCTGGCCTCAGTGGGGGAGGGGGGGCAGGGGGCCCCGGGACCCGACCCCGCTAGGGGACAGGGCCCTGCACTGACCCACCCGCCCATTTCCACAGGGCAGCCCCCGCGCGCGGCGCCTCCGCCGGCCGCGGCCCCAGCCCAGCGGATGCGGGAGTACCGGGCGCGGGTCCGCAGGCGCAGGGAGGAGCAAGCGGAGGACATCGTCCGCAGGGCGGAGGAACAGGGGGAGCGCATGATCGCCTCCGTGGACCGCATGGAGGCGGCCATAGAGCGGTCCATGGAGAAGGCCCTGGAGACAGACCGCCGGCTGGAGGCGGAGGTGCGCCTGGAGCGGAGGCGGGAGCGCCGGGAGCACCAGCGGCAGCAGGGGCTGCTCAGGGGCCTCCGGCAGGACATACAGGGCATGGTGCGGGAGCACAGTGCAAAGATGGACAGGTCCCACGACATTGGGACCTCCCTGCTCCTGCATGCGGGCACCATGTGTGCCTACGTGATGGCCGGCGCACCTCCGGGCGCCCTGCCCGCCCAGGTCCCCATGCCGGGCCCCTCGGCGCCCCCGGGCCCAGCCCTGCCGCCCCTGGCGCCCCCCCGGCCCCAGGGCCCTCGCATGCGCCTCCCAGTGCCCCCGGGCCTCCGGAGGGTCCAGCCCCCCCGGGGCGCGACCGGGGCACCGGGCACAGCTGCCCATCCGCCGCCCGGCCCCCTGCCGGGGCCGGGACCGGCCCAGGACACGGCAGGGGACACGGACAGTGGGGGGGAGGGGAGCTCCCAGAGCTCGGTGGGCCCAAGCGGCCGCACGAGGGGTCGGCCCAGGAAACGCGGGGGGATGGTGGGAAGGGGGGGGAGGGGGAGGGCCACATGAGGGCGGGTGGTGGACGGGGTCACGGGCACGGGGGTGGGGAGGGGGCACAGGGTGATTGTGTGAACTGTGTGGGCAATAAAGTGTTGTAAAGAGACAGTTGTCCCCGGCCCGTTTGTGGGGGGGACAGGGCTGTG
Source organism: Sphenodon punctatus (assembly GCA_003113815.1). Classification (NCBI taxonomy): domain Eukaryota; kingdom Metazoa; phylum Chordata; class Lepidosauria; order Sphenodontia; family Sphenodontidae; genus Sphenodon; species Sphenodon punctatus. The sequence continues at coordinate 3,338,761 of QEPC01000373.1, forward strand.
GGACCGCGTGTACAGGGGCATTGGCACGGAAGGGGGGGTGGGGCCCCCAGGGGCGGGAAGGCCCTCACAGCGGGCCCCCCCGGGCGATGTGGGTTGCAAGGGCGTTCCGGATCCTTTTGGCATACCGGTACTCCCGGGGGTTCCCTGCGTTCACGTACAGGGGAACAGGACCGGGGGGCCGGTGGGGCTCGGGGTACTCCAGGGCCGCCCCCTCGGTCTCGCACACATTGTGCAGAACGCAGCAGGCACCGATCACCAGGGCGGAGGTGGGGACGGTGAAGTCCAGGCGGCCAGCTATACTCCTCCAGCGCTGCTTCAGGGCCCCGAAGGCACGCTCCACCACGGTCCGGCTCGCACACAGGCGGGTATTGTATACCTGCTCCGCAGGGGTGCTCGGGACAGGGTAGACCTTCATCAGCCAGCGGGTCAGGGGGTAGGCGGGGTCCCCCAGGATGCAGGGGGGCATGGGAACACCCTCGATCCACCTCATGCCCATGTCCGCGAAGTCCCCCCGGTACATGCGGGCATAGAAGGGGGAGATGGTCATGATCCTGGCGTCGTGACTCCGGCCGGAGTTGCCCGTGTAGATGTCTATGAAGCGGGCCCGGTGGTCCACCACCCCCTGCAGGTGCAGGGAGTAGTATCCGTGCCGGTTCACATACTCCAGGGCCTCCCCCGCGGCCGGGCGCAGGATCTCGATGTGTGTGCCGTCCACGGCTCCGATGCAGTTCGGGAAGCCCCCGGCCGCGAAGCCAGCCATCACAGCGCCCTGGTCCAGGAGCTGGATGGTCCTGTCGAGGAGCACGCCCTCCACAGCCTCGCACACATCCCGCACGATGCAGGCGACCGTGCTGAGCCCCACCCCGAAGTGCTGGGACACGGAGCGGCAGGAGTCGGGCGTTGCGAGGGCCCAGACCCCTATGGCCACCCGCTGGACCATGGGGATGGGCTCCCGCATGGAGGTGTGCTGCCGCTCCAGCCAGGGCGTGAGGAGCTCCGCTAGGCGCAGCAGGGTGGCCTTGCCCATCCGGAAGTGGGACCCCCACTCGGCCTCCCCCCAGTGGGCCTGGGCCCGCTCCCACCAGGCCTGGGGCCGCTCCGTGACCCATAGGCTCCGCGCTATGGGCATAGCCAGCAGCGCTGCCCGGCGGAGGGTCTGCGTTGCCCAGCGGAACCGCCTCGCGGCCCCTCGGAGCGCAGCGGGCCGGGTGAGGCTCCGGCAGGCGGCCAGCCACGCCCCCCAGGCCCGGCGCCGAGCCCTGAGCCGGGCACGGACTCTCCTGCGGGCCTGCTGGCCCCGGAGGCGCACGCCAGCCCGCAGGGCCAGGACATAGCGCAGGCGGACGGCCAGGTGCACCCTCTCGGTCAGGAGGCACAGCTGCTCAGTGTGGTCACGGTGCCACTCAGCCGCGAGCGCGAGGAACATCCAGTTCCCACCTGCCCTATCGCGCTCCATGGTGCTGGGGCCCCGGTGGGGGCTGGGAGCGCTTATGGCGGCCCGGTGCTGGTGGCTCCGCCCGGGGGTCGGCCTCGCGGGCCTGCGCGCGCCCTGTGCCGGTGCGTTCCGGCTGCTCCCGCCCCCAGCACCCCGGGCCCCCTCCCCTCGCTGTTTGTAGCGGGATGGCCTTGAAGGTGCGATTAGGCAGACAGAGAGCTCGCTGTTGTTCTCTGCAGCTGTGCCGGGCCCGCACCCCACGCCTCGCTCTGTTGTGCTACAATGTTGCGGTGCGGGCCCGTGTTCCCTGTCCCGGGGGCCGGGCCGAGCCTCTCCCGGCCCTGGGCAGTCTGTGTGCCCTCCGGGCTCCGTGTCCCATTCCCTGTTGTGCTGGACCATGGCTGGCTGCCCATCCATGGGGCTCCCGCTGTCCGGCCCCCAAGGGGCCCCCCATATCTGGGCCTTCCGCGAGACCATGTCTCTGTGCGACCTGTGGCACACCCCTGCCGTGCAGCTGCTCCTGGCCGGGCCGGGGAGCCGTGCAGGTGCCTACGAGAGCCTGAGCTCCGGGCTCCGTTACTTTGGCCATGTGGTGAGCGCCCGTGATTGCCGGCTGCATGCGGAGGCCCTGGGGCTGGCTCGTTTCCCCGAGGGGCGCATCCCGGAGGTGCTGTGCGCCCATGTGCCCTGGAGCGCCTCGGAGACCGTGTCAGCGCTGGTGGTGTGTGGTCTGGGCGCCTACTCGGAGTGCCTGGCCGAGGGTGGCCCTGCCTTGGCCGTGAGCTACTTCTCCTGTGTTCACGGGGCCCGTGGGTACCAGCGCACCCGTGGGGCGGCGTTCCAGCGGCTTCTGGAGCTGGGGCATCTTCCGTGGCCCCCTTCTGCTGCCTGCTGTGTGCCGGAGCCCTCCGCGGTGGAGATGTCATCCCTGTTGGCGGTGTGGGCGCGTGTGGATGTGCAGCTGGCCCTCACCATGCCCGATCCCTTCGAGGCCTACTACCTGATCGCCCACTACATGTCCTTGCAGGGGTACCGCCGGGGCATGCTGCACTGGCCCCACCTGGTCCACCGGGCGGGCCACCCGGGCCCTGGGGCCAGCGGGGCCCCCGGCAGCGGCCCGTGAGCCCCGCGTCGCTGGCCTGCCCCCCCCGGCGTGGTGCCCCCGTGTGGGCTCCCGCCCCGGCCCGGGGGGGGGCCCTGGTCCCCGCTGGCCGCTCCCGACCTGCGGACCCCACCTCGGTGAGCTCCCGCCCGCCTCGCTGCTTGCTGCTGCCCCTGGCCGTGGTCCTGGGCCCCCTCCATCCCCGTGACTCCGTGGGTGCTGCCTGAGCGTCGCTGGTGCTGCGGAGGAGCACCGCTGGACCCGGCTGCCCTGCCTGTGCCAGCCTTTGACTGTGGGGCCCCCTTCCTCCTCCTCCTGGCGCCCCTCCGCCGGCCTCGCTGTGCTTTGGGGGCCCCCAACGTGCCTTGCTCCGGGGGTCCGCCCCCCCCCCCCGAGACTGCCTCTGTTCCTGTGGGGGCACCTCCTTGGACTGGACTGGACTGGGGTGGTGTGGGGGTGGGGGTTGCTGCTGTCTGTGCCTTGCCCCGTGGTGGTGCCCCCCCCCCCCTGCCGGTGTTCCGGGTGGGGTTTTCCGGGCGCCCCTTCCCGGCCTTTCCCTGGTGTGTGTGTGTGTGTGTGTGTGTGTGTGTGTGTGTGCCCGGGCGTGTGGCCGTGCATTGTGCCCCGCTGCGGGACCGCTGTGTGAGCCGGCTGTCAGCCTGTTCTCGCTCTTCCCCCCTCCCTTCCCGTTTCCCTTGTGTGGGCGTTCCCTTGTGTGCCTTGTGGCTTCGTTTGCCCTCAGGCGGCCATGTCTGTGTCCCGCCCCTGCCCGGTGCCTTGTGGGGGTTTAGCGCCCGGTGGGGGTTCGGCTGCACGTCTGTTGTGCTGCCGCGGCCCGCAGTGGTGCGGCCCAGTTCCGGCCCGTGGTCCCGTTCCTGGCACGTCTGTTTGGGTCGTTTTCCCACCCCCGGGCGTGGTTGCGCTGTTCACCCCCCCTGGTGGTTCGCTGTGGTGAACCGGCCGCCCGTAACATCTGAAAATACCCATTGTGTACATGCAGCCTTTGGGGGAGGTTGTTAGGGAATTCGGCATACGGTGTCATCAGTATGCTGATGACACCCAGCTTTATCTCTCCTTTTCATCCGACTTAGTCCCTGCAGTCTTGGTGCTTACCCGGTGCTTGGCAGCTGTGGGGAACTGGATGAGGGCGAGCCATCTGAAGTTAAATCCCGACAGGACGGAGGTGATGGTCATGGGGAAGGCTAGGGGAGTGGTGGTCCTCATCATTGATGGGGTTCGTCCTGCCCTGGTATCTCAGATTCAGAGTCTGGGGGTATTCCTAGACCCGCAGCTCAGCCTGGATGTCCAGGTGACGGCTGTGGCGAAAGGGGCATTTCGCCAACTACATCTGGTGCGTCGGCTTTGGCCGTATGTCTCAGACTCCGACCTAGCCACAATCATCCATACTTTTATTACCTCAAGATTAGACTACTGTAACTCACTCTACGTGGGGCTAGCTTTGGTGCTGGTTTGGAGACTGCAGCTGGTGCAGAATGTGGCGGCTCATCTCCTAGCAGGAACGGGCCGATGTGAGCATATTACACCAATGCTTCGCTCTCTGCACTGGCTGCCTATAGTCTTCCAGGTTCAATTCAAGGTGTTGGTGTTGACCTTTAAATCCCTGAATGGCCTGGGCCCTGCCTACCTGCGGGACTGCCTCACCCTCCGGGTCCTGGATCGGCCCCTGTGGTCGGCCGATGGCGTCCTCCTCAAGGTCCCACGGGTTTCTTGGGTGTCGACCTTGCGAAGGGCATTCTCTGTGGCTACACTGCGGTTGTGGAACTCCCTCCCGTTGGAGGTCCTCCTGGCTGCCGACCTCCCCTCTTTTCGTAAACAATGTAAGACCTGGCTGTTCTGCTGTGCTTTTTCTGAGGGAGAGGGGGTGGGTGGGGTGGGTTAGGGTGGGGAGTATGTTGTATTTTTAATACTATGTTTTAATAGTGTTTTAAATCTTAGTATTGTTGTTTAAAATTGTTTTAATATGTTGTTAGCCGCCCCGAGATACTTTTAGCAGGAGGGGGCGGCATATACATTTTATTATAAATAATAATAATAATAATAAATTAATAAGTAATAAGTAATAAGTAATAATAAATAAATGTATTTCTATAGTACCTCCCTGCCAAATGGCACAGAGTGCTTCACAACATACAATAAAACAATCTAAAATCCATTTAAAACAGAAACCCATTTCACAACAAATGTGAACCATCCCAAGTCACTTGTAGCAGAGGGGCTGGGTAAAAGTGTACAAGAAATAATAATAATTAATAATTAATAAAAGCGGACAGTAACGAGGGAGACGAAAACAGCAGTGGATCCTAAAAGCACCTGGAGAACCAATAAGCCTTCAGGTACTTTTTTAAAGTGAGGAAGGAGGAGCCGAGATGACATTTGGAGGAAGTAAGTTCTACACTGAGGGTTCATTCACACATGGAGAAAAGTGTCCTTCGAAGGTTCGGAGAGGGGACGCACATGCAAATCAAGCACAACTTTGATCATGTTAGAATGCCCAAAGACGCATGGTTGAAGCTTTGAAGCGCGTTTACAAGGGTGATTAACCAAGCTGCAAAATCCAGCTCTGGCGTTCTGACGTGATCAAAGACGTACCTAATTTGCCTGCGCATCTCATTTTCTGACCTTCTAAGGACACTTTTCCACATGTGAATGATCCCTGAGTGACCTGCCACAGCAAAAGGCCTGATTGCCAACTTAAGGATGGTGGGATCCCCAGTCAGCAGGTGATTTCAGAGAACAGATAACCATCAGCATGAGGGTCCAGAGCAGATCTTGGATATAGCGAGGGCCTATAATCAGGGACCCGAGTTGACTGCACCAAAAAATCTTAAATTCGGCAACTAGTGAAGCCAAACTCTGCAAATTCACCGCGAGCATTAATATTTGCATAATTAACTTGATTTGCATAACTATGCATGCTGGGAAGCAAATTTGCAATAGGTTTGACATAGAATCACAANAACTTGATTTGCATAACTATGCATGCTGGGAAGCAAATTTGCAATAGGTTTGACATAGAATCACAACTTTGCTAATCAAACACAACTCAAATTCTCTGGAATTTCAGCACCTCTCTCACGCAAACATAGGGCCTTCAGACCCCACCCACCTACAGGGGCCTATTTACCCTCGGGGCATGGTCAGGATTGGCTGATTCTGTAAGGATTCTGCAAGGATTGGTTGATTCTGCGAGGATTGACTGATTCTGTGAAAATCACTGCAAATTGCAGCAACGCAGTCAACTCGGGTCCCTGCCTATAATGTATGAGAATATTCCTATTGCTTTCAGTGGGCTTTAGATGAGGTACAGCAGGAGGGACCCTGGAACAGCAGATAAATTGGGTGGCAAAAATAATGATTATAATTTATTTTTAAAGAGCTTAATTATTGTTTCTTTTACAGGAGATCAGTGCCATGTACTAGCGTTGATTTTATCACAAAAATACCACTGGCTTCAGCAGGAGTCTTATGCTTGAACCCGGATCAGGAATAAGGCCCTTTATATTCACTGAATATTGTAGAGAGCTTTTAACTGAAGTGTTGGTCTACTAAATTCCATTCCTGAGTTTTATTTAAGACCAGTCTTTGCTTTGTCTTATAAGGATGGTAAAAAAAATAATTTGATTATTTTTATGAAAGCCAATAAAGAAACCCCTCAGATAGTTAAAATGTTCTCCTTTACATGACAGGTGTGGGGTTGTATTGTTAGTAATACCTGCATTTCTATATAGTCTCTCATTCAAGAAGTTTGAAAATATGCTATAGATAGTAAGTACACTGTGAGGAAGAGTAATTTTATAAGCTCTGACACACAGTGCTCTAGCAATTGGTCTGTTATCCTTGGCAAAGGACATAAGAGAGCTGGGAATAGAATACATCTCTCCTCACTCCCCATCCAGTTCTTTATTCCCTCTTTAAGTACTTCAATACTGCAGAGCAATTTTTTGTTTTGTTTTTGAAAACACCTCTCTTTCAGCATTCAAAATACGAATTCAGAGATGGTGGACTTACAATTGCTTTTGGGTACATTTTATGTAATATAATTGTAAGTCCACCATCTCTGAATTCGTATTTTGAATGCTGAAAGAGAGGTGTTTTCAAAAACAAAACAAAAAATTGCTCTGCAGTATTGAAGTACTTAAAGAGAGAATAAAGAATTTATATATATAAATTTATTACAGCATCAGCTTTCGCCATAGCCAAACAGAGCAAAGTATACAAGTATACAACGCATACAATATACAAAATAATAATGCAGGTATCAAATACAACCATAAAGCACCTATGAATAAACACAAATCGGAAACATAGGGTATTTTCAGATGTTACGATCCCACGCTCAACCACGGTGAATTCCCACATGGTGAGCAAGGGACCGTAACGTCTGTTGGCCCGACAAGAGATTCCCGCCAGATGTTCACTCCCGTGAATCACGGGCGGGAATCTCTTTGACCACGCAAACGGCAGTCCTGCCCGGACCATCTCTTTGCATGGTCAAAGAGATTCCCGCCCGTGATTCACGGGAGTGAACATCTGGCGGGAATCTCTTGTCGGGCCAACAGACGTTACGGTCCCTTGCTCACCATGTGGGAATTCACCGTGGTTGAGCGTGGGATCGTAAC
>QEPC01000373.1:3373829-3389250 GCA_003113815.1 Sphenodon punctatus
GCTCCTTCAAGTCCCTCCTCAAGACCCACCTTTTCCTTGCTGCCTTTCCTAATGCCTGCTAGTCTTTCCCCTTACTCTTACTGTCTGCCCTCCTCTGCTGACTGCTGCTACCAACCTCTTTGTAACCAAGCCAAGCACATGCACCTGAGACTTCGCATCCGCTTGAATGTTTGTTTGTCTTCTCCCCTGTCTCTCCCACTGTCCCCTCTCCCTGTCTCCCCCCCTTTGTCTTTTAGATTGTAAGCCACAGGCAGGGACCGTGTCTAATTCTATGTTCTGTACAGCACCAGGTCTCACGACTGGTGCTATATAAATGTCTAATAATAATAATAATAATATCTATGCTGCGTCTCAAAACATCCATGAGTGGCACATTGCTGCTGTTTCTAATGGCGCGCAGGCTACTTCCAATTTACAGAAACACATCTAAAGCCCCTCCCCCTCGCAGGGGTTTCCCAGTGATGCATCGTTAAACTGCGGGAGAAATCCCCCTCATTTAAAAAGGCCCTCAGTCTAGAGGGGGAAGCCAGAGAGGAAGTAGCTCTGGAGGGAGGACTCTTCAAAGAAGCAAGTATTCTTGAGGCTGCAGCCAAGATTAACCCAGCTAGGACCCTGGCATGCTGAATCACAGACTGGATCTGCAAGGAGGAAAGGCTTACTCCAAGGGAGCCAGTTGCTACAAAGACCCTCAGGTGGGAGCTATCTTTAGTATACTCCAGAAGGGAACTACTCTTAAAGGAGCCAGGGCCTCGTACCCACAAAGATGGGAACCCATGGATGGACTCTAGTGGATCAGGCTGGCTATAGGGGAGGTTGGAGGCCAGACTTTTTCAAACATACCCAGTCCTGGGCTAACTGGAACTAACCATATTAAATATTCAGTAACAAAAAACCTATGGTTTAACAGCGGAGTTAAAGCTTGTATGCATACAACCATGATCCAAAAAGCAAGGAAATTCCACATTAAGGCTGACACCTTAACTTGCACACCATTGTGGCATCACAGACCTTGAACAGTAAGCTATACTGCCCATGCTCACAACTCAGGAACAAGACACCCACAGTTCACCCTTGGACTTTCAGACCCTACCATAAAAATTCACACTTTCATCACTTTTTCAAATGACCATAACGTTTTTGTTTCTTAAACAATTGTCACAAATTCCTGACACAATATAGCCCTATCCACAGCAATGGTCTGTAAAAGCATTCACATTCCTATCTCAAATACTCTCAACTCTATAAGTAATAGAATGTTTGTGATTTTAATAGAACTTGTAACTCACCTTTGCCCCACGATCAGACTCTTGGTTGGTGTGTACAGATTACAGGCTGGGGATCATACTTGTATATGGACTATTAGAGGAATTGTGTGTACTGGGATGGATCATCTGACTCCCCAGCGCCACACTAGCGGCACTTACTGGAGCAGGTGTGTAACCTGGCTACATCAAAGTGGTGGAGAATGTAGGCATTCCCTTCACCTGCCCGGTTTGAAGTATTGTGAAGGCACTAGTTGAAAGAACATTTTGGAACAGAAAATGTACCTGTGTGATTGATAGGAAGGGAAATGGAGCTCAATGATCGGATAACCGGATCATAACCGGATTGCTTATGGCTCTAATGCAACAATAGGCAGCAAGTTCACAGCCCAGGAGCAACGTAGCTGACCAGGTTACGCATGCCCAACCCAGAGTAGAAGTGGTCAACCAGCATTGGGCCCCAGGGGCTATGGCCTTGACTATATTATCTCCTGGGGCTGACCCAGAAGCCTATCTTGTCACTTTTGAGAGGATAGCTAGCTACTGCAGCTCAATGGCCAAAATCTTCATGGACTACTTGGCGGGGCAATTTTCTGGCCAGTAAAGCCCAGATGGCTTACTGGGCTTTGGGAGAAGAAAAGGTGGTTTGCTACAGTGAGTGAATGTCACATCCCTTGTCTCTCCCTCTGTTTCCCCCTTCCCTGTCTCCCCTCCCCCTGTCTTTAGATTGTAAGCTCTCAAGCAAGGACCATGTCTATCTTATTCTTTGTAAGCACCAGGTACATAGCTGGTGCTATATAAATGTTTATAAATAATAATAATAATAATAATAATAATTAATAATTAATAATCTGAAGAAGTGTATAGAGCACAGTTCAGAGTCACCAGGGACCCCCAAAGAAGGGAAGCCATGGATCCTAGCCCCAAAGTTCCATGATTTAGTGACCTGATGACTGAAGCCCTGAGGGTTTCTGGGATATTTATTTTATTTATTTATTTTATTTGAAGCATTTATAGCCCATTCCCTGCTGCTCACAATAGCAGCTCAGGGCGGCTCACAACAGTGTTTAAAATACACTTCAACCATTTAAAATACAATTAAACAGTTAAAATCAGATGCATAACAATTATAAAACTTGTTAAAACATATTCACTCATTAAAAGAGTGGAACCAAACACCCAACACTCCCCCCCCCAACCCTGACCCACCTTCCCCGTCTCCCTCCCCAAAGGCCTGGCAGAACAGGCCTGGCACTGTCTTCGGAAAGAAAGGAGGTCTGGGGCTAGGAGGGCCTCCATTGGGAAGGAGTTCTACAGTCTAGGAGTGGCCACCAAGAATGCCCTCCCCATCATCACCACCTGGGAAACCTGGGGGACTTCAAGTCAGACGTCCCTGGTCGACCGCAAGGGCCGCACCATGGCCTGAGGTGGTCCCGCCGGTAAGCTGGGTCCAGGCTGTTTAGGGCTTTTTAGGTCAGCACTAACACCTTGAATCAGGACCTTGAATCAGGCCTGGAAGACAATAAACAGCCTGTGTAGAGAACGGACCACTGGCATAATGTGCTCCTGATGACCTGTCCCCGAAAGGAGATGGGCTGCCGCATTCTGCACCAGCTTCAGCCTCCGAACCATCACCAAGGGTAGCCCCACAAAGAGTGCAGTGCAGTAGTCAAGTCTAGAGGTGATGAAGGCATGGATGATGGTGGCCAAGTCAGAATCTGAAACATACGGCCGCAGCCATCGTACCAGATGTAGCTGGCGAAAGGCACTCCTCCCCACAGCCTCCACCTGGGAATCCAGGCAGAGCTGCCAATTGAGAAGCACCCCCAGACTACAGACCTGAGTGCCTAGCGGAGGGAAAACCCCATCAATGGTGGGGGCCACCATTCTCCCAGCCCTACCCACTAACATCACCTCTGTCTTGTTGGGATTCAGACTCGCCTTCATCCAATCTCCCACAGCCGCCAGACACTGAGTAAGCACCGAGATTGCCGGTTCTGGGTCTGCTGAAAAAGAGAGGTAAAGTTGTGTATCATCGGTGTACTGATGACATCGTATGCCGAACCCTCTCACAACCTCGCTCAAGGGCTACATGTACATATTGAACAGGCAGGATTCCATATGTGAGGTCCTGGGGAGATGATGAACACTCCCCAAGCACCACCTGCTGAGTTCTCCCAGCCTAGAAAGAGTGGAACCATTCAAGAACAATTCCTCCCACCCCCACCCAGTCCCTCAGGCAAGCCACCAACATCTTATGGTCAACCGTGTCAAATGCTGCCAACAGATCTAGTAAGAGCAAAAGAGATGATCTGCCCCGATCCAGCTCATGGCACAGGTCATCAACCAAAGCCACAAGTGCAGTCTCCATGTCAAACCCAGGACAAAAGACGGACTGTGAAGTATCAAGAAAACTGACCCGATCAAGATGCCCCTGAAGTTGCTGAGCCACGGCCCCATTCAATAACGTTCCCTAAAAAGGGAAGGTTAGAGACTGGCCAATAGCTGGTGAGGGAGTCAATGTCAGGTGATGGTTTCTTGAGCAGAGACTGCACCACTGCCTCTTTGAGGCAGCCCGGCACTCTGCCCTCCCTAAGAGAGGCATTGACAACCCCGGCCAGCAATAGTCCAAATGTTTCACATCAAGCCTTAATCAGCCAAGACAGGCATGGATCTAATTCACAAGTGGCTCTAACCACCCCAATAACATTCACTGCATCAGCGGGCAACACCCACTGAAATTGATCCCACGAAACCAGACAAGGCGGAGCATTCATTACCTTGGGTTCTCCCACTGTTATAAGTGAAGCGTCAAAGTCGTGGTGAATTTGAGTGATTCTATCCACGAAAAAGTTGACAAACGTGTCACAGCGAGCACTGGAAGATTCCAGTTCCAGGCAGAGGGAGGCCAAACTGACCAGCCTTTGTACCACCCGGAAAAGCTCAGTTGGACACAACCTCGCAGATGCTAAGAGGACAGCAAAGAACACCTTATTTGCTGTCTGTACAGCCACTGCATAGGTTCTTAAACTGACTTTATGCCACAATCAATTGGCTTCAGCACAAGTACGGCACTACTGTCACTCCAAGCACCGTTCCTCCTGCTTCATCTGTCGCAGGTCCTCTGTAAACCAAGGGGTCCTGTGCTGTTGGTATTTGGGAAGAAGACGCCTAGGAGCTGTTCGGTCAATGGCCTCAATCAGCAAGGTGTTCCAAAAAGCTACAAGGTCATCGAGTGAATGGCCATCAAGATTGGGGGGTATTTTCCCAAGAGCATTCCAGAACCTTTCTGGTTTCATAAGTCTCTGGGGGCGAACCAACCGAACTGGTTCTGCACCTTTCCGGGGGCAAACATCCAGGACAACCAAATAAGGAAACAAACCATCAGTCTTCAACAGCTGATAGGTGAACAATGCCATCCTTCTTTGTTTTGAGTGCCTGCACCCTTTAGCCTCTGATCATGGCATCAGTCTCCTTTATTGTGTGTATGTGCACCTTGGTGTTAGCCAGCGCTATTGCTTCCCTGCTAAACTAGTATCTTGCTTCTCCTTCCTTCCCATGCTCCTGGCACACACACACCCCACACACACACACCCCTCCACCCCCACACACACCCACTTTATTGGTTGATTTTGAGAATAACAGGAAATGGTGAGTGTTTGGGCGAGTAACTGGCTACTAATATTTCAGATTATTATGGGCATGAGTGACTGCAGTGGTGTGGAGACCAGGGAGACTTTTCTGAAGTCTCTACAGTCTGAGTTCTTGCCTGATGGGACCTCACATGTTAGGACACTATGCCAGGAGGGAGAAGGCACTGTTGTCCTTATGAGGAGAAGTGGGAGCAGAACCAGTCCTTGTCTTGAATGTCTTTTCTTCCTCCACAGCCTGTGGTAGAGCAATACTCTGTTCCTGCCTCAGAAATGTATGAAGAGATGGTGATTTGCAAAAGTGGTTGGCCATGGAGCAGGGGGGGTTGGACTAGATGATCCTTGATGCTCCTTCCAACTTTATAATTCTGTGATTCTATGTAGACATTTCCTGGCATTACACCAAGGTGACAAAGAACTGTCTGCTATGTGTAAGCAGTGAAAAATTTTCTGTATGAGAAGAAAGGGCTGTGTTAAGAGGCAGCTATGTCATTTTGAAAATGCAGGAGGAGGAGGGAGAGTTCCAGGGTCAGGGAAAATAAGAGATGGAATCCCAGTTAACTCTGATCCCGTACCTCCCCTTTGATTTCTTAGTAACCATTACTCGTCCTTTTATTCTAATGGCTGAATGGTTGGGCGTTGTGTTGCTGTGTACAATTAAACAGTTCCTGTACTTCAGTCAGAGTTGCACTGAGGTAAGCAGTGGCCCCCGTGTGTAGTTCATATAAGAGCACGAGGCCATCTTGCCTCAAGAGAAACAAATTGGTGTCTTTCAAATTGTCACAGCCTGGAGTAACATTAATCCAGACTGAGGGGATGGAGATAGCTTGGTCCCCTTAACCTGCCAATTCCCCACCCTTGCTTTTTAAAAACCAGTTTTAATAAGCAAACTTTTTAAAATGGAGTCGAGCACACCAGTTCCTCAGTGCTTCAGAATAGGTAAAGCTGTAGTTTCTCACCACCACCCTTTCCCACAATTTTAACAGAAACAGAACCAAAATTAGGGTGAGGGACTGTCTCCTCCTTTCAAAATTTATTTATTTATTTGCATAATTTATACCCTGTCCCTCCTGCAAAGCAGCTCGGGGTGGTTAACAATTTTTTATTTTTTTTAAATTAAAAATACAATAAAAATACAATAAATACATAATAAGAATAAGACACAATAAGAACCTCCCATCTCAATAGGGGACATCAGGATAATTACAAAAAAAAAACATACAACCCCCCCACTCCCCACCCTTCACACATCTCCCTCACCAAAAGTCTGGTGGAACAGCCAGGTCTTGCATTGTCGATGAAAGGAGGAGAGGTCCAGGGCCACCTGAGCCTCCATCGGCAGGGAGTTCCACAGACTAGGTGCGGCCACCAAGAATGCCCTCTCCATGGTCACCCCTCAGAATACCCAGGGAACTTCAGGGAGGGCGCTCCCAGAGGACCGCAGGGACTGATCAAGAGCCCGGGGAGTGAGGCAGTCCTGCAGTTAGGTAGGGCCCAGTTCATATAGGGCTTTATAAGCAAGCACCAACACCTTGAATTGGGCCAGGAAGAATATAGGCAGCCAGTGCAGAGCACGGAGCACTGGCGTGATGCGCTCACGACAACCTGTCCCTGTCAGGACAGGACATGGGTTGCCGCATTCTGCACCAGCTGCAGGCTCTGAACCATCACCAAGGGTAGCCCCACATAGAGTGCATTACAATAAGGTAATGAAAGCATGGATGATAGTGGCCAGGTCAGAGTCTGAGACATATGGCCAAAGCCACCACACCAGCTGTAACTGGTGAAATGCACTCCTTGCCACAGCCTCCACCTGGACATCCAGGCAGAGCTGGGAATCGAGGAGTACTCCCAGACTACAAAGCTGGGGAGTCAGTGGGGGGACAAACCCTATCAATGACAGGGGATGCCACACCCACCACCTTACCCACTAGTATCACCTCCATCTTCTCAAGATTCAGCTTCTTTCGGCTCACCCTCATCCAATTCCCCAACAGCTGCCAGACACCGGATAAGCACCAAGACTGCTGGGTCTGGGTTGGATGAAAAAGAGAAGTAAAGTTGGGTGTCATCAGCATATTGATGACATCAAACACCAAACCGTCTCACGATCTCGCCCAGCGGCTGCATATACATGTTGAACAGGAGCGGGGACAGGATTGAACCTAGGGAGATGACAAACAATCCCTGAGTACCACCCGCTGAGTTCTCCCGGCCAGGAAGAAGCAGAACCATTCAAGCCCCGCAAGCAAGTCACCAACATCTCGTGCTCAACGGTATCAAAAGCAGCCAATGGATCTAACAAAATCAGCAGGGTCAACCAACCCTGATCCAATTCCTGGTGGAGGTCATCGACCAAAGCCACAAGTGCAGTCTCAGTGCCATAACCAGGATGAAGGCCGGACTGCGAGGGATCGAGAAAACTGATGTGCCCCAGATGCTCCTGCAGCTACCAAGCCACAACCTGTTCAATAACCTTCCCTAAAAAGGGAAGATTAGAGACTTGCTGATAGCTAGCAAGGGAGTCAATGCCAAGTGATGGTTTCTTGAGCAGAGGCCGCACCACTGCCTCCTTGAGACAGCCTAGAAGGCACTGACCACCCCCGCCAACAATGGCCCAAACGTCTCCTGGTTGGCCTTAACCAGCCAGGAAAAACATGGGTCCAGTTCGCAAGAGGTGGCCCTGACTGCCCGAAGAACATTCTCTGCATCAGTGGGCAACACCCACTGAAACTGATCCCATAAAACCGGACAAGGCTGGGCTTCTATAACCTCTGGTTCTCCTATCGTAATAAGTCTGGTGTCGAAGTCGTGGTGAATACGAGTGATTTTGTCCATAAAGTAATCAACAAGCATGTCATAGTGGGCACTAGAAGATTCCAGTTCCAGTCGGAGTGAGGCTGGACCAACCAGCCCCCTCACCACCCGGAAAAGCTCCGCTGGACGAGACTTCACAGACGCTATGAAGGCAGCAAAGAACTCCTTCTTTGCTGCCCACACAGCCACGGCATAGGCTCATAAAGTAGCTCTATGTCACATTCTGTTGACTTCCACACGCAAAAGGCGTGGGGGAGAGGAGAAAGGAGGTGGGCTCCTCTTTTTACTCTGGTGGGTGCAGGGGATTAAGATAGGAGATGCTTTGGTTTCTATAAGGGTGAGAAATGTGGTAAATGCAATATGTTATCATTACTTATCTTACTACTCCCCTCTCCAACACAATCATCTGATACAGTAGTTTTGATGCTTTGAAGAAGACATTGTGTTTGCACTGATTGCAATAATTAATTAATACGGGAAAATAGAATCAAAGAGGACTGAGCAAATCTTCTCTCCTGTCCCTACCCCAGACATTTAGTATATCAAATTTGAATCATTTTAAAATTCTGAAGATGTGATTTTATTCCATTATAACAGAATCACTATCCCCTGAGTTAAAATTAACCTATATCATGCCTGGTGTATCAATATGTGGAAAAGATTAATGTAATTACCCCTAATATAGACTGAAAACCTACAACTGCTAAAGGGGAAACTTCAAAAATCTCATCTTGCAAATACGAGGCCAGAATCTCTCTTTTTGTGTTACAGCACAATTACAGCAAGCTGCTTTCCACTAATATTACACATGCCATCTTCTGTTTTCATTAACTTATCAGTAAGTGAACAAGAGCAGAAGTTGAAGAATTTAAATTGCCCATTCTCTAATTAATCTGACCATTTTCACCACAAACACAATATCCCTGTCAACGACATAGAAAGATGGGAGTTTTATGGAGGACAATCTGTCTGTTCCATGAAGAACCCTTCACACATTTGTTTTAGACTACGAGGCAAGTATATGCAAATCAGTCTCATCATTTCCATTTATCATTTTTATATGTAGTTCTGAAGGAAAACTAATTAAAGTAATTAAAGCTATTTCTTTTGGTTTTGCACATATTAAAATCCCCTTGAATATATAATCAGTGTCATTAATATGACAAGGCAAGTAAAATAGCTGTTTTCCCTCATCCCCTACCTTCTCTCTGTGCCTGAGCATATGTTTTCAATGCTGAACACATAAGCTGTTATGGGTGCACAACAACTTTTTATGCCTGACATTATAAAATATGGTCTCTCATAACTACCTGCTCTGGAACAGAGTTGTGTCTTGTTTCAGCCATTGGAGTTGTTCGTTCCACACTTCACCAACCAAACCAAAATGAGGTGGTTTGTAATGTCCTCTGTGTAATTATTTTGTGGTATTCTTCTTTTTTTTTTTTACTTTGGAAAGTAGCTGAAAGTAAGATATGTGGAATGAAATTATGCCTCCTTGCACAACAGGTACAGCTCTATGTGCTTCTTCATTCCACATTGCCCATGCACTTCCAACTCTGATCTGCAGGAGCTCTCTCTGTAAAGCAGAGGGTCCCAAACGGTGGGTTGAGAGAAACCCAAAGTGACCCATCTGCAGAAGGGGTCCCAGTCTAAAAGGAGATTTGCTATACTCCAAAATAATAGCCAGTGTGAACAAGTACAAAGGCCTGTCATTTTACAAAGACCGCTTCAAACCGCTTACTCCATCATAGTCCGATTGAAGTCAATGGAATTAGTCTGAGGATTTGAACCAAAGTGATCAATTTTCCAGAAAGAAGAAATGCAGATGAAAACACTGAAGACCTGAGAAGAGCTCTTGCATTTTCCTTTCTCCAAGTCTCAAACATCTCATCGCTTCAGATGGTGATCATGGAACTGTTGAACTAAACCAGGAGGTGAAGCAAACAGGCAGATTGGAAATCATTGGTACACATTATTGAGCAAACTTTCATCAGAATACAGGGGATGAAAGTAAGCTACGTAGGTATTTTTTCACTGGGTTGGATTTTCAAAGGTATCTAGTGATTTAGGCAGAGAAGTCTTTTATTTAAATTAATGGGATTTGTGCTCCAAGTAGAGAAAGAAGTAGGAAAATATTCTGGAAAATTTTCAAAGGGTATTTTTCCAGAAAATGTCTGTCTTTGTTTATTTGTATTTTTATATAAACTGATATCCAAAACTGCAATTAAAATCACAATATTTAATATTATAAATCATTTTTAAAACTAGTAGTATATTTTGATTTGTCATCCCACTACTCTATCCTGAACACCTGTTTCTTCTCTGGCCACAAGTATTTTCCTTTCTCACCTTCCTTTGGACCCTTCAATCTTTCTTAATATTCAAATTTCCACAGTCCTTCCTCCAAGGAGTTCTCTATGCCTTCTTCGTGCTTCTGTTCTTTAAGCTTAGAGCCAATGGGGTGCACTGTCTCTGGTAAGAGTGCCCCACGCATGCCCATGCCCCACGTGCACAGTGCAGTATGCGTGTGTGTGCATGTGTATGTAACGTGCATGCCCAGTGCAAGAACATTGTGCCACGCGCAAACACGTGGATCTCACATGCTGGAGGTTTGGGATCGCAGCCTATAAGGATGAATGGGTGTGGCCTTTAGTGAAGTCTTGAGTAACAGAAAGATTCAAGGAACAGAAAACCTCTGGTTCAAAGTTAAGGCAAAAGTGCATAACTATACCAAAGGGGCTCAACATCCCAAAATAACAAAAGGGCTCAACATACAGCCAAGGGCCCGCATGATCTCAAGTTTTTCTCGGTTATCATCAAGAATTGCAGTTCGAAATTCGTTTTAAGCAAGAAATGATAATCGTGGGAAATGCTAATTCTCAACGTTTCTCGGTCGAGAATATTTTCTTAAAATACCGTTTACTGTTACCAATTACCACAATTTACCATTTACCGTATATCAATTTACCGTGTACAGCTTACTGTGTACCACATTCATCCCAGTAATGCGCATGTGCAAAGTGGCATTTAGCATTATGTGCATGCACGTTACTGGGATGATGCTGGTACATGGTATACAGTACACAGTAAATCGGTATACAGTAAATGGTAAATTGCAGTAAATGGTAATTATAAATGGTATTTTAAGAAAAAATTCTTGACCGAGATCTCGATCTGTTATCAAGATTGTACCGAGATCGTGGTAACAGTTCTCATTTCTCACAATATTTTTGTGTGCTTCTCCCAAGCCACCATGATTGGCCACTGTTGGAGACAGGATGCTGGGCTAGATGGACCATTGGTCTGAACCAGTATGGCACTTCTTATGTTCTTATGAGAAAAAATTGGTTCTCATTTCAGCCCTAGTGGCAGCAGCATCTTTCTGGGGCTGGTTTCAGTGGTGGTGTGGTGCCCTGGAGTTAGTCCCTGCAGGAGTGGGCAAAAACAAATGACACGGCCCAAGGAAGAACCACTGCAGCTGCCACTCGTTAGGTTGGTGGGGAGGGCAGCTCAAATGAGCAGCAACACCCCCCCCCTCGAATCTTGGCAGAGGGCTGCTTGCACACGTCCCTCCATGCCGTGGGTCAGCCAAGGAGCCATGCACATGGAGCAGGACTCCTGGACCCCAGCTGCCCAGGAGGATTGGGCCCCTAGGAGCAACTTCCACCAATCAGCTGATTAGGGAGATGGAGGAGTGTGCTCACCTGGCCTGCCAAACAGCTGATTGGGGGGGCCTGGAGGAATGCCCTCACCTGGCTCAGGTGCGCATGCCAAACAGCTGATGAGAGAGCTGGAAGAGCACCTCCAGGCCCCCCTGATCAGCTGTTCGGCAGCCAGGGTGGGTGCATTTCTCTGGGTCCGAACCTCAGACCTTACCTTGCAGCCACGCTGGGCAGGCCTAACAGACAGAAGGGTGAGCCTTAGCCCAGGCTGCATTGATGACCTTCTGTGGACCATCCCTTAGTAGCTGCCCACCCGCCACAAGGTGGAAGTGGGTGAACATCTGGCAGCCACTGAACAGACAAGCAGGTGACTCGTGGACAACTGCAGGCCACTGTCTCATTTGTTTTCACCCAGAGTGGTGTCCTCTTGGGGTTTGGTTCCGACAACAGTGGCTGGGACTGTGGCAGCAGTGATGTTTCCAGGTGTGAGGTGGAGGCAAGGAGGCTACTGAGTGTGTTTTTAGGAGTAAGCAAATGTGAGGGCATGGGCTGTCAGAAGATCTAATTAAATTAACTTAATAAAATTAAATTTGAATCAGGAAGCTAGAACTCCTAGCATAGAGGGAAGGTTGGAATTCCTAGTTTAGAGAGAAGGACGCATGCACAGCCCGACATTAGGCCAGCCAATTTATTTTGGCCCACCCAATTATTTAAGTTTGGCACTTCTGCTCTATGTACTTATTGCATCATTGAGTACAGACAGACTTTGATGCTACAAATCTGGAAAATTAAAAGTTAAAGCATGGCCACATCACACTCTCCCCCTTCTCTCTGCCCTTTTAGAATAGTCTATAAACTAAAATGAGATATCCATGACTCGTAATTATACTACATATGTTACACAAAAAGCAAAGGGAGATACGGCACACACAGACACATGTCCCTTCCAGGTTTTAACTAAACTTACATTTTCAGATTTGTAGTTCAGTGTAGTTTATTTGTTTAGCCATTGGCCATTACAAAAATAAATACCATATCATTACAATACCAAATGTAATATATAAAATAATACACCAAAGTATAACAACAACTAACAACCCCCTGTTTAACCCTCCCATACTATCCAATACCCCCATGGGGACTTTACCATAAGCTTCTCTTGGATCCAGCCCAACAAACAACTAGTAATCGAACCCATCTCTTGAATCCCTCTATACATACATAGCTAGCAAACAACCATTAAAATCAATTCACAACGCCTTGCCCTTCCCGGGGCTTATGGAGGCACACTTGACCCCTGCAGTGAGTCATCTCACTAGGCCTTTATTAGCAGAGGAATAATTGAAAAGGTAAAGCGGAACACATATCCAGTGGAAACACAACGCCTTACCTTCCCGGGGCTTATGGCGGCACACTTGACCCCTGTAGTGAGTCTTCTCACTATTGCCATATTGATAGTGGCTCATTTAGATAAAGGACCGGGCACCAGTTTATACCTTGGGCGGAGGGCTGAAGGTTAAATTATTCCCCCTTCATAGAATCCATAAGGAATCTTTTCCTAGCGGGCTGTCTGTTTTCCCATTGGTGAAACCAGTCCTCCTCTGGAGCCACATGACTTAGACCATCAACAGTTGCTCACTGGCTACAGCCTTATTCTATTTAGTGAGGGTAAATCATACCCCATCATCCTCCCCCCCATTGGCAATTTCCCAGAGACCTCTATATCTACACCGCAGGGTCCCTGCAAGAACCTTCCCTTGCTAACTTCTTTTTCATCCAATAAACCCCTCTCAGAAATTTTGCCACATTCCTAGAAATCCTAATATCCTTATCACATAAGAGAGCGGTTTCCGTAATTCGGACCATAATACTTATGAGCGGTTAGATACAGCTCTCTCCAGTACTGATACCTTGGGCATTCCAATAGAATATGCCTCATCGACTCTACTTTACCCATACTACAGTGCTGTGAAAGTCTCTCCTTCCAGAGCTTTTACCAACTATTGGTTAAGACTATTAAAGATACAAGACTCAGCACTGCCCGTACAGTGTCTTAGGGAGGAACTTTTGTACCAAGGACCACGAACCTATCCGTGGCTTCTATACTTGGGAAGGTTAATTAACACCATGGGGTTTTCCTTCCAGTGTAAGGTTTCAGCCTACCCGAGGGCGGAGGCAGGGGAGGCGAGCCCTCAGCCCGCAGCAGCCTAGGAGCAAATCGGGGATGCAGGTGCAGCGGGCTCAGGCGCGGCGGCGGGAACAGTCTCCGCCTCCGCAAAAGCTAGCAGAAGTGAGGCCGGCGGGGAACGAAGGGGCGGGGCCAGCAGAAACGCGGCGTCGCTCAGCACGCCTCCAGGAAAGGGCGGGGCTGGGAGCAGTCAGTTAAAAGGAAGCCAGGGACTGCAGAGCGACGCCGGTGAACAGCGTTGCTGCAGACTGGCCCCTTGTGCTTTGACGGAGTTAGGAAGTATCTTTGGAACGTGTGGAGTGCGGACGGAGCGAGTGTGTGGCGCGTGGGTGTGGTCGCGGCGAGTGAGTAGTTGTAGATAGTGGGGAGTGGGGTCCATCAGCGGGTGTGTGTGAGTGGGAGAAGTGTGGGTGGTGGGCACTGTCCCCCCCTCGGTGGGGCCCGTCTTCCATCAGCCTCAATCCCTTCCCTGGTAGTGTGTGTGAGCCCGCCTTTCCTCCTGAACCCCTGTACCCACAGGGGCCTCCCCCTGTCCCCCGCACCAGTAAGCACCCCCTTCCCTGTGTGTATTCCTGGGGCACGTGTGAGGTTGGTGAATTCGTGGGGGCTAAGGGGTTGCCTTTGCAACCAGCACACTCGAGTGGGGGTCCACTCAGGGCCTTGCTGTCTCCCCCCCTATGATGAGATAGGCCGCCTCTTATCCTTAAGCCAGCGGCCCTATTACAACCTGAGGGGTGTCTTTCCCAACCAGCGTGGTGCCCCCTCGCGAGTGTGCAGGGTACTCGAGGGATCAATTAGCCGGTTAGCCAGGTCTATCTTCCCTCTTCCCCTGTCCCCCCTAACATCCAGCACTTTCTGGGCAAGTCTATCCCGGCCAATAAGTCTGAGATTTATCTCCGGCTCAGGGATATTGCTGACCAGGAAGACATAGCTAAGGTAGTAGCATGGAAAGTAGCCCCACAATTGGGGACTCTTAAGAACCAGGTTTCATTCGAGCCGTTTCTGGATGTCCTGGTCAACCAAAAATTGAGGAGAGCATACATCTTACTCCGCTGGCAAATGGTCAAAGGAGCGGTAGTGGAAGGAAGATATGGGCACATTCCTCGGGAGGCTAGACTATGTTCCTGCTATAAGCAGGAAGTGGAAGACGTAGATCACTTTCTCCTGAGGTGCCCCTACTTTGAAGCCCTGAGGACAACTTGGGTGGTTCCCTGGCTTCCTTGTGAGCCCCAAGCTCTTGATTCTGTCAGATATTTACTATCACTCACCCAGGAAGAGGCCATTAGAGACTTGGTGATATACACTCACTTAGCAGTTAAGAAATGGCTCTATATCTATAAGGCTCTCTCTGGGAGTAAGATTCCTGGGATAAGACATGATAACTAAGTGAGGAATGATCCTCGATGGACAGCATGGGGACCAGTGGGTTGGGTAAATTTGGCTCAGTATCCATCTTGTACCATTTCCCATAAAGGGGACCCAAGGAAGGGATAGCTGTGGTAAGAAGAGACACGATTTCACCAGTGGGTTAACAATAAGTTGGGGATCCTGGGCCTAAAGGTATAACTAATCTGAAGCATAGCCTTGGCTGACCCTGGAATGGGGAAGAAGCAATCAGTTTCCTATTTCCCAGGGGACAAGCTTATCTGTAGCTTATCTGTAGCTACCTTTGTGGTAGATCAACCCATGTTTAGTCAGACATTTGCCCTATATTAGGGAAGGTTTGGCGTTTGGATTGATTAAAATGATACTTGGCCTTGTTATTTCTAGTGTGACATGTTGACCAAGTAATTTTATTTTAGTAAGATACCCTGAGTGTGTATTTTTGTTTGTATTTTGTAT
>QEPC01000373.1:3390273-3403346 GCA_003113815.1 Sphenodon punctatus
CAGAAACGCGGCGTCGCTCAGCACGCCTCCAGGAAAGGGCGGGGCTGGGAGCAGACAGTTAAAAGGAAGCCAGGGACTGCAGAGCGACGCCGGTGAACAGCGTTGCTGCAGACTGGCCCCTTGTGCTTTGACGGAGTTAGGAAGTATCTTTGGAACGTGTGGAGTGCGGACGGAGCGAGTGTGTGGCGCGTGGGTGTGGTCGCGGCGAGTGAGTAGTTGTAGATAGTGGGGAGTGGGGTCCAGCAGCGGGTGTGTGTGAGTGGGAGAAGTGTGGGTGGTGGGCACTGTCCCCCCCTCGGTGGGGCCCGTCTTCCATCAGCCTCAATCCCTTCCCTGGTAGTGTGTGTGAGCCCTCCTTTCCTCCTGAACCCCTGTACCCACAGGGGCCTCCCCCTGTCCCCCGCACCAGTAAGCACCCCCTTCCCTGTGTGTATTCCTGGGGCACGTGTGAGGTTGGTGAATTCGTGGGGGCTAAGGGGTTGCCTTTGCAACCAGCACACTCGAGTGGGGGTCCACTCAGGGCCTTGCTGTCTCCCCCCCTATGATGAGATAGGCCGCCACTTATCCTTAAGCCAGCGGCCCTATTACAACCTGAGGGGTGTCTTTCCCAACCAGCGTGGTGCCCCCTCGCGAGTGTGCAGGGTACTCGAGGGATCAATTAGCCGGTTAGCCAGGTCTATCTTCCCTCTTCCCCTGTCCCCCCTAACATCCAGCACTTTCTGGGCAAGTCTATCCCGGCCAATAAGTCTGAGATTTATCTCCGGCTCAGGGATATTGCTGACCAGGAAGACATAGCTAAGGTAGTAGCATGGAAAGTAGCCCCACAATTGGGGACTCTTAAGAACCAGGTTTCATTCGAGCCGTTTCTGGATGTCCTGGTCAACCAAAAATTGAGGAGAGCATACATCTTACTCCGCTGGCAAATGGTCAAAGGAGCGGTAGTGGAAGGAAGATATGGGCACATTCCTCGGGAGGCTAGACTATGTTCCTGCTATAAGCAGGAAGTGGAAGACGTAGATCACTTTCTCCTGAGGTGCCCCTACTTTGAAGCCCTGAGGACAACTTGGGTGGTTCCCTGGCTTCCTTGTGAGCCCCAAGCTCTTGATTCTGTCAGATATTTACTATCACTCACCCAGGAAGAGGCCATTAGAGACTTGGTGATATACACTCACTTAGCAGTTAAGAAATGGCTCTATATCTATAAGGCTCTCTCTGGGAGTAAGATTCCTGGGATAAGACATGATAACTAAGTGAGGAATGATCCTCGATGGACAGCATGGGGACCAGTGGGTTGGGTAAATTTGGCTCAGTATCCATCTTGTACCATTTCCCATAAAGGGGACCCAAGGAAGGGATAGCTGTGGTAAGAAGAGACACGATTTCACCAGTGGGTTAACAATAAGTTGGGGATCCTGGGCCTAAAGGTATAACTAATCTGAAGCATAGCCTTGGCTGACCCTGGAATGGGGAAGAAGCAATCAGTTTCCTATTTCCCAGGGGACAAGCTTATCTGTAGCTTATCTGTAGCTACCTTTGTGGTAGATCAACCCATGTTTAGTCAGACATTTGCCCTATATTAGGGAAGGTTTGGCGTTTGGATTGATTAAAATGATACTTGGCCTTGTTATTTCTAGTGTGACATGTTGACCAAGTAATTTTATTTTAGTAAGATACCCTGAGTGTGTATTTTTGTTTGTATTTTGTATCGTATATTTTATGCCTTGCAAGTAGTTGTTATTTTTATGTTTGTTTGTCTGTATGTCATTTGGGCCATGGCGAGAGCCAGTGCCGGCAATAAACTAAACTAAACTAACTCTCCTCCCATGGGGTACCTGTAAATCTGCCCTCCATAACTTCAGACGGGAAACTATTTAATCTAGTCAGGGTAAAAGGCACCCTGGTATCCCGCATGCCCAGATCGGCCAGATATTTGGGACCCTCAACCGGAATCATCCAATCTCTATACTGAATCACCACCCTTTGCGTCATAAGTAAATCGTGCTCCCCTGAAGATCCTGGTCCCAGATTCTAGACTTCACCTCCAACCATGCCCTGCCAAAGGGGAGCTTCATAAGGTGGGATGATGCCAGTCCCAACAACCCGAGTTCCTGCTGTATCCAGTGAAACCACTTACCCCTAGCATACTGGGCAATTTGACTAGCTATTGACCCGGATGGGGCCAAATTTAACCGCAGCCAATATTTTAATATTGCTGCCTTGGCCTGGGAAGCCATACACTTCAGTCCCGCCTCTGCCCTTAATAGGACCGCCGGCGTAGCCCTTGGCACCTGAAGAATTATTCGCAACATTCTATTTTGTTCTTTTTCCAGCTTTAGTATCTTATCTACTCCCCAGACTTGCACCCCATATAGCAACTGTGGCAACATTTTTGCTTGTATGAGGCGCCGAGCAGGTTTAAACAATCTCCCCCCTTTGGACCAATAGTAATTTACAATAGCTTGCCCACCCCAGTAGCCTTGAGTTGCTGGATGGCAGCTCTAAAATGTACCTCCCAGGTTGGATATTTGACAAAAATAACCCCAAGATATTTATACTGGGGGACCTGCTCTATCCCCACCCCATCCAGAAACCATCTATGCTGTTTTTGCTTTTTACTGACCACCAAGACCTTGGTTTTTATATAATTTATCCTCAGCAGTTCACTCCCACAGAACTGTCCGAAGGCCGTCATCAATCTCCTGAGGCCTATTGAAGAGGAGGCAACTAACACTCTGTCATCTGCGTAAAGCAGATACGATATCACCTGACCCCCTATCTCCACTGGATGAAACTTGGGGTCTCTGATAAAATCCCCCAGATCGTTTAAATATATTGTGAAAAGTATGGGGGCCAGCAGACATCCTTGCCTCACCCCCCATTCCATCTTCACTGGCCCTGATAGTTTCCTGGTCACATCTGTTCTAACCTTCAATGTGTTATTCATATGCAAAGCCCAAACTAGCAATAACAGCCTGTGGTCAATTCCGTACTTAATTAGCTTAAGCCACGGTTTTCCCCGACAGACTGAATCAAAGGCCATTTTGAGG
Source organism: Sphenodon punctatus (assembly GCA_003113815.1). Classification (NCBI taxonomy): domain Eukaryota; kingdom Metazoa; phylum Chordata; class Lepidosauria; order Sphenodontia; family Sphenodontidae; genus Sphenodon; species Sphenodon punctatus. Next base: position 3,393,321 of record QEPC01000373.1, read on the forward strand.
TCAATGAAACACATATACAGACTCCCCTTTGGACATGGAACCACATATTTGTTGATCAGCTGGTCCACCACGAAAATCTGATCTATTGTGGACATACCTTTCCGGAAACCGGCCTGTTCTCTATCAATCAAGTTATTTTGTTCCACCCATTGGGTCAGACGCCTTAACAGGTATCTGGAATATAATTTGCCTATAACACTCAGAAGGCTTATAGGCCAGAAATTAGCCAGATCATCTACTGGACCTTTCTTATGAATCGGGATGATGACACTTTCCACCCATTTCTTAGGAATTTTACCTGTATCATTTATGGAGGTGAAAAGCAATGCCAACACCTGACTCCACCATTCCACATTCCCTAACAGCAACTCCGCAGGGACCAAATCAGAACCCGGTGCTTTATTCTTTTTAAACAGAGCAATCAACTCTTTTACTCCATTGGCGTAACTGGCTCCCATTTAGGGAGGGACTCAATAGAGGCCTTCAAGGGAAACTCAATCTCCAAAAAGAGTTTGGAGAAGATGGTAGCATAAAATTGTTCCCATCTCTGAGTTGGAACTTGAGCCTGTTCCGTCTTCTTTCGCCCACCCCCCACCTTAATTTTGTCCCAGAATTTGGAGGAGTCCCTTGCTTCTGCAGCCCTAAATAAATCCTCCCAACCCTCCACTAAATACTGGAGCTTCTTCCGTTTAAGAAGATTTTTATATATGCCCCTAGCCTTCGTAAAGGCTTCCCTATCTACTGGGAGTAGTTCCCTCTCTCTTAAACAACGGTAGGCTCGATAAAGAGCTTTCCTTGCAGCCCTACACTCCCCATCAAACCATCCCTCCTGCTTTCTTCCATTCCCTTTAGGTCGGATTTGACAACCTAATATAGGGCGCAGTTGTTCCACGAAAGAATCAAACAGGCAAAATATGCTTACCCCCTTCAGCGTAACTTTCCAAAACATCTCCTCCACTGGGAGACCAGCAATAACCCTTTCAGCCTCCAAAAATACCTGAGGGAAGCACTTAACCCTTTTCCATCCCCCCCTGCCCATCTCTATCCAAGGGGGGTACATAATGTTCCATTTATAGTGCCTTGAGCTGCTTCTCTTTCTCCTAACCCCCATACCACCAAGGATAGATGATCTGTTATGGGGCAGGCAATAACAGAAAACAGAAAATTCCATTATCCTATGGAACAAGGGCCCCGAGACCATGATATAATCAATTGAGCTTTCTCCCAAATGGGAAAGAAATGTGAATTCCCCTTCTTTATCTCCTGGGAATCTACCATTCAGGACTACCAAATCTGTTGCCTCCACCAAACCCTCCAATTTTAGCCCCAAGGAATTGGTGTAGAGATCTTTTGAAATTCTCCCTAGTGGCCATCCTATAATCATCTCCCTATCATCACTGGCACCCTCCATCCCTTTTGGGGGACCCCAGCGTGCGTTAAAGTCCCCCAACACCAGGAGGTCATCATCTGAGAAACGATCACCCAGGGCTTTGACCCAAAATTCCAAATCCTCCCAAATCCGGTCCTCATAATACCGTGAGTTCATTGGAGGTACATAAACGTTAATAATAATAACTGCTCTCCCCTGTCCTCTTATGGTGGATCTCGCTGTTAGAAAGTCTGAATGTACTTCCTCCAGCTTTGTTGTGATGGCCTGTAAATCCCTCGAACCCATGGTTACAAGCCCTCCACTAGGTTGCCCTCTCTGCCCCGGGAGAGACAATCTAGCAAATGAGGAATAAACGTCAAACCCCTCCATCTCAATGTCCTACACCATCCAGGTCTCCTGGAGACAGGCCCAGTCACAGGTCTTCAACTGCCCCAAAAAATCCGGAATCCCCCACTTATTTTTCCACCCAGCACTGTTCCAGGATTGAAGTGACCAGTTCCTACCATGATGTAATTGTCAGGTCTGCGTCAGCACCCCCCCATCCGCCCCTAAGTCTTCTGTCACGCTCCCAGGGGTGGAAACTATCTCTACACTCCCATATACCTCCCCCCCACTTTCCATCTTTTCCCCCTCAGAACCCTGACCTCTAATTCCCTCCTTGGACTCCGTATTACCCTGAATCTCCAACCGCTGTTGGATAACTTTAAGGGACCCCTGCAGTTCCATTAGACAAACCAATATCTGCATCTCCGTCCCCAACCCCTTTTTTCCCACATGGGCTTCCTTCCCTCTACTGCTACCTACAGTTTCCTGCCCTCTCTCCTTTAACCCCGGCACCCCATCAAGGGGACTCTTCCTACCATTCCATCCCTCCACCTCCTCCTGATGCTTTGCATTAAATACTACGTACTCAACATGATGTTCCATTGTATTAATTACCTGGCCCTGTACCCCCAAGGCTAAGGCTTCCCTATACTCAGGCGGGGCTTGACTGAAACCCACCTCCATCTCCTCGCCTAACAGCAGAGGGGCAGACAATTGCCCCTCCGACTCCAACGGTTTAATCTCCTGACCCTGATTAACACTAACCAGTTCCTCACTACCTATACCCTGCCCATATAGATTTGCTACATAGACCCTAGAAGGATAAATTCTGTACCCTCCCAATAATCATTTTCCAGACATAATTTTCCCCAGAGTATATTCGTTATCAAAATGAATAACCAAACGTAACGCCGAATCTGTCTGAGGAAGGAACAAAAATCTAACAATCTCTGATGGTCTGAGCCTACAATGAAATAGGGACTCCAAGTTCCACTTGATTAAATTTTTAGATGCCCATGAAGGCCTACCACCACCAGGAACTGAAAAGATCTTTAGACATATACTCTTTAATTCCACCACCATCCTTTCTGGACTTTTCCCTTCTCCCATACCCGCACCGATTATCAGTTTCTGAATTGGTTCCTGCGAAAAATGATCACACTGCCTCTCCCCAAGGACCTGTAGGTACTTCCCTCCCTCCTTCCTTTTTGGGGATAGGAGTTTAGGAGGGGAAAGTGCAAAAAAATGGGCCGATATTTTCTTGACCTCCCCTACCAACTCCATTATATTAACATGGATACCCTCAACAGAAGTTTTAACATCCGTAATCCCCTTGAAAAGATTATCTGCCAGTTTACTCATCAAAACACAATGCTCGGCCAACATTTTACCCACATTGTAAGAAATTATTGAGTCCCCCTGGGAGGACACTGAGATATTCAAAGAACACTCGTGAGCCGGGGAGGACTGGAGGGGGGACTCGCCCAATTCTCCCAAAGCTTCATACCTGTTGGCCGTGGGGATAGCACACAAGACCCTAGGGCCCTGCTGCACTTGGGGAAGTTTGGTGAACCCTAGGTCATACAGCCTAAGTTGTTTAAGTGAGGGAGTCTCCCCCTCTGGTGAAATCTCCAGCTGCCGGCCCCTTTTCTTGGTAACCGTTTGGCCAGCCGGGGCAAAGAAACTGCCACCCCCCAGGCTCTTATACCCTCTCTTGGCTTGCCCACGTAATTGGCAAATACCTCTAACCAAGGTATAATTAATGCAGTAGACCCCACTGCCCCACACCTTCGGCCCACGCCTAAGGCCGCGCACACAAGGGCACACCCTTGCGCATGCAGCCCTTAGGTGCGCTGCTCCATGGCACGTGCCCGTGACGCACGCATGCGGCACGGCCACAGGTCTCTGTTCCTTTTCAAGGGCTACGCGCCCAGCTGACACTCCTCCTGGGCAATCCGCCGATCCCCGGGCGGGACAGCACTGTGGTCAGTTTCTAGGCCTCCACTCTCTCTCTTGCCTCCTCTTTCGCCGATAGCCCAGGGAGATACTGTCCCACAGTTAGATAAGGGTGGCAGCGCTCCCAAACTCCAGCCCCCGCTCACCACTCTCCCCTCAAGATCCTCCTCAACTCAGATTTGTAGATTTTAACTCTGTTTTCATCCAGTGGTGTTTAATGGGCATAGAGAAATGTGCTTTTCACCTTATCCACATCTTGAAAAACTAAAACTTAAGGCAAGGCCACATCACACCTGCCACCTTAACTCTGCTGCCTTTTAAGAGTCTATAAACTGAAATGAGATCTATATAGCACATTTGTATACATTGCACTATGTTGGAGGACCACGTAAAAAGTATGTGTATGTGCAATCTATGGTTACTGCCATCTTAACCTAAATAAATAAATAAATAAATAAATAAAGGCATAAGAAGAATTTGAAATAATGGACATCGAAAATTTTCCAGATAGAAATTAACATTTCTAGCTCCAAGTCACTTACGCTTCAGTCCTGAAATCATTTATTCTAAAGGAGGCCCATTACTTTTAACAGGCTTACTCCAGAATAAGTGGTTACAGGACTGCATCCTTAGGCACACTTGAAAATCCCACACATTGAAAAAGAATTGCCTTGCAGATTAAGAAAATGTCAAACAGTGAATTGGCTACATGTGCTGCTATGGACTAAGTATATACAGTGAATAATAGCTATACTTTCGTAGGTGGCAGTAAAGCATATCTGAAGAGTGGGTGGAGGAGGAAAACTGTCTTTCAGTAAATCTTTTAATGCAAGAAGGCTGTTAAATTGTTCCAGCTGTTTCCATTGTTTTATCCCTCTCTAATCCTTTCAAATCAACATAATGTCTGTTCAGTGTGGCAATTTCACTAACAATGTTCTATGAAGTTTGACATTCCAGTCATAAAATTGGCAGGTTGCAGTTTTATTTAATACCTACTGCTTGCCGTGGTTTATTATATTCAGAATTCTTGTGTCTCGATGGTAGCAAGGAACTCCCGTACGACTCAAGGATACTGTGAGAGTTCAGACTTGTACTAACTCAGCATTCCTGCTAAATCTGTTGTGACAATCCATTTTCATGCATGAGAGTGCATTAAATTACATGAACTTGGCTAAATGAATGATATTGATTGTGGAGATCCACTCATTGAGTAAAATTGCATTGATTTTGCATTTACTGGGATCATGGTAGTAAGCAATTTCACATTAAAGCTACTAAAGTTCTGATGAGTGACCGATGTCGCTTCTTGGTTGACAGTGGCATGGCAGTATTAATAGTAAACAAGCTGGGAAGTGTATGCCACTCCTGCAGCCAAAACAATTAAAAGATGCCTCCAGCAATATTAAAATACAAATTCATTAATTGCTTTGTGCCAGATTTTTATCTCATAGCTCGAGCAGAAATCCTAGCTAAGGTCGTTCTTTCTATAGTAAGTCACGTTGTTTTCAGTGTTAGTTGAGGTGGCCGAAAGATAAAGGCAGAAAAGACAATGAAAGTTGTTTAACCCCAAAACTGTCAACACCACCCCAAGCTGGCTACTTGGACTGGCTACTTGGACATGAAGTATTGTTATTATTTATATAGTGCCAGCAATATACCTGGCACTGTACAATCATTAATTAGAGACAGGTCCCACTCCCTACTCCAAGGGGCTTACAGTCTGGAAAAGACAAGGGAGAGGGGAACAAAGGGAGAGACAGGGACCACTTTTAAACGTGCGCAGGGCACTTGATATCGAGGTATTTAGTCTTCAGTTTTAAATGAATGCACAACCGGCTATAATGCACAAGAAGACTCATCTAAACCCCCGCCCGCGGGTTTTTTATATGCCACGGGATTTCACACCACAAGTGCCCTGCGCATGTCTAAAAGCGGCCAGAGTTTCAATCACCAGATAACCTCAGTTCTTACCAAATTTTCCTAAGAGATGGACCTGAGTCAGTCATTGCTAGACCTGAGTGTGAACATTTGGGGTATCTGCATTGACTCAACAATTCAACCTACCTCTCACCTGTTCCTCTGGCAGCACTGCAGAGGTATCGATAGATTAGAAGGGTCCCCTTTGACCTCCCCTCCCAGTGACAGGGGACACAGCTACACCAGTGATCAGGGGCCCCCAGGCTCGTGGGTCCTGGTGCAGTTGCACTACTTGTTCCTATTATAGCTTTGCCCTTGTCTGGCAGAGAGAGCGGAGGATGGCCCTGTACTGCTAAAACAAATTTCATTGTAGAATTGCATTTCTTTCACATTCTGGGCCTCGCCAAAACTGTGTACATGTAAGGAGAGCACTTTATTTTAATCCTCAAGAACCTCAGAAGACTTTGCTCTGCGTGCCTTCTAAATGGGAGAAAGTTGATGGGGGGATGTTTATATTTTATATTATCTAATTAGCCTGGGAGTTTAGTGGGAGCAAGTTCCATAGTATTTAAAAACATTACTTTGCAGTTTTACTACTACTGCATTTCTTCCTAAATATTTCTAGATGCAGGTCTGAATTTCGAATATGGAAAGAAAGTCTGTAGCCCATTATTTTCTGTAGCCCACTAGCCACCATGCTGCCAGGTGATGAGTTCTTTTAACTCCCATCTAAAGGTGCTTTTAGACTTTACAAGAACCCTCTTGCAGGCCTTCATGGTAGTGTTACAAGGTTGCCTCGGGGCTACCATGTGGCAGTTCCATTCAGCCCTCCCAGGAATTGACTCTGCTTAGGAATCCCAAGGCAATCCTGTGGTGCTGCCACATGGAGTTCCCACAATTTCTGAAAGCACCCTTGTTCACAGGAGTTGCCACTAGGGCTGAAACGAGAACAATTTTTTTTCCTCACAAAAATATCATGAGAAGTTAGAATTGTTACTATGATCTTGGAACAATCTCGATAACAGATCGAGATCTTGGTCAATAAATTTTTCTTAAAATACCATTTGTCCTTGCTGTATGTAAAAAAAACTACCAGGCCTCTAGAAGCCATTAATGTCTGTGGGGAAACTCTCATTGATTTCACTAGTGCAGGTTTGGTCCTTTTAAAATCTCTGATCCTTTTGTGTAAACCAATTACCTACAGAGACCAAAATATTTAAATCCAAGATTTATTTGAGTGGGAGCTTAGCTCTTGTACTCTGCATTTCACTTTCACTGCAGCCAGCCATGCATTAATTTGCACACACATCTGTAGCATGGAAAAAATTATGCCAAGGTATTGTTCTTAAGAGAAATAGTCTCCTAGCAGTGAAGCTGTTTTACAAAACACTAAGCCGATTTGGGGGTAAGCCATATCCTGGATTTCACACAGCCTGTTTTTGAAGTCCTTGATGCTCTGTACCATTCTAAAAATCTATTGCCTGCCACACACACACACACAAACAAAAACTGCTCCAAGTTTTGCAACATCTATTCACTGCAGGAAATTGCTGTTTTCAGTGTATTGTGCTGCTCTTCCGGAACGGCAGCAATGCCTTTCATCACATGTACAGTTCAGTGCATAGGTGTCTTCTATTCTGTACAGAGCTGTAAAGAAGGGGGGGAGAGGCGGAGGGGGATCTGCAGGAGCCGAATGCCATCTTAAGCCAGTAGCAGCACAGAATCAGTTTCTAGGGCCTGGGGAACAGGCTTGTTTTCTGCTTCCTGTGTGGCAGGCTGATGCAAACTGCAGTGAAAGACTTAAATGCTATCTGGTCACATTTTTATCTGCTGTGCTTAAAGTTACTAACACAGAAGATGCTAAGAACTGTAAAAAACATTCATCATCTTAAACACTGGCAGCTTCCTACAGCTTGTTGGGAACTTCTTAACTGGTGAATTGAGAGGGAGCAAGAAGACTTCAAGTTCATAAAAGGACAGAATCATATCGACTCATGCCTGGAATTATATGGGTGTCAGCATATGCATAGAGATGGTCATAGCAAACAATGGCAAATTCAGATACAGAAATGGGGATAAGACTCAACAATATGGGTCATGGACTATACCTTGCACTCATAGATTGGACTGTTCATGAGTCTTCATCAGTGAAGATGACTAGATGCCTAGAATTCAGTGTTGCTTAATCCCATTGCTCCTCTCAAAGTCCAGTATGGATCATTTACTTAATTGTACATACTTTATACATTCTGCCCTTGGCTGAGGGAGCTGATATGGAGTAACCTTGAAGAGACCCCATGCAGATCTCCATATGCACCAAGGGTACACACAGTATTCTTCTGCTTCTCTGTAACATAGCAGCAGCAGCAGTAACTCTGTGGTGCTGAGGCTATGAATAACTGAGGTGGAGGAGGAAGGGAAAGGGATTAGTCATCTTACTTGCCCTTTACTGAAAGACCCCAACATTAAACAAGTACAATGAAATCAATCAAACCAGAAAGTGCTTGCATGACTCTGAAACAGTGAAGACTAGTACTAACTCCATAGGTGCAGCGCTGCAGTAAAGGAAAGGCCTTCATTAAAATGCCAGGAGGACTTGGCCATTACCCATTGTATTATAATGAGTGCTTCAACTCTTTCTCACTACATAGCCAGCTCCTGCATTACATATTCAGATCCACCATGACTTTCACTCTTCTTTTTAGAGCGATGTTAGTTTTGATGTCAGGTGCTGTTATGAAAACATAAGAGCCAAAAGTGACAGCCGGTGCTTAGTTTGCCTGGCTGCCTTAGTTAAATCCTTTTCCCATCAAGTACTCTCTCCCTCATTTCATGCTTCCCTAGAAGACTGGAATTTTTTTTCTTTCTTCCCCCTTCCCTCTCTTCTCCCCAGAGTGCCTAGTATTCTTTCACATGCCTTCACCTTCCTATTTTAAAAATTAAAGCTTAGGTTACCACTAGCAATCAGGGTGCAGCATTTCCTAAAGTACGGGATGCAACTCACTTGGGACTGGCAGAATAAAGGACAAGCTGTGGATGGGAACAGTCGGCCCTGGACAAGCTTCTTGTTGTTCTGAAGAGTCTTGCTTTCTTTTTAAGTTAGGCTCTAGCTGTTACGACTGCAAAGAAAATATTCAAAATGCAAAACTTAGTTTGTAGAGAGTCTGAAACTATAGCTTTGAATTATCTCCATTCCTTTTAGTGGATGTAACTCAGATTGTGTGTGGGTGATGGCAGTAGAAACTCCTTATTACCATACAGGAAACTGAACTTGCCAGCTAATCCAAAACGCATACTATGTTTTAAATCAGTATTGTTGGCTATCTCAAGGCAGCACACCGCACACCCCTGATTGGACCCCCTGGAAACAAGGACCAGTTGGAGTGTTCCACACATCTGGGAAGATGCTTCCCTGCTGCCTTTCCCACTCAGATTTCAGATAATTTACTGTTGGGTCCCAGCTAAGCTCTGCAGAGTACAGAGTGGCAGGAGAGGCAGAGAGCAAACTCACCTCCTGCAGAATCTGACACTAGGATCGAGATTTTGGCGAGATCTCAGTCCCGATGTTCAATCTCACAAGAATTTGTAGCAAGAATTTTTTTAATTCTAATTTTAGCCCTATTCAAATACCAAAACATTTAATTAAATAATTCATTGATATGGCTTACTGTGCTTATGGATCAGATGGCATAGAGTGTCTTAGCCCTTTAGACTATTAAACACTATGCAACACTTAATGATAATGTAGCTATAAAGGTTATGGAAAGATACACCCACTAATATGCTGAGTTATGACAACTCTGGGATGGTAATAATTGGGGAGAACTGAACATGAGTAATTTTCAAACCTATTTAAACTTCTTGAGTTCATTGTGCATCTCTGAACACTGGTTATTTTTAAAAATGCTTCATGTTTCATATACATATCTCTTAAATTCCCATTCATTTTAGCATTGAAAAAGATATGCAGTGGTTAAACTGTAGTACTGGCACCACTAGGGATGGGTGAACAGATCGTGGTTCGGGTTCGGCCATTCGGTTCGGCTGTGTTCGGTTCGTCCGTTCGGTTCGACAGTTCGGTTCGGCTGCATTCAGTTCGTCCATTCGGCTAGTTCGCTGAGTTCGGGTTCGGCTGTTCGGTTCGGTCGTCCGAACAGGCCGTTCGTTAGGCCGTTCGGCTGTTCGGTTCGGCTGTTCAGGGAATGTTGTTATGAGTGTTTTTGTGTTTTTTATATGGTTTTTTGGTTTTTTATTGGGTTTTATATGGTTTTCTTTTGTTTTTTATTCGGTTTTTTGGTTTTTATATCGGTTTTTTAAATTATTTTTTTATCTAATATAATATATATTTTTCTACACTAAATCTAACTGCTATTAACTATTCTAAATGCTATGAACTAAATGGATTATCTAATAAGTACACAGACCTACTCCTACAAACA
>QEPC01000373.1:3418996-3482236 GCA_003113815.1 Sphenodon punctatus
CCCCCCCCCCCCCCCCCCCCCCCCCCCCCCAGGGTTAGTAGCTTCCTCCTGCCATCGTGTGCAAGCCCCTTTCCCTTCCCCAGTCATACCTTGGGCCCCTGTCCCTGGCTTCCCTCTCACCAGACCCACGCACTCTCCTAACCTTGAGTGTTGGGAGAACGCGTGGGGCCCAAGACTCCTTCCTATCGCTGGCGCCCTATGATGATAGGGACCTGGTCTCAGAGAGGCCAATAGGTCCACATACTATCCTGATGGGCATTATACCCTCGAGAGACCCCTCCAGCGTTCAAGACTTGGGCCCATGCGTGGGGAATCAGAGTCAGTGGGTTCTCGGTTCCCCCCTGGTTTTCCCCTGCTCCCTCCCACCAGCCCTCCTCTGTGACACTTATATATAAAAATGTGTTAATAGTCAAATCTGAAGTTTAATTCAGGGTCACTTAGACCCTATTAAAAATGCTTGCAATATTTTTTTGATGACACTGGCCCTGTAGTTTTCAAGTTGATCTCTGAAGTTCTTTTTTAAAAGCACTGATACATTACCTGCATTCCAGTCCCTGATTTTATCGATAGGTTACATATCACTTACAGTAGTCCTGTAATTTCATATTTGTATTCCTTCCAAAGTCTTATGTGAATACTGTTGGGTACTAATGATTTATTCCTGTTAATTTATCGGTTTTCTCTACAACCTCTTCTAGTGCCATGTCAGGTTGGGTCTCTTGCCTAAAAGGAATAGAACAAACTCCTGTGTTGGGAGTGATCCCCTAGTTAGAGTCGTTGCTAGAGTGGATTTAATCAAGGTTGGGGGACAGCCTTTATGTTTATGTGGTGCCTTTTATGGCCTCACCACTGCTGCTGTGCATTTGTGCATCCAGCAGGACCTGGAGTAGCATCAGGGCCTGGCAACCATAAGGTCCCTCTGATTATCCCACAGCACCTACTCATGATTCTTGGGGTCAGGAGATGGGATTTCGTACCCACTACTTGTTGGAAAACCTGACTCTGCCATTGATAGATGGGCACTGGGGAAGTATTGTGTTGTGTTCCTTAGGTGGATTGTTTTGAAACTGGAAACATTTGTGTAACCTTTTTTAAAAGCCTTTTGATTAAAAATTTCTTTAGTTTTGCTCCCCAAAACACATACAGATGTCAAAACTCAAGTATTATACACACCTATGCCTGCCACGGTGCTGTAAAAGAAGGGTGGTTTGAGACAGTTCATAATACCATATACAAATGTCCCTCCTGCTAGTCAGAGGGTGGGGAACCCTTTCCTAGTTACTGGACTATATTTTTTCTCTTGCGGGAGGTAAGTAAGCCCTCACCCACCCACCTTGCGATCAGCTCGACTTTGCTCATTTTCAGTAGTGACCTAGTTTACTCTAGTATTTGTTTTGCTTCTGTTTCCTGGTCCCTTTCTCAACTGCAGAAATTTGTCTGTTTTCCAATTTTCATTCCTCTACCTTCTGCCATTTCTCACACATGTTCTTTTTGACTGCTACAGAAGCATTTGATTGCTTTAATCCTTTGTTTGGGTCTTTGATCTATGTTTTTCAGTCTTGTGTCATGAGTTGTAAAAATCAAATTGGGTCATCCTCCTTCCTCTGATTCCCTCCCCCTAATGCCTCCATCCATCTTTTAACTATAATGAACATGTCGTTTCAAACAGTAGATAGGAATGAAGCTCTCACAACATCTGAGGTTCCCCAATCACTAATTGGCATGGGAAACCAGTTGTCATTTTGGTTAGGGCATGATAAGAGAAGAGGTTATTCTTCCTTGGAAAGCCAGAAAAACAATTATCAGTCTAAAGCCATAAGGAACACAGGGACTTTAGCAATATAGAAATAGGAGTACGTTGGCAGAGTCTGTCTATTGTCAGAGACTATCAGTACGTTGGCAGAGTCTGTCTATTGTCAGAGTTGGCAGTACGTTGGCAGAGTTGGCATCATCTGCTGGGGATGCTGTAGCTGTGGATTTCCTGCATCATGCCTCTGCATGGACTAGATGACCTCTGATATACCTCCCTACTCTATGATTCTATGAGTTATCTAGCTGTCTCAGAAACAGGAGATCCCTTCAGATATAATTTAACAGCAACAAGGGGATGGGTCAAAGACTTCAGTTCAGCTTTTAGAAAGAAAGCAGCATGTTTTGCTGTGTTTAATAACGCTTGTTAAATGAATTGGTGAAAGATATCACAAGGAAATAATTACTTGGGGTTCTTAGTTTCATTAAAACCTACACTGGAACTATTTTAGAAATGGTGTGATTCCAGCTGAGTACTTTATACTCATCGAAATCATGGATGAATAAATGAAGATGTTTCTTCCAAAATCATTCTTTGCATGTGCAATAAAAGCGAACCCTGAGCCACTGGTACTTCTACGTTTTGTAGAACCTAGTTAAAATGCACCCAAACCCTAAACACAAAGTTAGAATGGGCCCTTATTTTTTTATCAGTAGATACACTAGTAGCCTAGACCTGGATATTAGTCCAAGTGATAGCGTTCCTTGACAGGCAGCCCACAGTTCATTTCTAGACTGCAGAACTTGTTTCTGTGGACCCTGGCTCCCTGTTGCACACAGTCAGCTCAGCCGGAGCTGTTGGAGCTTAAGTTTAAGCTGAGCCCTCTACCTGCAGAATCAGCTTCCTGGGGCATCCAGGTAGTCTGTCAGGTGCATTCGGGCACCAGTCAGTGCCCAAACGCCAGGCTTTTGTGGGTGCCCGGTTGCACCTCTAGTTGAGGTCCACTGGGGGCCCACATGGGAAACCTGCTGGTTAGGGGGCTCTGTTGCTTTTAGGGGGCCCATAATTGGGACATAAGCCTGGGCTCAGCAGCTGATTTAATTATTTTCAGGCTCTGCACAGCTTAATGAAGCCCTTTGGGTTCTCAGTACAAATGTGATGTTCTCTTCATTCCCACTGACTCTGGCAAGCCCACATTTTCAAAATACAGAACCACCAAAGTATCATGTTGACATGTTTGAACTGTAAAACAGTGGGTCTGAATGCAATCCCTGTCAATTCGAGGTGAGATTCCTTAGTTCAAAGATTTGGTTATGAATGGAAAGGCTGCAGATGGCACTGGAGGCCAAATTACTCTCCAGCAAAACTGTACTGAACTTCAACTTGAACCATGGTCAAAACAGATCCAGAATAGCATTCTGGCTATTCTGTTAGAACTAGTATTATGTAGCCTCTGTTAACTGATTGCTTGTATGCATACAGTTACATATATGCATATAGTGAAATGGTTTATGGAAGCAATTTTTTAGAGAGTACTGTACTTATGGAAATTTGCTTGCTTGCTTGCTTTCTTCTCACCTATTTACAAATATTAATGCCTGTATTACAGCCAATTCTCTCTCCCTTGTTCTCCCATGAGATGCAGAAATTAGTTTTGGAAGAAGTGCCCATTGCTGGTATAGCAGGTGGCTAATCTCATAAAGGAAGCCATGTATGTTCTGTATGCAGTTTGACGTAAGTCTGCTCACGCGATACGGAGGGCACATGATCAGCCAACTTTGTATTCTTAGACCCTTGGGCTCTCATTGTTCTCTTTCAATTGACTTTAATAAGGTTATTTCCAATGTACATCATTCTGAGTGCAGAATCGGGCCTTCACGGTGTCATTTCTGAATGACTCATTAAAGTGTTGCTTCATTGAAGACTCTGCCAGGAAGACAAGAAACCAGCCTGAATCACAATGCAGAGTGGCTACCAAAAGCAGGTCACTCATTAGCTTTGAAAAAAATCTGAGCTCCTAATTTCTCTGAGTAGGGTGTTTTCATTGACGCCACTAGTGGTCTTGTTAAAGCCCTGCAGAAGAGCATTATGTTGTACTATTAATCTGAAACCTGGCAGGTTGCAGGATGGGTATCGGATAATGCTCGGTAAAATTAACAAGGAGTGAAGTAGCTCATGGAAAGCTTACATCTAATCACAGTAAGCTGCACTTTGTTAAATAAGGTGATTTAAATACTAGCATTATGCTTCACTTAAAAAGGTAATCTTGCTTAAACTATTTTTACTTCTTGGTTGCTTTGATGTGACACACAGGAGCTGAATTTGTTTGCGTTTTTTTTTTCCTAGAGAAGAGATTATGCTGCTAAAAGTACCACTGAGTACAATTTTTATAGAAAATATTTTGACAGCCCTAATAATGGTTTCCCACTATACCATTTATTTTAGTAGTGCAAGAACAATCTTTGATGTATCTGTAAAACATAAAGAAGCCTCCCAAGCACGTTTAGGGTCTGCAGCTCCTAGGGGTTAGACAGTCTTTTCTTTCTTTAACATGAGGAACGAAGGTTGATTAGAGGTGCTTCCAACACGCAGATTGGGGTACTAACAGAGGACCCATTGCCCACCCAAAAGAAGTGATTTTCACTCTGCCCCAACCACCCATGGCAGAGGCTCAAGCCGTGGAACCATGTGGGTGTGGCTACATGTCCGTTCCCCCTCCCCCCCTTTCCATGTAGCTGGTGTGCTGTTAGCTATGTGGAAGGGGGGAAGCTGGGGAATTGGAAACTGTGGCAGGAGAAGAACACCCAGAACAAATCCTTTCCTTGCCATAGTTTCTGCTGATGCCAGGGGTAGCAGGGAAGGAGCTCCTTCTCTGCCACCCCCAGCAGCAGCAGCAGATCTCCCTGCTTCAGTGAGGGTGCATGGGCAAGGATTCATAGCAGTGCAGAGGACTGTCCCCTGCACTGTCAGAAATCCTCCCTGCTGTGCTCCCACTGAAGCACAGCTCCCACTGGAGTCTCAGCGCACACACACACACCCACACCATTCCACTATAGTGTCACCAGGATCCCAGCAGCATGGGGGTGGGGTGAGGAACCCCTTCCCTTCATCAGCTGCTTTCTGCACTCTGGTTTTGGAAGCACAGTAAGCAGCTGATAGAGGGAAAGAGTCTCCTGACCTCCTCACTGCTTGCACTATTGCTGTCAAGATCTTGAACACCCTCTCTCGCTAGCTGCCTGTGTTCTGACACTCCTTCCCTCTAGCTGCTTCTGATGTGACCCATGCAGGGTGCTCTCTCCTCTCCCAGCCTCAGTTCTTGAGCCCCCTGAGTGGCTGGGAAAGGAGAGAGCATCTCTGGGTCATCTGGTTCATTATTCACTCCCAGGTTTGGTTTGGTTTTTAACAAAAAAACAACCACCTGGGGGTGGGTGATATGCCATCTGATTGCACCCTTTGTTCATTCTCATGTGCAGCCCCTTGTGCAAGATAGAAACCACTGCAAAACCACCTCCTTGTCCTCTTTAAAATCCTTTCCTTCAAATTCTCCTTCATCATGATGCCTCCAGAAATTGGACAGAGGGTGTGCTGAGACCACGGCCCCTGAGCCTGATTGGTATGGCCTTATTCACTGTTTGCTTGAGCTCCCGCATCTGTCACTTGTGCCATGTTCTTTAGGATGAGAGTATCAGTCTGAGGCTCTGGACGTAGGTGCTACCACTGTCCAAATATATACAATCATGCTTGAGAATGGCCCTTTTCAAACAGGCCGCGGTGAGTGGGGGGATGGGTATGCGCCCGCAGTGGGTGGAGGTGGGTGTGTGCTGATTGCTCTGTGTGTGGTGATGGATGGAGCGGGCACGCATCCCCGCCCACCGCCGGCGGCAGTCCCATGGGCACCCCACCACCACCACCAGCCACCCACGACGTTCCTACAGATGCACCCCCGCCCGCCCCGCACACGTGTGCAAGGGGGCGCCTGTGTGAAAAGGCCCAAAACAAATAGTTGTGATACTCATCTCTTATGTAGTATTCTTCATCTATAGATCTCAAAGTACCTTACTGAGGAAGGCCAGGATATTTATCTGTACAGGAAACTGAACTGTGCAGGATCTTGCCAGTCTAGGTCATGCACTGCTATACATTCATTTCAGATTAGTAGTGGCCTCTGCTAGCTGCTTGATGTCTCCAGCCCTAGTCCCACTTCACAAATATCTCCACCAGAGTTGACATCTATTGGCAGTAGGGCTGGTTCAAAACAGCCCTTCTGTTTTCGTGAAACAGGGCTGTTAGAATTCTGATTGGAATTCCAGTTGATTGGGATTACTGGTCAGAATTCTGATCAGGCCTTTTGCACATGCACAAGATGGTATCAGGCCTTTTGTGCATGCACAAAATGGTAGTGGGCATGACAGAGAAGCATCTGATGGGGGTGCAAACATGATCTGGGGATCTTGCCTGCTGAGTGGTGGTGGGTCAGGTGACTACTGGACTGGACCACTGTCCATTGACTGATTGCTCTGCCACTCTGTCCCACTTACTTGGTGTTGCGTCCACTGTCACCGGCCAGCCCCAAGCCAGAAATCCTCAATGCTCTGGGGTCAAGAGGCAGAGATTTTGGGCGTCAGAACAGAGACTTCCTGCCCAGGACAGAAGAGTTCCAAGTTTTCTATTTAACTATATTACTTTATAATAGTTCCAATGAGATTTCCTCTGTGTAATAACTGTAAGTGGGAGTTCTAGGCTACCAGTATCAATGTATTTCACACACCAAACGCTTGTGATAAGCTGATAAGCTATTGCTGATACAGCACTAGAACAGCTAGTGGAAGTGTGCGTAGGGGCAGGAGTTGAGTTTGTCCCAGCATCTGTGTCAGCACTGATGTTCAGTTGAGACTACTGGCAGAGAGTGTAATCATCACCCCCACCCGATGAACAACTAAATGCCCTGTGGACATTACTCTTTAAAAGAAGTGTAGAAGAAAAAAAAGTCATCATGGAAAATATTAATATGCCTGAAATAGTTTTATACTGAGTAAACCAGTCACATTTTCTTCATGCATCAAGAAAGTGTATCAATTAAGAGGGTTTTGATCATGATATTTCAATGAACTGGCAACTGGTTCCATCATCAACAGACAGTCTTCTTGAAAGATTTTAAGCTTAAAGCATTGCTGATCCTTAACTGTTCACAACAAGTACAAGTAGGTTACGCAGAACTTACATTAATAGGACTTGCAATCAAAGAGTTGTCCCACATTATGCCTTGCTAGTTATATTCCTTTGAGGTGTGATATTTTTGGAGCAAAAGCATTCTTCAGAAGACAGCTCCTTTTGCTTGCTTGCTACTGAGTGTACATTATGGCTGAGAAAAGCACTTTTCAAAGAATAGTTCTGTTCTGAGAAGTAAGTGTAAAAATTGCACATTGTGCTGCATTGATTCTATATTGAGTATGTTCATTTTCCAGGGAAAACAATGTATGTGTGGGCTTTTCTCTGACTTTCAGCACTGCCAATTTAGTAGCCAACTGGAGCAGGATTTTGTTTTTTCTCATCCATCAATCATCATCAGCACTGAAGATTCTGCAGACCAATTTCTAACATTGTTACACTTGTAGAATTAATTGGTCTAGATAGATATCTTGCTTACTCTGGTGTAACTCCACTGACTTCAGTTAATTCTGATTTATATATATTTTTATCTGACCCTGATCCATTAGGAAGAGTCAGTTGATAACTTGAAGAAGGTAGGTTGCTTGGGCGAAAGTGATCACAAAATGGCAGGGTTCTGAAGACTCAGAAAAGGACAGAATATAAGCCACAGAATTAGGATATTATGCGTGCAGTCCCCATTCGTTCAGGTGAGCAAGGGGGTTGCATGAGCATACATTGCTTGGCAAGGTGCCGCACTAGACGTAAGTATGCACCAAATCCATGCATAGTGTTGTGCAGTATACCACAGTCAGTGGGCTGCTGCCTGTAATATGTGAAGAGAGAATGCACCTCTGTATCTGACGATATGCTTATTTATTTATTTATTTATTTCCTTGCATTTATATGCTACCCCCTCCTGCACAAGCATCTTGGGGCAACTAACAGCATTTTAAAACACATATAATTTTTAAAAGTCAACATTTAACCCCATATTAACATAACCCAACAGTAAAACCCCCACCCTAACCCAACCCACCCATCCCATCTCCCTCGGCAAAGACCCAGCAGAACAGCCAGGTCTTACTCTGTCTACGGAAAGAAGAGAGGTCTACAGCCAGGCAGACCTCCAACGGGATGGAGTTCCACAGCTGCAGAGTGGCCACCGCGAACACGCTCCTCATGGTCGACACCCAGGAAAACCAGGGGACCTCAAGGAGGGCGCCCCCAGCCGGCCACAGAGGCTGATCCAGAATCTGGAGGGTGAGGTGGTCCTGCAAATAGGTGCGGCACAGGTTGTTTAGGGCTTTAAACATCAAAATCAACACCTTGAATTGGGCCCGGAAGACTATCAGCAGCCAGTGCAGAGAACGGAGCACTGGAGTAATGTGCTCGCGACAACTCATCCCCTTGAGGAGACGAGCCACCACATTCTGAACCAGCTGCAGTCTCTGGATTGTCACCAGGGGTAGCCCCATGTAGAGTGCGTTACAGTAGTCTAATCTTGAGGTAATAAAAGCATGGATGATCATGGCCAGGTCCGAGTCTGAGACATATGGCCTAAGTCGACGTACCAGATATAATTGGCAGAATGCACCCTTTGCCACAGCCACCACCTGGACATCTAGGCAGAGCTGTGAATCCAGAAGCACCCCCAGACTACGGACCTGAGATACCAGGGGAGGAAGGACCCCCATCAATGATGGGGGCCATCACTCCCCCGGCTTTCCCCACAACCATCACCTCTGTCTTGTCAGGATTTAACTTCAGGTGACTTGCCCTCATCCAGTCCCCCACAGCTGACAAACACTGGGTAAGCACCGAGACTGCCGGACCTGGGTCTGATGAAAAAGAGAGATGTAATTGGGTGTCATCAGCATATTGATGACACCTTACACCAAACTCTCTGACAACCTCCTCCAAGGGCTGCATATACACATTGAACAGGAGAGGGGATAAGATAGAACCTTGCAGAATTCCACATGTGAGGTCCCAGGGAGAAGATGAATAATCACCTAGCACCAAACGCTGAGTCCTCCCGGCCAGGAAGGAGCGGAACCATTCAAGAACAGTCTCGCCCACCCCTGCCCAGTCCCACAACCGAGTAACCAATAACTCATGATCAACGGTATTGAACGCAGCCGAGAGATCTAATATAATCAACAGGGTCAAAAAGTCCTGGTCTAACTCTCTGGAGAGGTCATCGACCAAGGCCACAAGCATAGTCTCTGTGCCATAACCCATGTCATAAGCCAGACTGTGAGGGGTCCAGGAAGCTGATCCGGTCCAGATGCTCCGGAAGCTGCCAAGCCTCCACCTGTTCAATAACCTTCCTTAAAAAGAGAAATTTAGAGACCGGCCGATAGCTGGCCAGGGTATCAATGTCCAATGATGGCTTTTTGAGCAGGGACTGCACCACCGCCTCCTTGAGGCAGCCTGGCACCCTGCCCTCCCTAAGGGAGGCGCTGACTATCCCAGCCAGCAATGGCCCTAACGTCTCCCGACAGGCTTTAACCAGCCAGGATGGGTATGGATCTATTCACAATAAGTGGCTCGAACAGTCCCAAGAACATCCCCCGCATTAGAGGGTGACACGTCTTGTAATTCGTCCCATAAAACGGGATAAGATGGGGCTTTAACTGCCTCTAGCTTGCCCACAGTTAAAAGTGCTGCTTCGAAACCATGATGAATTAGAGCGATTTTATCCGCAAAAAAGTCAACAAACAAGTCACAGTGAACATTAGATAATGCTGGATCCAGGCGGAGGGAGGTCGGACTGACCAGCCCCCACGCCACCCGGAAAAGTTAGCGGATGCGATGAGGGCAGCAAAGAAAACCTTCTTTGCTGTCTGCACCGTCACGGCATAGGTACATAACCAGACACTATGTCGCAGTCGATCAACTTCAGTACAAGAACACTGCTACTGTCGCTATAACTGCCACCCTTTTCACTTCATCCACCGCAGCTCCTCCATATACCACGGGGACCTACGTTGTCAGCGATTTGGGAGCAGATGCCTGGGAGCCGTACAGTCACTGGCCACCATCAACACAGAATTCCAGATGGTCACAAGGTCATCGACCTTATGAGAGGTCAGACCACACTATGGTTCTTTTTACATGGGCCGCGGCTTGGGGGGGGTCAGTGTACACCACGGTCCATGTGCGGTGGGTGGGTGGAGGGTATAGATGGGCGCACATTCATCTATACCTACCTCCACTCATCTACACGCATGGAGCAACCGCCATTTTCACCGGTTGCTCTGTGCATGGGGGATGGGTGGAGGTGGATGTGCATGCAGGTGTGTGGGAGCGCGCACACATGCACACATGCTGCAGGATTGACATGGCCGGCACCCACACATAAACACCCAGATTTCTGGGTGTTCATGCATAGGTGCTGCCCGTGTAAAAAGAGCCTTTAAGTGCTGGCATGGAGGGATTGCTCTGGTTGATGACACCACATGCACAGGGGAGAATGGACAATGGGAAAGATGCTTCTTGCTGTGAACTTGCACGTAACCTCTCGCGCACCTGGATGAATGAGGATTGTACCCTAAAAAGCTGGTTTCAGTAGACTTGGAGAGATAGTAGGAAGGATCCCATGGACTGAAAATCTGATGGGGAAAGTATGCTGCCTTTCCCTTCAGCGAATTAGCACTAAGAGCATCAATACTGAAGGCACAACAGCAAACTATCCAAGAGCAGCGGGAAAATAGAAGTAACACAAAGAGGCCAATACAGCTGCTTCTTAAAGACCCTGAAAACCAGAATTGGTAATTAAATGAAGGGGAAAGCATCCATCAGGTAGGAAAGTGGAAAAAATAGCCAGGGAAACTATTTATTTATACACTTATATGCCGCCCCCTCATGCTGATGGCATCGCAGGGCGGCTTCCAACAAATATAAAAACAATCTAAAGCAACATAAAACCGCATTAAAATCTAAAAAATTCCAATATTATTTAACAAATTTAAAACACCCCCCATACAGCAATTTAACCCACCCTCCCCTTCCCACCTCCGAAGACCTGGGAGAACAGCCATATCTTACAGGCCTGATGGAAGGCCAGCAGACT
The DNA here is from genome assembly GCA_003113815.1 of Sphenodon punctatus. Classification (NCBI taxonomy): domain Eukaryota; kingdom Metazoa; phylum Chordata; class Lepidosauria; order Sphenodontia; family Sphenodontidae; genus Sphenodon; species Sphenodon punctatus. The sequence continues at coordinate 3,429,973 of QEPC01000373.1, forward strand.
CAGGGCCAGCCGTGCTTCCTCTGGGAGGGAGTTCCATTCTCGTGGCCCAGCCACCGAGAGCGCCCTCTCTACGCGGGGAACCTCTAGGAAGGCACCCCCGGTGGACCGAAGGGGCCGTCCTGAGTCACGGAGGGCGAGGCGGTCCCTGAGATATCCAGGTCCAAGACTGGGCCTTATAGTTCAAAGTCAGCACCTTGAATCTGGCTCAGTACATTACAGGCAGCCAGTGCAGTGCACAGAGCACCGGTGTTATGTGCTCTCGTCGGCCCGTCCCTGTTAAGAGACGGGCCGCTGCATTCTGCACTAGCTGCAACCTCCAGGCCAGCGTCAAGGGAACCCCCACTCTGCCTACTCTGTCTTATCGGGATTGAGCTTCAGTCTGCTCTGCCACAACCAAGTCACCACGGCCTCCAAACATTGGGCTAGCACGGAGACGGCAGGNGCACTAGCTGCAACCTCCAGGCCAGCGTCAAGGGAAGCCCCATGTAGAGCGCATTATAGTAGTTCAGCCTCGAGGTGATAAAGGCATGGATCAAGGTGGCCAGGTAGGTTCTAGAGATGTATAAGATGTACCAGATACAGCTGGCGGAAATCCACCTTCGCCACCACATCCACCTACTGATCTAGGCCAAGATCTGCATCCAATAACACCCCCAGACTCCGAACCTGCTGGGCCACGGAGGGGCGCACCCCCTCCACAACATCTCCCCCACTCGGCCTACTCTGTCTTATCGGGATTGAGCTTCAGTCTGCTCTGCCACAACCAAGTCACCACGGCCTCCAAACATTGGGCTAGCACGGAGACGGCAGGGCCTGGGTCAGCTGAAAAAGAGAGGTAAAGCTGGGTGTCATCAGCATATTGGTGGCGATGCACCAAACTATGGACCTGTTAGCTTCACTCTGACACTCAGTAAATTACTAGAAGAAATCACCAATCAGTTTGTAAGAATTGGAGAGAATTCCTGCTGGAATTTAAGGTATTAAGAGAATAGCCATTATTATTATTATTATCAATGATTTAGAGTTAACTCAAGTTTCTTAACACATTAGCATATTAATGTCACATGTTCAAAAGAAAATACACATACAAAATTATAGGTCCTAGTTCTATCCGAAAATTTGGAACAAGGTCATAAATTAAAAAACAATAAAAATGCGTATGAGAATGATTTAGTGAAGAGGCGGAGAGCATACTTAAGACATTTACTGGTGACAAAAAACTGGTAGGGGATTGCAATCACTTTGAAGGACAGGATTATAATGACCTTGAATGAATGGAAAACAGGGCTGAAAATAAGAGGAAACTCAATAATGACAAATGGAAAATGTTACACATAGGAGAGAAAACAAGCAAACCTACAAATACACAATGGGAAATGATTGGCTAGGTAGCAGAACCTCTGAAAGGAATCTGGGAATTATAATAGATGACAAACTTAACATGAGTGAACAAGGTGATGTGGTAACAAAAAAGACAAATGATAATTTGGGTTGCAATAACAGAAGCGTCATTTCGAAGCCATGGGAAGTAATTGTTCCACTCTACTCAACAATGAACTGGCCTCAGGGTCCAGTTTGGGGCTTGTCACTTTAAGGACATTGGCAACTGCAGAAGGGTAATGAAGAGCAATCAAGCTGATGCAGGGCTGCAAGGCAGGACCTATGAAGAAAGGTTGAAGGGATTGAGAATGATCAGCCTACAGAAAAGAAGATCAGTTGGGTGATGGGAGATGAGCTAGTCTAGTATTGCAGTTTTCAACTATGCAAAAGGATTCTATAAACACAATAGCACCCATATGTTTTCTGTGGTCACCAAGGATTGGACTAAAGGAAAAAATATTGAAATTAAATATTAGGAATAATTTTGTAATCATAAGAATAGTTAAGCAGTAGAACAAACTAGCAAAGGAGATTGCTTGAAGGCTTTAAAAATAGGTTGGATAAACACACCTCTTGCGATGGTCCAGGTACAGTTGGTATATCTAAAGGGCAGAAGGAGGGACAACATGACATTGAAAGCCCCTTTCTGCCCTAAAATTCTACAGAGACCTGCGTTTACTGTGTTTTCCCCACTGGTACATTGGAGAAGTCACATTGAACATTGGTCCCTGAATATTGGTAAGAATGCAGTCACCATCAAGCCCATTCCTGCAGTTTGCCCTAGATTGTGATTTCAGACGCTGTTGGCAAAGTTGATGGAACCATGATTGATTAACTTTGGACTCAATGAGATCAGAATCAATCCAAGAGTCTTTAAAACATTTAACTGTCAGACCACAAGTGGGGAACCTTTTCCCTCCTCAGGGGCCACTTTGAAAATGAGTACAAGCTGCAAGGGCCACATACAGGTTGGGAATGAAGGTGTTTAAACCGTGCACTAAGCCGCGCCATAGAAGAAGTAGCTCCATATAATGGATCCCCTATCCTTGTGTGCATGCCCTCATCTCTGCTTCCTTACCCTGAGCTCCATATTTCAGTGCTTTCGGGTAGGAACTGGATCCAGGTGCCACATAAAAACTAGCCATGGGCTACATTTGGCCCCAAGACCTGAAGTTCTCCATCCCTGGATTAGACGTTTCAGATCAGTGACAATTTGAAGGTTCCTTCAGTTAACTCAGCCTCCAAGTACACTTAGCTACAAGTACTGTCTTGTAAGCTGAAAGCAAACCTTTAAGCTGTCATCCAAATGGCACAAGAAATTAGTCAATTAAGAGTAATTTTTCATATGACTAAGTCAGCACAAGTGCTCATACCACCTTCGTGTATCAAAACAATATAGAGCAGCATTTACTCTGGTAATAGATCGTGCAAACAGCATTCAGCATCCTTAATAACTCTCCTAGCATAAGGATGGATTGATTTCTTCATTTGAAAGCCTTAGCCTGCCACTGCCAGACATGCCAGTAACTACCTAAATGCATTTATTAGCATAAAGCTGAACTTATTTGAGCTATGATGGAGTATCACTACAAGAAAGGAACAAAGAAAACCATGACTTTATCTAGGAATAAGCAATGAGCAGCAGCGTGGCCTGCTAAATGAAACTTCCTGCATTCCAAAAAGGTAAAATGAATACAGTTCTCGGTCCTCTGCTGCATTGATATGGATTAACATGGCTGATTCTGGACTGCACCACATGGACTTTCACCATGGCCATCCATCATATGTTCTTTTTGCTGATTGCAGGGTTCCCGGTGTACCACAAATGTTAAAATGAATTCAAATGGTCAATTTAAAAGTCAGGTTTTAAATAAGACAAACTCAAACAATCTCTCTCTCTCATTCTCACTCTCATAGACACCCTACCTATGTAACTCTTCTCTGCTAAAGCATATGTTGATTTAACAAGGAAATAGCCAGTTCCTATTTATACTCACTCCACCCTCATTGTATTAACAGTGCAGTCGAGGTATGTATACTATCTGCTTTTATGTTGTATTCTTATCCTGCAAATTGCTTCAAGCATCAACTGGTGGTGACACACTATACAAATAAAATGTATTATTATTTTATAGCAGGGGATTTAAGTTCCTTTGCAACTCCATCAAAAAGACCGAGCACAAGCACTTTCCGCATCATGTCATGTCCCCCTGTTCATGGGGATGGGATCCATAACTCAGTAGTATACATAATAGCATCCACTCTGCACTAGTGCTGCTGCCACCATCCCCCCCACTGTGGAGCTGCACACATGCTAGGTCAGTGATGAACATTCTCATTGGAGGCATGACATATTGCACTACAGAGTTGGGGTTGTTTCTGGGACAGGAGTGGCTGGCCCATAGGGGCGCTCAGGACATGGTTCTGCTAGATTAGTTAGAGTGCCATCTCCATAGTCTAGGTAGGTGATGACCCTGCCTCCTTTGGAGTAATTGTGCACTCTGGAGGTGTGTAGAAGGAGGAATCCCCTTCTATTGTTGTTTATCTTTTCCCCCGATTTTTATGCTCCACATACCTCAGTATAGCACTTTGTTTTAATAAATTATTCCTCTCCTTCATCTTGTGGTAAGTAGCTCTGAAAATCTTTTCATTTGATTGTTTTCTCTGGTCCTGATTTTAGTGTCTTCCTCTCCCTACATGGCTTTCCGGGGCTGCCATAACATTGCAATTTTAAAGGCAGTCGGCTGTCTTCGGGCCAGATTTCCCTGCCAGTAGAGTTGTTCAATGGCATTACCTTTTTTAGTTGCACCGTTGAACATGAAGTGCACAACAGTAAATTGATACTAAAAATAAAGCATCTGCGTAAAAGAGAAAAAGCCGACTGCTACAGAGATTAATCTGTTTTAGATTATTTGTTAATTTAAAAAGCACCATAGTGGGACTCGGAGAGACACTGCTGAAGTGTCCCATTAAGAAGTGCTAATACTTTCCTAGTTGTAGGCATAAAACGTGGAGATTAGAAACTGAGATTTTCAATCTTGATAAAACCACAAAAGAAAAGATGAGAAATGCAGTAATTATAATGAAACTGCTAAGACTGATGTAGTTCAGAGTTTTTTCCAGGCTTCATTCCATTAATTTTTTAAGGTTCCATACTTTAAAACACACAAACGGTTCAGATTCAGGACTGACCCTAGATAAATTTCACTATGATCATGGCCCTGCCTCATTGCATGCCTGCTAGCATGATGGAGCCCTGATCCTTGATTGAAATCTCTATATCAGGGGTGGAGAGCCTGCTCCCTCCTGTGGGCCACTTTGAAATTTAGTATAAACTCCCATGAGCCATATTGGAGTTTGGGGCTCGGGAATGCTTAAGGGGTGTAATCAGGCTAGGGACAGGAAGGGGAGGATCCAGACCATTGATGGCTGGGCAGAATTTCCAGCCCCAAGAGCCAACGTATGCTTATGGTCAAGAGCCACAAACCACACACACTGCTTCATGATTGGCTGGTGGAGCCACTACTCTGCAGTCCTGACTGCTGAGATTCCAAGGAGCAGCAGTGATTCAGCTGCTGAGACTCGGGTGCAATGAAGTAAGACGCAGGACCATTAAAGCAGCACAGGGCCCAGGACAAGCCCCTTGATGAGAGCCACACTTGAACTTCCCCAAGCACTGCAAGAAACTACATCAGTTTGGAGCTACCGTGAGAACAGTACCAAGGTGGAGTAGTTACATCAGTTTAATTAAATCATAGTAGTTACTTCAGTTTAATGCTGTTTGTTGGAACATGCCCATGTGCTAATTATTACTCTTTGAGTGGAACTTCTCAATTGGAAACCCACGTTCCTCTGGCTTCTTTATGAGAAAGTCATGTGGGAATATCATTTTTATGTTATCAGCTGAAGATGGACTGGTGAACACCCCACATTTTAATCAATGCATTTATCTCTAGCTGAAGGAAATTGGACCAGTATAGCTTTGCTGTCATTGTTACGTTGGTGTAAGATCCTCATGTACAATATTCATTCACAAGCACTTGTCACATCAGTGGGTGTCTTCAGACGGACCCAGGACTTCCCATTCCCAGTCCTGCTCTGGGAATGGCCTGTCCCACCACGTCCAACTCCACTTGCGCCAGGTTTATGCGGACCCAGCAGCTTGCAGTCTGCCCGCACGGTGCTCCTGTCCCCCACACCATAGAGCTGCAGGCAGATCTCCCGACACTCTAGGCTCCAACCTGCAACTCTATGGCATTGCCTGGGGGAACCCCTGGCCAAGAGCGGGGTTGCAGAGGCTGCCCGCCAAGCAGACAGACCAGTCCCACCTCTGGCAGGTGCCCCAGGTTTGAGTGGCCCACTCCACTGACAGTGCTTCCGGATGTTACAGAGCACCGCCAGTGGAGCTGCCCCGGAGCAGGCATAGCCTGTCCCATCTCTGCTTCGCCTGCACATCTGGCAGCCCACCTTTATACAGACAGGCCACCCGGGGTGAGGTGGGGCAGCTGTCCATCTGCTTACACAGAGGGTGCATTCCCATCTGCGGTGGAGAGACCCATAAGGGAAGATGTCAGTGGGGAGGAGCCGGGGAGCAGAAGAAGAGCCGGTGTGAACGGAGATCTGCCATGGCCTCCCTCATGCATGTCAGGGCAAAAAATCCTGCCGACATGCGCAAGAGAAACCGCGGCAGATCCCCATTTGCACCGGCTCTTCTTCTGCTCCCCAGCTCCTCCCCGGTGCCACATCTTTCCTCATGGGTCTCTCCACTGCCAGGGCCGTCCGTAGCATATGCAGGGCCCAGGGCAGGGAACAAAGGTGGAGCTTTATTCTTCTGCTGGTGGCTTAGCCGCCGGCAGGCCTAGGAGCACTCCCTGGCTCAGGGGGCACTTCTCGGCTCGGTCTGGGGGAGGCATGCTTCCTGTGCTTGGGGATGGGCAGAGGGACACTCCCCTCTGCCCATTCTCAAGCCCAGCCATCAGATCACTTACCTCATCCACCGCCTGGGCCCCACGCTGGGCTCGGAGTCTCAGGCAGGGTGGGCACCACGACAGCAGATTAAATCTGCTGTCACGCTGCCCGCCACCAGAGTTCTGCTGCCCCCCCTCCCCTCCTCTGCCTGGCTGTCTTGGCCAGGGGAAATGAGTGAGATGCAGAGGCCCCGCCTCTCCCACATTTCCTCTGGCCAAGAGACTGACAGGTGGGGGGGGGGGCACCCACAGAGTGCTGTTTGCAATTACTGTATTAGAGATTCCCAGAACATCTGGCTTTATTTAGTGAATTTCAAAATTAGCTAAAGTGCCCATCCACCCCACATAACTAACTTGCTCGCCACACTCAAATCTGATCTTGACAGTGTTTGAGTATTAATAATTTGTTTGGGAGAGTAAGGAAATGAAGCCCTTTCAGGGGAAAGTGTAGGTTTCCTTCCCTGAAAGATAATTTTACCTATATCTGTAGCTTTATAAATATTTAATATTACTGTAAAGTATATATGATATCATTCTATATAAACATTATAGGAAAACCAGGCAGTAGCCCCTATATTTAGGTAGCCTAGCACTTGCACAGTAAAGGCTCCTTGGGACCTTTTTGTTGAGTTACTGTCACACTACATGGTTCACTGAAGATCTTTGATATTTTCCCTCGTCTCTGTCCCATGAAATTGTATATTGCTAGGGCTTGAAAGACAGGCATGGAAGAAGGCAGTTCTCCCTCCTGGCACGATATAATATTATGCGAACAGCACACAAAGCACAGAACATTTATTATCTACTTACATTACTGAGTTATATACTATGAAATGGAGCAACAGCACACCATAGTAGCTTCCTGTAAGTTCATAGTAACTGAAAAAATTGGCACATGAATAACTCATCGGAGCAGCTTTCTCTAAGCCAAATGCATCCAGTTATATTTATGTTTTGAACTGATTCCTTGTGGTGACCGAATACCCCAGCCCCACTGTCTTTTCAGCAGAAATACAGCTGAGACTGTGTGCTTCATTTTTCAAGTCCCCAAACACGGGTAATTGAGTAATATGGTACACAATGGAAAGACTGCTGTTTACAGTAACTGCCTTTCTGTTGATGTTGTGCCATGGTAAGAGATTAAATTGCTGCCATGATTGGTCCATCTGGCAAATTAAAAATAGGAAATTAAAATATGTTCTATACTCTGCCATCCATTTCCAATGTTAAGTAGAGTGGTGAGTTCTCCACAACTGTTTTGATGCTGGAACGCTCTGTCCTATTACCTTATTCCCTGGACATGGGCCAAAGATGCTGATTATCTTGTAAGGCTATTAGAAAAGTTAAAACCTGAGAGGGTCCTTTCCTAACATGCTGATTTCCCTTTGCTTTGTGTCCTACTTTGACTCCTCCGTGCTTTAACTCCTAATGGCTCTTTATCATCCCCTGGACTCAAGATCCTTCATTCTACCCACAGCAACATAGAAACCCATCATGGTACAAAGTTTTGCTTAGATCTCATTTCCTTCACTCCTGTTCTCTTAACTTTCATACCACATTCTCTCTCAGAATTTCCCCAATCCTCCACATACACTTTGCTCAGTGAAAGATACTTGGTCTTCTCATTCCCTCTGACTTCAACTGAAAGTGCTCAGTGCCTTACAGGATCAAGCCATTCATCACTGCCATTATAGATGGCAAGGGGGCTTGGAAGAGGATTACCTTGCAAGACGATGTCAAATATTTATTAATTGGGCTGATCTGTGGCATAGCCAGACTTTGGGGAGTTGAGATTGGACCCAGGCTCTTCCTTTCAGCATTCCACCATAATTACTTTCCTGAATCAAAAGATGCTGCAAACATTTCTTTTCACACCAGTGCTTCTGTCAACTCCTTTGATAGCAAGCGGTGTCATAAGCATTTCATAGGGGAGTGAGGGGGCAGAAGCTTCTGAGAGAGTTGTTGCTCTTGGGATTAGTTGTGTTGGCTTTCTTGTGATTGGCAACTACGCAGAAGCCCTTGATTTGTTATTCAAGGTAACTTAGTGCATAACTCACTAGCAACATACATGATGGGATTTAAACCAACAAGCTCATCAGACAGCACGTTAGGACGGCATTACAGTCAGAGCAGTGGGTATACTATTAACACCCATGCAGCTGCCTCAGGGTCTGCACATCCTGGGGAGGGGGGCTACCCCTGGCCGGGGATGGGGGTGGAGAGCAATTCATGGCTGGTCGGCTCTGTCCCTGCGCTGCGGCCAGCACCCCACCATGACAGGCAGCCATGGCAACCCCCCCAGCCCCCGCCAAGCTGAGTGGGCATGCAAATAGAAGTGCCCGCCCTGTTCAGCCCACTCCGGCCCATCTGGGCAACTTCTGGGTGGGCCCAGTTCATTCCAGCCCACCCTGCTGGGGCCTGAACTCGGCTCACATCTAGCAGGTCCAGAATAGCCATGTAGGTTTGGTACTGGCCCAGGTAGGCCAGAACAGCGCCCCCAACGTGTCTGTGAACACCCAGTATCTCCCACATTGGGTCTGGAGAGGCATGAGTGCAGTTGGCTGATCAGCTGAGTTAGTTGTATGAATTCTGGGGCACAATGCAACAAGCTGCTGAGATGAGGTATATTTTCTCAATGGGATTTATGATCCTTTTGATCTCTTTACTCAGAAGTTTGTTTTCAACTTGGTGCGCAGTATATGCCTTCCTTAGTGCATCATTTTGCCCTGAACCTACCAGGCCCTTTGGCTTTAGGTAGAAAAAATGAACAGGGCGATTAACTCTAGTTAAAAAGAAAGGTAAATACGAAGTTTAAGTGGAAATACACCTATTAAAATGGAATATTTAAAACAGAACTTGGTATGCCATTTTTGTAATAGGTATAAAATGTAGGTAGGTAGGTAGGTAGATTTTATTGTGTGGCCATTGGCCATGGCAAACAAATAAATATAAGCATAAAAAACATGTAACAAATAGACAGATAGAACATCACAGTCAGTCCAACGAGCAGCACAGCAATATGTTGCCAGAGCTAATGTACAGTAAAGACAAAGAAAAATAAAAAAATATAAAGATGTGGCAGTTACAATAGAAATATTCTACAGGAGCCTACACATATCATCGCGGTTCAAGCTATGCCCCTGACTCTCTACATGGATAAGGCGTGATCAGTCACCCAGCCATGTGAATCTAATTTTCATTGCTTGGGCCAAAAACTTGGCCACCAGCAGTGACCTCTGTTTATCATAATCCCCCAACAAAAATCGACAATAGTCCCATACACGTCTGTCAGGGACAGGCTTTAACATGGGGCAAATAAGCTCATTCCTTAGTTGCACATATAGTCTGCAATACAGTAAAACATGCTGAACTGATACAACCTCCCCCTCACCACAAGGGCAAAATCTTTCTGAAAAGGGCATTGCTCTGTAATGTCCTTCAAGTACTGCAGTTGGGAGGGCATTCAAACGTGCACGTAAGAACAACATCCTATGCTTGAAGACTGTAAGATCTGTAAGAGATGAAGCAGCTGAATCCTTAGTTAGTAAAATGGAAGTCTACAGGAAGAGAAACGATGTGGCATTTAGTTTAGTCAAATCTTCCTGGCATTCCATGTCAGATAGCCTTAATTTTAATTGCAATTTGGCCTGACCTAGCAGGTATGAAAGAGAGAAAACCATTTGATTTATCCTACTCTGAACATCAGCCATCCAGTGGTTGGGGCTATCGTCACATGCCAGGAAAGGGAACAAGCCAGATGGGGCCAAGAAAATCAGACGTAGCGAGAATTTGATGGCTGCTTTCCATGCCAAAAACAATAATGAGGATCTGCCAGATTCGAGCCTCAGGGCAATATTGCAGTTCTCTGCAGGTGCTGCTAGAAGCATTCTTAGAAATTTTGACTTAACTACGTCAATCTGTTTGCCTTTCCTAATTGCCCAGAGAATGACCCCATATAAGAGCTAGGCACGGGTATAAATTGTACATCTCTCTCCCTTTCTGATTTGATTACTAGAAAAGGTTATCCAGAGAAAGTGTGGTTGCTGTGTTGGTCCCATGTGACAGAAATGGAGGCAAAGTAGTTTGAATCATATGGACTAGATAATACTACCGTTGGATGGATTTACAGCTGGTTGAGGAACCATACCAAAAGAGTGCTCCTAAACGGCTCCCCATCAGTGTGGAGGGAATTATTGAGTGGGGTACCTCAGGGCTTGGTTCTGGGCCCTGTACTGTTCAACATCTTTATTAATGACTTGAATGAAGGAGTAGTGGGGATGCTTATCAGATTTGCAGATGACACAAAACTGGAAGGGATAGCTAACACCTTAGAAGACAATTGATCTTGACTGGATGGAAAGCTGGACCAAAACTAACAAAATGAAATTCAACAAAGATAAATGAAAGTTCTGCATTTAGTTAAGAAAAATCAAATGCACAAGTATAGGATGGGTGATACCTAGCTTGGCAGCAGTACATGTGAAAAGGATCTAGGGGTTGTAGTTGATCACAGGCTGAACGTAAGTCAGCAATATGATGCAGTTGCTAAAAAGGCTAATGCAATTTTAGGCTGCATTAACAGAAGCAGGTCACGAGAAGTAATAGTTCCACTCTATTCTACACTGGTCAGACCTCATCTGGAGTACTATGTCCAGTTCTGGGCTCCACATTTTAAGAAACGCATTGACAAATTGGAATAGGTTCCGATGAGAGCAACAAAGATGATCAGGGGTCTGGAAACCAAGTCTTATGATGAAAGATTGAAGAAGCTGGATATGTTTAGCCTGGAGAAGAGAAGATTAAGGGGAGACATGATAGCTGTCTTCAAATATCGGAAAGGCTGTCATACAGAAGATGGAATAGACTTGTTCTCTCTTGCTCCTGAGGGCAGGACTAGAACCAATGGGCTCAAATTACAAGGAAGCAGATTTCGACTAAACATTAGGAAGAACTTCCTAACGGTAAGAGCTGTTCGGCAGTGGAACAGACTGCCTAGGGCGGTGGTGGGCTCTCCTTCACTGGAGGTTTTCAAACGGAGGCTGGACAGCCATGTGTCAGCGATGCTGTAGCTGTGGATTTCGAGCAGGGGGTTGAACTAGATGACCTCTGAGGTCATTTCCAACTCTATGATTTTATGATTCTTTGAATGAGATCTTTCATTGGAGCAACTGTTGTTGGTAGAAATGTGCAAGCGTTCAGACCTCACCGGGTTCTTTCTCAGGCAGGTAAGAGTCGGAACTGAAGATTAGATCAATAGTAACAGGAGGGGAGAGGTGAGAAACTGGAGTGGGGTATAAGCACTAGCAATGAAGTATGAGTAGAGCTGAAGATTAGCAAAGCCAGGTGGGGGATTTAATGGACAAAAGTAACAGAAGGAGAGAGGGGAAGGTGAGAAACCAGAGAGGGGTGGGGTGCACAGGGAGGGGGGAATACAATTGAAAGTTGCAGAAATAAATTCAGAAATGAATTTATAAATTACAAAAATGGCTAGTACAGAAAGGAAGCTGTTAGTGTTGTCCATTACACACACACACATACACACCTTGCTCTTCTTATCTTCAGCTCTGCTCATACCTCTAGTTTCTCATCTTCGTCCTTCTGTTACTATTGTCCATTTTCTCACCTTCAGTTCTGACTCATTACCTTCCTTCCTGCTTCTTCTGGTGTACTCCACACACACACCCTTCCCCTTTCTATTGCATATCTCCCCCTAGTCTCACCTTCCCCTCTCTCCTTCTGTTCCTCTTTGCTTTGCCTCACTCGTGCCTCCCTCTTGTGCCACAGCCCTTCCTTATCCCTTCCCTCCCCTCTTCCGTTTCATTATATATACCATTACCCACAGTGCTTTGCTCAAATCTTCAGTTCCGACTCCTGCTTGCCTGAGTTGTGTTATGCTTATAACTAATATAACTAATTATATTAATTATATGGTATTATAATTATATTATATACATAATTATATGAATAATACAATATAAATATGTTTTATGTGTTACAATGTTGAATTATATGGGTTATGCTTGCCTGAAGAAGGTTGTCTGAGGAAGGACCCTGTGGGTTTGCCCACTGAAACATAAAACGTGAGGTCTGAAAGCTTGCACATTTCTACCAACAACAATCGGTCCAATAATCATCATTCGAACTACTATGTCTCCATCTCCAGAAAAGGTTAAACACAGACTGACATTTTTGTATCAGATGACTTTCTGTTGGGCCTCTCAGATCAACATGTTTTAGTTTTCTGGGGAGAGGATGTTAAGCAAAGCAGGATTCAGAAATAAAAGGCCTTTGAAATCTCTTTGGAGGTGAGGTCAGGCTGAAAAGAGAACAAAAGGATGTGAGAAGAACATTACTCACAGCACGAAGACCGGAGAGTCATTCCATTTAGAATGTAGATCAAGTTCATCATTACGTTTTGGCTGCCTAGGTTTACAGGGACCAAATGTTTTAAGCTAGACAAAAGCACCCTTGAAATGACTGTTGAAAGAGTGGCTCAAGCTTCCTCTAATTATAGAGGTTACATGATGCACACAGGCTATCAGTATAAAATTAATTTAGCAATGACATCATCTCAGACTTATTATCAGATACTTCCCCCCTCCCCACCCCAGCTCTTTTGTCCTTCCTGCAAATCCATAAAAAGACAAATATTTCTCTCTGAGCTGTCGAAATGCATTTTAATTAGCTTACAAAGAAACAGGTAACTGTCAAGTGATTACAGAAGGGGATCCTATTCTAGGAGGTCCAATTTCTTGATCGTATTTGACAATGGGTGAAAACAGACATGACGCTAACCACCCTTTAACCACCCTTGGTGGTTATCTATGCATGTTGCAGGGCTGTATTGGTGCCCTATGCAGCCCTGAAACATGGGGTGATTTCAGATGTTACAGGGCCCGTTGGCCCCGTACCGAAATCACCCAATTCATTCCCCGTCGGGATCACCCCGTCATGCCGTATCAGACGTGCTGGGGGAATCCCGGCAGGGAATCTGGGAGGGGGCAGGGCCGCGCAGCGCAATGTGCGGCAGCACGGCCCCGCCCCCTCCACGCACCCTGCCGCCCACCCTCCGGGGAGACTGGTGGGCGGCGGGGTCAATGAGGCCGCCGCGTCGGGCCAGATTCGCCACGACCCGGGATCCCGCCGGTGATCCCGGGCCGTGGCGCCCGACCAGATGAGACGCCGGGGTTCACCCCGGCGTGGAATTACATTCAACACGCGGCGGCCGCCGGTCCCTCCGCTTCGGCCGCTCGCGTGGTGAATGTAATTCCACGCCGTGGTAACATCTGGGGGGAAACATCCTCACAGCCACCAGCCGGAATTGAGCGTGGTTGACTGTGATCTCGTAACGTCTGAAAATACCCATGCATAAATGACCACCAAGGGTGGTTAAGGGGTGGTTAGCGTCATGTCTGTTTTCACCCAATGTTTTGGGGAAATTCAATATCATAGGAAAATTTACCTCCAGAGATGTAAAAATATCCCAAATAAGTTACTTCCCCCATTAAAGGAGAGACAACCTCATTCACTGTTAGCAGATCATTCGGAAGAATGGCTCCCAGAGTTCCGTCCCATTTATGGGCTGTCCTGATTATCAGTGTCCCGGCTAAGTGGAACTGGTTTTATTCTGTTCTATCAGCGTATATATCTTACTGAAAAAGACACCACTGAAGCTAGGATCATTTTGTGAGCACTGCAACCACATTTTGCAAAGTCGGAAGTAACCCACAGCCCGATTCCTGCTTCTTGCTCAGCTTGGATCCACCCAAAGTTTGAAGAGGCAGATTCCTTAAAAGCTTGTTGCACCTAACCCCGGGAAACCCTGTTGCTGGATTTTGAGCCCTGTAATTTGTGAGTGTAATCGTGGCAGAAATGGACTAATGATGTTTAAAATCCCGCAGATGCAAGCGGAGCTTCATATGACTCCCCTTGCCGTGATTTCAGCCCATGGAAGTTTCCTCAACTCCCCTTTCTGTCTCGTGTGCAAGTGGCCTAAGTTACCAACTTCAAGGATTTATTCAAAGTGCATATAGATCCCACCTACAGCCCCCCAGACTTTGACTTTGCCAAGTTAGCTTTTCAAAGGGTGTGAAAATCCTAAAGGCAGGGCTAGTCATTAGGCTTAGGCAACTGACCACCATAAGCTCTACACAGATGGCTGTCGAGTGGGGAACTTTGTAAACCTGGAGCTGATTCTCCCCACATTCTCTTGGTGATAGAAGTTTCAAGGCTCCAGGGAAAGGTTCTGTCTGGAGGTACATAAACATATCTCAGCTATACTTGTGCAAATCCACTGAATGCAGCCGAGGTGCACAGGTGTAAATGGAAGGCAGTATTTAGCTCCTATTGTGGTCTTGAGCAAGTCTCTAATTGAAATCTTTTAGCTGGCTACAGTGCCTTTCAATCAAGATCTAACACCTACTTTCCACATTAGTAAGGTGATGGATAATACCATCATGATGCAGTTCGAATTACAGAGCATGTAAAAACGAACAAAAAACCACAAACCTGATTGTGGGCAGGGGATTTTTGCAGGAAAGTTCTTTTTCTGACCTTTTCCTGAAGGAGACTTTGAACATCCTCTCCAAGGCTGTGTTCGTGCTTCCTGTCGACCCTCACCAGCCACCATGCAAGCTCTAGTTCTGACTGGTGCTTGCACTGATGGGTAAGCAGGGAAGGAGCGCTCCTGTTTCCCTATCAAGCGGATCAGCAGGGAATCAGGAAAACCACATCCCACCAGTGGTAGGAGCCCCCCAGCTGAGGGAATTCCTCCTTCCCCATGGAACAGCTGTTCTGTGGGGTGCAGGCGTTCTCCTCCCCATTGGCAGCACCATTCCAAAGGGGCTGGCATTTGCACTGTAGGCAGGCAGTTCGGAGAAATATTTAAAAAAATTTAAATGCTGCAAAAATGATTTTCATGTTTTCCCAACATTCACAGTCTTCTTCTTTAAAATATTGACATGTACAGTACCAGGATGGCACACCGAGTTATTATGAAGCAGAATGTTGTACATTCTGGCAGAAAAGAGACAAACCAAGTTAAACAGAGGATGATTTTTCTCTGTCCCATTTCCTTCAATCCAGAACATCTCTGCTGTGTAAGCTGTACTTTCAGCATCTCTGATGATGACTATAGGGATTGCAACACACAAATTTGGACTCTGCAGGGTATGCCCAGCCTTCCCTGACCTTCTCTGTGTCCATTTCTCATTGCCATGTCAATGATTATCTGAGCAAATATCTTTATTTCTATGTTTATATTGCAGCTTAATAAATTGCTATTGGTGGGTCATACTTAATTAAAACCTATGAACTTTAATTGCTTTGATTATAGTTTGCAGAGGGATGTAACTGAATTCTGACGAGAGACATAGAGCAATAACCTTAGGCTGAGGCAGATATGATATATGGTGGCACAGAATTTAGACTCTTGCTCAGCTTTTATACTTAAAAGTCTGGAATGAATTTTATAATTTGATGGGGAAGAAGCAATTTAATAAACGGTGCTCTGATGCTAGAGCTCATAAAAAGATTCCAAGGGCAAACTTCAGCATCTAAGAGGTATCTAAAGCTCCGAGTCTGATTCAGCAGTGCACTACTCCAGTCTTATGCTGGTGTAACTATGGGTGAAAACAGACATGCAGATTAACTCCGCTTTAACACCACTTTAACATTTCTTATCCATGTTGCAGGGCTGCACAGGGTGCCAATACAACCCTGCAACATGCATAAGAGGTATTTAAAGCGGAGTTACATGCATTGTTTTCACCCTATGTTCAGTCACAGGGATTAAGACTGGTAAAAAACTGACCCAAGCAGCAGTGAGTTAGGCCCATTGTCCAAGTCATACAAAGGATTTTCTGGTGCCCTATTCAGTCATGGAAATGGGGCATTCAAAAATAGGTAAGACTGGAGTCAATATGATTGGACCTGAGGCTTCTTTCACACACCAGAATGTAAGAGTGACATGCCACTGAGATGCTGCCAGTTACACTAGTGTGAAATCAGGATCAGGCCCCAAGCCTGATTAAATGAAGAGCTGCAAGGCTATCTCTGTGGAAATGTTGCTAGAGACCAAATTTGCAAAAGTAAAGCTGACAAGAATCAGCAATTTAATGTCTAGTGGTATCTTCAGAAGAGGACTCAGTGATCCCCTGACTGCTGTTTCTAATGAAATAACATCCACCATGATCTTGAGAAAATGATTTGAGAAGCATCTTTAAGGGATTATGACTGCTTTTAGACGTGTGCGATGCACACGCAGCATAAAATCACGCCGAGTATAAATAATCCCGCATGTAGGATTTAGACGCAACATTTTGCGCATTAAAGCCGGTCGCGTGTTCTTTTAAAGACATGAATTAAACACCTCAACATCGAGGTATTCAATTCACGGCTTTAAAAAAACACGCAACGGACTTTAAGGCGCAAAATGTTGCTTCTAAATCCCACATGTGGAATATTTACACGTGGCGTGATTTGATGCCATCTGTGCACCGCACACGTCTAAAAGCAACCCCAGTCTTTAATGCTTTAAAAATAACACATTCTCTTGAAAGGTTTCACTGAAGTTAAGCAGACAGTTGGGGCAAAAGGGCAGAGGAGACTTGGGTACCCTAAGACTGGAGTCCACCAAGAGAGGTGGCTTTAGAAGGCAGTGGGCAGGTGCAGAGAAAAAATAGATCCATGGCAATCACAAAAATCAGGTCGAAAATGAAAGAAGAGATTTAGCCAGAAAGGATGCTTATAAAATGATATCAAGAAAGAGGAAAGAAAGCCTGGGGAAGGAAGTTGCAGCCACAGGTGAACTTGCACTTTCCTAACCCAGAGTTTAGCAGTTTTATCATAGTGTTACAAACCAATCAAAGCTAGTTTTCATGACAGACGTAGTAAAAATGACTGAGGCCTCTCCATGCTAGTCCACTGTTACTGAGATATCATTTATATTGATATATTGCACTCAGCTCTTTGAAAGTCTGGTGACTTTTGGTATTTGGAGTCCAGTGATCATATGAAAATCCAAATTTCATTACATGTCTTAACCATGAGAAAGTTCCTAGCCCTTGTGGCTGTGGAGTACATCCTGAAACTGGTAAGGCTCAAAATCAAAAGCAAACAAGCAATACCACAAAATAAAATTGTGTCTTTATTTACATCCATGGGTGATTTCAGACGTGACGGGGGCCCTATTGGCCCCGTCACGGAATCACCCTATTGATTCCCTGGCGGAATCTGACCAACCCGTCAACAGACGAGCCGGCAGATTCCGCCGGGGAATCGGGGAGGGGGCGGGGCTGCGTGGTGCAACATGCGGCCGCACAGTCCCGCCCCCCCATGCTCCTGAGGCCGCCCGCCCTCCAGGAGACGGGTGGGCACAGCACCCAATGTGGCCGTAGCGCCTACCCACCCTCCAGGGTATTGACCACGGCCCAGAATTGGCAGCAAGCATGGCCGCTGATTCCGGGCCGTGGTCAGGGACCAGATGAGACGTTACCACACTCAACCACGGTGAATCCCGCCGTGGTTGAGCATGGTAACGTCACATCTGTTGGGGCAGAAAGTGATTCCTGCCGGGTGTTCACCCCCGGCAGGAATCACTTTGACCACGCTTTCGGAGATGGTGCCTGGATCATCCTCGCAAGTGTGGTTATTTTGCTCACGACTGGTGGTTCGCCGTGGTGAACATCTGGCGGTGCGCAAACACACGTTACGGGAGCATCCACCACCATGGGGGATTCACCGTGGTTGAGTGTGGTACCGTAACATCTGAAAATACCCCATGTAAGTCTAGAGTCACTCTGCTGAGTGCAACAGAGTCATTCTAGACTTACATGGATGAACATGAGTGCAACAGAGTCATGTGGGATTCACATTGATGTAAACGAGTGCAGAATTTGGTCCCTTCTGGATTATAACTACAGTGGAAGCATCTAATAACCAGCGAGGGTTTTTCTTACAAAAAACTCAGCATGGGAATCCTGATCCTCAAGACACTGTGCCAACAAAAGCTTACTGAGGTGAATGAGGGTAATGCTGGTGGAACACTTTGAAGATCAGAGCCCGAGTGATGATAATATTGTAATAGTAATAGATCCTGTCTTCTCCCCCATATTAATAATGTCAAGACCCCTGTTACTTGAGACATTTGCAGGAAGCACTAGCGGCTCTGTGTGTGCTCTCTGGAGGCGTATACCTTCACCCCCAGTGGTGAGTGGTAATTCAAGGTTATTTCCTCTTCTCTTCACTCCCTTGGAACAGATGCAGCACAACTGTGAGACAGAAATTTCTTTTTGCCCTAACATAGAAGTGGCAGCTTCTTTTCTCCTTCCTTTCCCATCTGTGCTCAGTTAGAGTAGAAGAGAAATAATCTTTTGGAATAAAATCTTTAACAGCTTTCTTTTGCTAGGTGAAAATTGCTGCATTCCAAGGGGATTGCCCCAGTTGAACCTGATTATAGAGGAGGGAATCTACAGTGAGATTAAGGGAAGCAATTCAAGAATTTTGCTCCACTTGAGAATTGGTGGTGTTTGATTATAATCGAAGTTCTCTGTAAGAGGCTTCCATTTGGTCTTGCCTTTCACTGAGATCAGTCCCTAACCAAAGTCTAATGGTTAAGTTATAATGCAAACGAGACTTGTCATGTAGTTGCCTGAAAAGCTTAGTAGGTTCCTAATCCTGTTTTCACGTTCTCTGTGGGCTCTGGCTGTTCACTTAAACTTTCTGCCTTGGCTTTTACAGGGCTGCTGTGAAGACTAATTAGTTAATGCCAGAAATGTCTTGCCAATGCAAAGTGCTATTTAACAGTTCCTACTGTGAGTTGTGTGAGCCCTGCAGCTTCATTTTCCTGGGCTAGACATGACCTGGTCTTTGCCTGTTCAGTTAGCATTATGAGTTTAACGAATTTAAGTCTTCAAGGAGAACAAACAATGACAGGTCCATCAAGACAGGAAGCCTTGAACCCAAAGCTCATAATGAGCTGGTTCAGATCTCAGTGCATCTACTTAACCCATCTCTCTTCCTAGAATCATTACATTTCAAAGCATTGCGACATTAGTCCATTGAACTAGTGTCACCCCTCACAATTTCACTTCGACTATGTGCAGCCCCTCCTCTCCTCTCTTCACTGGCTCCCCCTCCTTGAACAAATCCTTCACAAGCTCCTAGTCTTCACCTATAAAACTCTTCACAACCTTGCTCCCCCCTACCTCTCTGCGCTAATTTCCCTCCGTACTGTAGTCCGTGAACTCCACTCCTCCTGTCCCCTCCCTCGCCTCCCCTGCTCCCCGAACCGCCTTCATCCCTTCTCCCTAGTTGCCCCAACGCCTGGAACTCCCTCCCTGCCCACATCCTCCTCGCCCCTTCCCTTCATACCTTCAAATCCCTCCTCAAGACCCACCTCTTCCGCACTGCTCTCCCCAACTTCTCGCTCCCCTCACCTAACTCCTGGCTCTCCATCCAGTACAATCTGTTACCTACGGTCTGTGTACTCATATCCTCACCACATGGACCAACCAGCCATCATTCTCGATGTAACCAAGCCAAGCACATGCACCTGGGACCTCGCATCTTTGTGAATGTTACACTCCTTGTCTCTCCCTCTGTTCCCCTTCCTTCGTCTCCCCACCGCCCCCACACCCATTTCTCAGATTGTAAGCCCTAGGGCAGGGACTGTGTCTATTCAATTACTCTGTAAAGCACCAGGTACATTGCTTGTGCTATATAAATGCTTGCTAATAATAAAATAATAATAGTGGAAGGAAATGCAAAATGGAAGTATGACTAGTCCTCCTCTTTCTCTTGGAAAATTTGGGACTGCTTTTTAATGAACATGAGCCCAAAATAACCAGAACAATTTCAGGATTTCCTACAGCTGGATGTGAAATTGTCTAATGCAGCTTTCACAGCTGCATGAACAGGTCCTTAGAAAGTCAGGTGAGGAGCCACACGTGCAAATCAGGCATGGCTTTGATCAGGTGTGAATGCTCTGTGGCGGGTGATTGGAGCTTTTTTGCGTGTTTACAAAGGCAGTTAACTGAACTGTGAAATCTAGCTCTGTCAATCGCCCTTGTAAACGTGCATAAAAGCTTCAGTCACCCACCTCAGGACATTCACACCTGATCAAAGATGCACCTGATTTGCACCGGCATCCCCTCTCCCTACCCTCTATGCACCCGTTCACGCAGCTGTGAAAGCAGCCTTAGTGGTTATTACACAGGATCATTCTAAAGAGGTTTAGCTGCAAATTCCTGAAATGTCTGGGTAGATAAGTGATAGGGATGCACAATTATGCTACTAATTTTCAGCCTGTTGCAGCTTTGTGCCCTTTTGTGCTGAGCAATTACCATTAATTAACTTCAAATGTAAAGTTCCCATTGGGGCCAGCTCAGAGGGCGAATGGCAGCTGCATGGAACAAATTTATTTACCTATTTAATCCAGCAATTAATGATTTGGGGTGTCATGTAGAGACAGTCCCAGCTCCAGTGTCTTTGAAGTTTGCTTAAGGCTGAATCTGAAGCTGGTCAGATATTGAAAATGTCAAATCAGGGTCCAAGTTCTATGGATAGGCTCCACCTCCTATTATATTTGTAACGGAAACATCCATGACAACCCATAGGAAATTTTCAAATTGTGATTCATATTGGCTTCTACTTGAAATTTCATTAATTATGTTTGCTGGCAAGGTACCTGACATTTCATAGGCCCAAAGCCAGTGAGAGTGGCCTGAGAGATTGCTGATTGGCCCTGATCCCACACTGATCCCAGGATCCTTGCCCCCCTGTCATCAGGTCATTGTTGCCCCATGCTACCCTGACCCCAGCCAGCCCAACAGGCCACTGTGACATTAGCAATAGCTGAACCAATTGCCCTTTTTCCTCTTCCAGCTCATTTGCATGCTTGGAATCTATTGGTTGAAAGCCTTTTTCAGGAGTCTTCAGACATACCTCCAAATGCTACTTTATATGATGATTATTCTCTGAGTAGCCTTTCCTTTCTTTTACAGGTTGGCCTTGGGCAACACTGGCTGTATGCGGATTCCTGTATTGCCACTGCCACGTTGGAATTGAATGGGATCACATTTCCTCAAGGGTTTAGCAGTTGTGTGCAGATTTGACGTCATGACCTAAGCCTTAAAGAGAAGAAAGAACTGGGTTATCTTAAATCCTTTCCTACACAAATTCAGTTGTGTCAGCGCTGGATGTACATGCCATCCTGTCTACAGGAATACATACTCCATAGCAAATATACTTTCACAAATGATTTTTAAAAGTGAAAGCCAATTTAATTTATTTTGATTTGTGACCAAATCACTTGATTGGTACATAAGAACATAAGTAGTGCCATACTACTTATGCCATGCTGTAATAGTGCCCTATTACTAGTGCCATACTGGGTCAGACCAATCGTCCATCAAGCCCAGTATCCTGTCTTCAACAGTGGCCAGTCTCTGTCTCTTGGACCCAGCAGGTCACAACGGGCAATCCATTCCCTGTTGTTCCAGCCCCCAGCAGTAAGCGGTTACGTCCCCAAGACCCACGTGGCTAATAGCCATTAATGGACCTATCCTCCAAGAACTTATCCAATCCCTTTTTGAAACTTGCTGCACTACCAACCTTGACCCCTTCTATTCCTCAGGCAGTAAATTCCACAAGTTAATTGTGCACTGAGTGAAAAAATACTTTCTATTATTAGTTTTAAATCTGCTGCCAGTTAATTTCATGGAATGTCCCTTTGTTCTAGTACTGTTGGAGAGGGTAAATACCCACTCCCTATGTCTATGTTCCACACCACTCATGTATAAACTATCATATTCCCTCTCAGTGGTCTCTTCTCCAAGCAGAAGAGCCCCAGCCTATCAAGCCTCTCTTCATAGGGGAGTCGTTCCATATCCTTGAGCATTTTTGTTGCCCTTCTCTTTACCTTTTCTAGCTCTACTATGTATTTTTTGAGATGGGATGGCAATGAGGAAAGAGACAATGGTTTCTTAAATTATTTTTATCTTCTTAAATAGGTGCAAGTTCCTATATTTTATAATATCAACAGTATTTTAAAATATATGTACAGTACGGGTATGTGTTTACAGTTACTATGTTCTTGAAGAAAGTATTCTCTGTCTTTAACAATATTTTTCTAGTTTTGGATTCAATTTAAATATTTTGTAGACAAAATGTTAGAAAGAGATAATTCTGTTTTTCTTTGCAGACTATAAAAAAAATTGTTTAAGTTTGAAGATTACTTGTCATTTATAGAGAATGCAGGGGCTAGAGGTGCTTTCTCTCGGCTGAGGATGCAATTGTTTCCCTCTACAGTGTTGGAGGGTTGATATAAGGGAATCCCATATCATCTGAGGTTCTGTAGTTGCTACCAGAACAAGATAGTTCTCTCCTTAAAACTCACCTCTTTCGCTCTGCTCTGTCTGACTCTTTATCCTGCTGAGCCACTATTCCTATACCTACGATCGGTTTACCCTTATCCTTGCAACATGGACCTGCCTGCTGTCATTCTCATCGTAACCAAGCCAAGTACGTGCACTTGAGACCTCGCATCTTCATGAATGTTAGACCCCTTGTCTCTCCCTCTGTTCCCCTTCCTAAGTCTCTCCCCCAGCTCCTGTCTCTCAGATTGTAAGCCCTAGGGGCAGGGACCGTGTCTATTTTATTACTTTGTAAAGTGCCAGGTACACTGCTGGCGCTATATAAATGTTTGTTAATAATAATAAAATAATAATAGCAGATCTTGAACATTATATTTTTGACTGTCCATATAATGATAGTTTGAGGTCTAAAATTATGATTCCATTATTGGAAGGGAAAGAACATTGGGGTGTCAATTGGAGATTATCTTACCTACTGGTAAATTCAAATGAAAAAATAAGAAGGGCAATGGTGAAATTTGCTTGGTTGTCTGAAGCCGGCAGGAAAAAAAGGCTAACTGAAAATAGATGAGAGGGGTTTGTAGTGTCTTAGTGGATAGTATTATTGGATCGAGGGGAGTTTATCTGCTCTTATTCGAGGTTTTGTTGGATGCAATTTTGGGGGTAATGGTAATTGACTATGTATTGAATCTGGGGTTGCAGAACTAAGGGAAGGTACTGGGACTGGGGTTGGAGAACTGAGGAAGTGTAAAATTGAGCAAACTCAACTATTACATTTAACGGTTTTGTGTACAAATTACTTTAATGGCTGCAGGGGTCAAATGTTGCCATCATAAGCCCCGGGAAGGGCAAGGCAAATTTTGGTGTTTTTTTTTAATATATATATATTTAGTTATAATCGGGTTTTAGCTATATTTATAGCTTATTTTAAATTATGTTATGTGATTTGCTGTTTACTGTAAATTTTTTATGGATTTTGTTACCAAACAATGGTAACTGTGGCCAAACAATAAACTATTACTACTACTACTATTCCTTACAATATGTGTTCTAATGTGTTGTACTGTCTAGTTTTAGTTTTGTATTCTTTTCTGGTTTACTAATAAACTTCAATATTTAGGGACTATTGCTAAACCTATGTTCAGCTTTCAGAATCACATTTTGTTATACAGTACCGAAGCAAAGGATTTGAGCAAATTGCAATAATGTCTCAAAGGCCATGGAAGAAAGGAAGGACTATGTTTGCTTCTTGGGCACTTTCCTGTGCAGTTATCCTGAATTTTCTTTGTGTACAGTGAAACCAGCAAACAGCAGCAGTTTACATAAAAATAACAAAATGAAACAGTCTCGTGTCTGTATTTTAGTATATGTTGCCCTGTGCACGGTGTTGGCATGGGGACAAGAACTATGAGATGCAGCAGTGCTTCTCTCTTAGAATAGATGGAGACAAAGTAGTTGAGATGATATTTTTATTGGACCAGAATTTGGTACGATAAAAAAATCTCAATTACGTTGTCTCCATCTTTTACCTTTGGGACCAACACAGTGACCACACTGGACCATGGCAGCCGGGGTCTCCTCTGTTCGACAGACAGTGTTTCCCTTTTTGGAGAACGGTGGCAGGATGGGGTGTTCACATCGCAGGATGGATCGAGCTGTTGCCCCCTTCCACCATCATCCCCAAGAGACCTACAGGGGTGCGGGGGCTCTTGCCATCACCACTGCTGTTGTTGCTGCTACCACTGCCAAGCCGGACCCGGACCAAGACCCCGAGGACTCGCGCTGCCCGGTCCCCACAGGTGCCATCTTCCCCCTCCCCATTTGGAGGAGGGGGGCAGGGCCTAGGCGAACGGCTGGGAGTTCCGGGACTTCCGACAAGGCTAAAAACGGCCTGCCGCCCAGGACTGAGGGGACCAAGGGCGGGAGGCTTTGTATGGATGTTTAGCTGTGTGCTCTGTGTTTTGTGTTTTTAGGGGGATTTTGGGGGGAGATGGGGTATGTATTCTATGGAGATGGGGGGAGTGGATATGGGAAGTTAGGGTCAACCCCTGTGGTGAGAGGACAGGGGGTGGCCCTGGGGGGAGGCGGGGGAGGCCTCCCCATGAGGGGGGGGCATAGCCCATATGATGGAGATGATGTATCGCTGTCTTTTGTATGCAGGGTTGGGGCATTGTAGTAGTTGTTGATTAATGAGGTTATGTTTTTGGTTTATTGATGATTTACATTGTACTGATGCATTGTGCATCATATATAATTCTATATATTTATTGTTGAAGGGTTCCCCTCTCATGGTGAGAGCAGGGGGAGGGCCTCCCCCTGGTGGCAGCAGGGTGGAGGGTGGGAAGTAGTGAGGGGTGGAGGAGTGCAGGAAATGTTGGGGGGGTGATATGATGATGTATCTTTGTATTTGGGGGTTATTGATCAATAAGGGGTTTTGTTTGTCTCTATTGATGTTTAAATTGTATTGATGCATTGTGCATCATATATTGTTTCTGTATTATATATTGTTTGTTAACCACCTAGAGCTGCCTTTATTTATTTTAGAATTTTGTACCCCGCATCCATTCTGCCTCAGGCAGCTGGGGATGACTAACAAAGAATTAATAAAACATATAAATACATAAAAACAGATAAAAGCAATACACCATAAACTACACCCACTGGAGCTACAACACATCCCTCCCAACTCAACGTTTGGGTGCAGGAGGTGCCCACTGGCTTCTTTGGGGGTTGGGGGAGGGGGGATATCCTTGAGGAGGAGTCACTGGAGCAGCTGTGGAACCAATTGGAGTCGTGCTGGGCTTGGGGAGGTATGGCGGTGGTGGAAATGTCATCTTGGATACTGTCAGTGGGCGGAGGTGGCCGGGGAGCTTTTGGTCCAGAGGGACGCTGCAGCGCCACCCCGCAGGGAGCCCCGCCCACCAGGAACAGCGGCAGGGATTGCCGGCGCAAGCCCCGCCCCCTCTGATTAGCCCAAGCCCCGCAATGGAAACAACTCCGGGAACCACGCCCCCACGTCCTGTACCGAGCGTAGGGCAGCCCCCACCCCTGTTGCGACACTCAGAGCGGTTGTGTGTGCGCACGGGGGCAGGGCCTGGGGAATAAGAACCAGCGCCGCCAGGAAGCCGGCGCTGGTTATTTGGGAAACCGGCCCCCTGTGTGATCTTGAGCCTAACGAGCGGATGAAGCGAGTGTGGCAATAATTGAAGAGTGTGTCCATAGCCCCGTGAGCCTGCATCTTCCTGAACCCGTCTTCCTGGTGTGTATAGAGAGCGAGTGGTGAGTCAACGTGCGTGCGTGTCCCTGCCCTGATCCCCGTTCCCCCCCCCCTTCCTCCATTCTGTGGAATCCTTGCTAGTGGATCTGAGTGCCCGCATCCCTTCTCCAGTGGGGCCCAGTGCACTCCCCTTCCCCGGTGTGTCCTTCCCCTTCCTTCCTCCTCCCCCTCTGTCCCTGGTATGACTGAGCGAGTGTGTCTTGGGGCAGACCTGGGTGACCCCCAACTCAGTGGTGCCGTATGATGATAGAGGCCTGTTCTCCTTAATTGGAGGTAAAGGCCACACTTCTATCCTGACGGGCATTCTTTCACGAGCGTCCTTAGTCCTGAGTGGGGTGACCCCGGGTGGTGTACGAGTGGTAGTAGGTCTGCACATCCCCTCCCCCGTGACAGAAATCACCAGCATCCCCTGGCCCCGGTATGGGCTTGTGATATCTCGATGGATATCTCGAAAGAGATCTCCAAATTAGTCCATGCGGTACAATCCCTAGCCATGGACGTAAAAGATCTTCAGGTGAAACAGGGGGATCTAGATACAACCGTGGGCCAACTGCAGGGAGCGGCAGCCCCGGCGGTTGTGGCAGCTCCTGCACTGCCCCCGCATGGGGCTGGGGCGCTCCCGATGAGCCCGCGGGACCTAAGGGCCCCAACATAGACAAATTTTTAGGGGATCGACACGCCTTTCAAGGGTTTATGGCCTTGTGTCGACTCACGTTTAGGGTGCAGCCAGTGACCTACCAGACCAAGGAGCAAAGAGTAGCCTTCATAATTGGGAATTTGGGAGGGACGGCCTTGGAGTGGTCTACCACCCTCCTAAAGGGTGATAGTTCACTGTTGGCTAAGTATGAGGACTTTGTGAAGGAATTTACGTTCTTGTTTGATCACCCCCACCGAACCCGAGATGCAGAGGCCCTTATCTTAACCCTTCGCCAAGGGAAAGGGGGTGTGTGTGCTAGAGTACATTACTCAGTTCCAACAACTAGCCTTGGAACTACAGTGGCCTAACAGTGTTCTAAAGGTGATGTTTCGCAGGGGAGTGGGGGAAGAAATCAAGGATCAGTTGGCCCTAGTCGAGCCTCCAGCAACATGGGAGGCATTGGCCAACCTTTCCCTGCACATAGAGGAACGATTGTTAGAGCACAGGCGAGAGAGACGCCAGGAGCCACGTCCGGGAGCCCCTAGACTCTTCCAGTTAATGAGCCCCCCCAAATTCCCCGAGCCGGAACCAATGCAGCTTGGGGCCTCTCGAGGTCCTTTGTCGAAGGAAGAGCGGGAACGGCGGAGAGCTTCCCGCTCTTGCTTCTACTGTGGGGAACCCTCCCATTTTATTGGGGAATGCCCGGCCTTACCCCCATATCGGCGGGAGGCGGGAAATTCCCGGGGCCGAGGCGGGCAGGGACCGCCTCGTCCCACGAGTCCTTGAAAGCCCCCCTCATTCCTGGCTACCAAAATCCCCATTTGCG
Source organism: Sphenodon punctatus (assembly GCA_003113815.1). Lineage (NCBI taxonomy): Eukaryota > Metazoa > Chordata > Lepidosauria > Sphenodontia > Sphenodontidae > Sphenodon > Sphenodon punctatus. The sequence continues at coordinate 3,457,433 of QEPC01000373.1, forward strand.
AGTTCCGGTAACCCTAACCCTCTCCCCTCAGGGTTCCTTAGTTATTTGGGCCTTGGTGGACTCAGGGACTTCGGGAAACTTTATAGATGGCCACCTTATTGCAAAATGGTCTGTCCCTACACAGCCCAAAACCCTTCTGGAGGCGGTGCATTCCATTGATGGCTCCCCCCTGGTCTCTGGACCCGTGACCATGTGCACCGTTCCCCTGGAGTGTGCAATTGGGGCTCACTATGAGCAACTCTCTTTTGATGTAGTATGCACCCCTCTGTTCCAAGTTGTCCTGGGAGCACCTTGGCTCCAACGTCATGATCCCCGCATTATGTGGTTAACTAAACATCTCTGGTTCGAGGCTCCCCACTGTGTCCAAGGTTGCCTTTGTCCTGACCCAAACATAGCCGGATGTGCGACAGCCCAAAAGATCCCAAAGGTGCAGGAGGCCGGGTTGCCCACGGCCTATCGAGACTTTCAAGATGTATTTAGTAAGACCCAAGCTACCGAATTACCACCGTGGCAACCCTACGACTGTCCCATTGACTTAGTTCCAGGGGCCGAGCCACCCTTTGGGCACATCTATGCGTTGGCAGGCCCGGAGCTGCAAACCTTGCAAGACTATTTGGATGAGAGTCTACGACAGGGATTTATTCGGCACTCCAACTCCCCGCAGGAGCCCCGATCTTTTTGTGACAAAAAAGGATGGAGGGCTGCGACCCTGCGTAGATTACCGGGGACTCAATAGTATGACTATTAAAAATAGATACCCGCTCCCCCTCATTCCGGAGCTCTTAAACCGATTACAAGGAGCTCGTCTCTTCACGAAGTTGGACCTGCGGGGGGCATACAACTTGTTGCGCGTGCGGGAGGGCGACGAGTGGAAGACCGCCTTCTGCATGCGCTATGGACTTTTCGAATATTGTGAGATGCCCTTCGGGTTAGCAAACGCCACCACCACCTTCCAGCACTTGATTAATGACATATTCCAGGATATCTTGGACATTTATGTCATCGCCTACCTTGACGACATCCTCGTGTATTCACCTTCCCTTGAAGAACATACCCAGCATGTGCGGGAAGTTCTGCGGTGGCTGTGAGCCAACAAATTATATTGTAAAAGAGAGAAATGCTTTTTTCACCTGACAACGGTAAGCTTTCTGGGTTTCATTATCAGTCCCGAAGGGGTGATGATGGACCCCCAAAAGGTAAAGGCATTGCAAGTTTGGCCCCCACCAAAGGCCATGAAACCCCACAACGTTTTCTAGGTAGTGCAAATTATTACCACCAATACATCCCCAACTATGCAGAAATTACCTCTTCCTTGACACAATTGCTAAAGAAAAATCAAGTGTACCACTGGGGGGCAGAACAAAGTGGAGCTTCGACTTCCTGAAACGAGCATTCACCACCACCCCCTTGTTGCAGCACCCAGACTTCGATAAGCCTTTTTGCGTGGAGGCAGACGCGGTGGGACGGGCCATAGGGGCAATGCTCCTACAACCCACCGACAACACCACCACTTTCCTCCATGTGCCTACTACTCCCGGCAGCTTACCCCGGCCGAACGCAACTATTCTATTTTGGACCGTGAACTCCTGGCTATTAAGGCAGCCTTTGATACGTGGAGACACTACTTGGAGGGGGCTCAACACCCCGTTACCGTGGTCACTGACCACAAAAACCTCACCTTTTTACAGACAGCCCATATCACAAATGCCTGGCATGCCAGGTGGGCACTATTTTTCGCTCGATTTAACTTCCGTATCCACTATCACCCAGGCCGACTCCACGTATTGGCTGATGCCTTATCCCATTACACCGAGGAACAACCCCAGGAACTATGAGACGCCGAACGGATCCTAGAGGAGCGAACTTTTGCTGCTACCTTTTTGTCCTTGGAAGAACTTCGTGAGGCAACCCAGCAAGAACTTTCCTCCGAGGAAGATCCGACGGAGAAAACCATGGATGGCCTGCGGCGGCATGAAGGGAAAATAATCGTACCCCACTTCCTGTCGACCCCGCGTATTGTGGGCCCATCATGAAGGCCCAACGGCAGGGCATCTGGGGATGGAACGGATGCAACAACTACTCCAACGCTCCTTTTGGTGGCCTACCATGGGCACGGACATTCGCCAACATGTGGCCAGCTGCGTCACGTGTGCACAAACCAAAGTTCCCCGGCGTGCCCCTGCCGGCCCGCTACAGGTTCTCCCATTGCCCTGCAGCCCATGGCAACGAGTTGGACTGGACTTCGTTGTAGACTTGCCACCTTCTCATCACTACACCACCATGCTAGTCGTGGTAGATCACCTTACCAAGCTAGCTCACTTCATCGCCTGCAAGGGCTTACCGTCCGCCAAACGCATGGCTCTTTTGTTTATCCAACATATTCTCAAGCTGCATGGGTGCCCCCGGGAAATTTTTAGCGATCGAGGGACCCAGTTTACGTCTCAATTTTGGAAGGCACTCTTTCAGTCCCTTCACGTTACTCTAAAACCCACCACCGCCTATCATTTGCAAGCTAACGGCCAGGTGGAGCGGGTGAACCAGAGCATGGAACAATACCTCAGTTGTTACATAAACTACCTTCAGGACGATTGGTACACCTGGATCCCCCTGGCCGAATTTGCCTATAACAATGCCCCGAGTGCCTCCTTAGGGAACTCTCCCTTTTTTGTAACGTACAGCTTCCACCCCCAGTTGGGTACCATCGAAACCCCCTCCATCACAGTCCCAGCCGCCGGAACCTTGGCCCATCGAATTCAAGAAGCTCAAGCCATAGCCCGACGTGTCCTACAACAAGCTCGCCAGCGATACAAAACCCAAGCAGATAGACACCATCGGGAGACTCCTCCCCTCCAGCCGGGAGACTTAGTCTGGAACAATCGGCGCCATTACCCTTCACCACGTCCCGCCTTCAAGTTGGATGCTAAATACATAGGGCCTTTTCCTATCATTTGCCAAGTCAACGATGTGACCTACACTGTACAGCTCCCATCTAAGCTTCGCATACATCCCATGTTTCATGTCTCCCTGTTAAAAAAGGCAGAACCATCCCTCCGAGACGCCCCTGGTCCTGTCCCAGGCCCAGTAACTGTTACGGCCTCCGGTCCTGAGTTTGAGGTCCGAGCCATCCTTGATGCCAAACGAATCCGGGGTCACCTCCACTACCTGATAGACTGGGTGGGATATGGCCCCGCAGAGTGTTCGTGGGAGCCAGCCCCTCAGGTGTTGGCCCCCCAGCTTCTGCGGGCGTTCCACCTCCGACACCCCAGGAAACCAGGTCCCTTGTGGGCCAGTGGCCGGCAGCCTCGGAGGGGGTACTTTCAGTGGGCGGAGGTGGCTGGGGAGCTTTCGGTCCAGAGGGACGCTGCAGCGCCACCCCGCAGGGAGCCCCGCCCACCAGGAACAGCGGCAGGGATCACCGGTGCAAGCCCCGCCCCCGCTGACGAGCCCAAGCCCTGCAATGGAAACAACTCCGGGAACCATGCCCCCGCGTCCTGTACCGAGCGTAGGGCTGCCCCCGCCCCTGTTGCGATGCTCAGAGCAGTTGCGTGTGCGCACAGGGGCGGGGCCCAGGGAATAAGAACCAGCGCCACCAGGAAGCCGGCGCTGGTGATTTGGGAAACCGGCCCCCTGTGTGATCTTGAGCCTAACAAGCGGTTGAAGCGAGTGTGGCAATAATTGAAGAGTGTATCCATAGTCCCGTGAGCCTGCATCTTCCTGAACCCGTCTTCGTGGTGTGTATAGAGAGTGAGTGGTGAGTCAATGTGCGTGCGTGTCCCTGCCCTGATCCCCGTTCCCCCTCTTCCTCCGTTCTGTGGAATCCTTGCTAGTGGATCTGAGTGCCCGCATCCCTTCTCCAGTGGGGCCCAGTGCACTCCCCTTCCCCGGTGTGTCCTTCCCCATCCTTCCTGCTCCCCCTCCATCCCTGGTACGACTGAGCGAGTGTGTCTTGGGGCAGACCTGGGTGACCCCCAACTCAGTGGCACCCTATGATGATAGAGGCCTGTTCTCCTTAATTGGAGGTAAAGGCCACACTTCTATCCTGACGGGCATTCTTCCACGAGCGTCCTTAGTCCTGAGTGGGGTGACCCCGGGTGGTGTGCGAGTGGTAGTAGGTCTGCGCATCCCCTCCCCCATGACAGGTACAGGGGTAGACATTTGGTTTCTGTTCCCCTGTCCTCCTCTCCGCCTGTCTTGGGATATTTGGGTGCTGAGGTCAGTAGAGCCTCTGATCTGTCACTGATGCTGCTTAATGCAAGGTCAGGGGCTAATAAAACAGCTACCATCCATGATCTTATTCCAGATGAGGACTCTGACCTCATATGCATTACCAAGACCTGGTAGAATGAGGCTTCTGTGCCTGTCTTGGCCCAGATGGTTCCACCAGATGTTTCCATCAATGCAGCATCAACCTAGGATTGGGGTCCGGAGGGGGGCAAGTAGTGGTGATCTGTAAAGACAATCTGGTCTGTCAGAGGCATCCAGTGTCTGACTTGCCCAACATAGTGGGCCCAATCCTAAACATACCCGCGCAGGAGTAAGTCCCATTGATTATAATGAGATTTACTCATGAGCAACTATGTTTAGGATTGGGACCACTGTGTCTCTATTGGGGGTGGGTGGGTTCTGCTGGTGTACTGACCAATCCTGCTGCATGGTAGACTCCCTGACTGCTTTAGTCAAGGTCTCAGAGGTGGTGTTGAGATCACCCAGACTTACGGTCTTGGGTGTTTACAACATACATGCTGATGCATGCCTTTTAGAGGCAGAGCAGGATTTAATGACTGCCGTGATAAGCATGGGTCTATCCTATCCTGCAAGCTTCCATTCTGGCACACCTACCTAACCGTCGGGGTGTGGGACCAGGTAAGATGGTCCGCCCCTGGAGACTCATGGAATCAGAGGAGTTCTGGAATGCTCTGCGGGAGATGCCTGTTGACCTTGGCGGTTGCTCCATCAATGACCTTGTAGCCTTTTGAACATCTGGCTTATGGAGGCCATTGATCAAGTGGCCCCCAGGTGTCCACTCCTGGCATTTCATCACTAGGGATGGGCGAACGTGGTTCAGAAGTTCGGAGTTTGGCCCAAACTCAGCCTGTTCAGACGACCGAACCCGAACGCAAACATATTGAACACTGAACGACGAAATGGCCGAACAGTACGGTCAGTTCAGATCGCGTTCGGGTGAGTTCGGGTGGCAAAAAAAGTTCACTGTAAGGTGACAGGGAGGGGTAGTACTAGTCACTGAGGAGCAGACTTCCAGGCACCAGGGGTGGAGAGGCTTGCAAGAAATGAAACTATCTGCCTCCCCCCTTCCCAACACCTGTCTCTTATACACATCTAGATGTGTATAAGAGACAGTTCCTGAACAGCAGGCGTTGAGTAGGATTATTAGATTGCTTTAAGTTTCATTTCTGTTTTGTACTGAAATGAAACTTAAACCTTAAACTGAAACCTTATGTTTGTGATTCCCCCCCATCCCATATAGAGAGAGATAGAGAGATAGAGAGATAGAGAGATAGGTTAGGGATAGTAGTTGTAGGAGCTAGCTTAGTGATAGAGATAGCGTTAGTGATTTAGTTTTAGTGTTTGTAGGAGTAGGCCTGTGTACTTATTAGATAATCCATTTAGTTCATAGCATTTAGAATAGTTAATAGCAGTTAGATTTAGTGTAGATAGATATATATAATATTAGATTTAAAAAAAACCCATATAAAAACAAAAAAAATCAAAAAAAACAAAAGAAAACCATATAAAACCCAATCAAAAACCAAAAAACCATATACAAAACAAAAAAACAGAACGGAGAACGGCCGAACCAAACGGCCGAACAGAACAGGCGAACCCGAACCCGGCGAACTAACCGAACGGACAAACCGAACGCAGCCGAACCGAACCAAACGGACGAAACGAATGCAGCCGAACCAAACGGCCAAACCCGAACTGCGATCTGTTCGCCCATCCCTATTCATCACTGCAGGTCCCCATGGTTTATGGAGGACCTGGGGTGGCTGATGCGCAAAGGGAGGCGGTTGGAGCGATGGTGGCACTGGACTCATGTCCAAGATGACAGATTGCGGCATAGACCGTTATTGAAGGCCTATGCTGTGGCTGTGAGGGAGGCCAAAAAATGGGCTTTTTGCTTCCCTTATAGCATCCACTCAGTTGTGTCCGGCAGAACTGTTCCAGGTGGTGACGGGGATGGTCGGTCCACCCTGTTTCTACCTGGAACCAGATCCATCTAAGGCCTGCTGTGACATGTTTGTGACATACTTTGTGGACAAAATCCTCACATTGAGCATGTCTTTGACTCTACCGTTTCAAAAGCAATGGCAGAATCAGAGGTTAGAAATGCCCGCAACAGATCATGTTTTGTCGGATGAATTTCAATCGGTGATGCTGACTGAGGCAGCTGATGCCATGGGGTCTGTTCAGGCCAAGCTTGTGAACTAGATTCATGGCTGTCCTGGTTGGTCAAGGCCACCAGGGAGACATTGGAGCCGGTGCTGGTTAGGGTAATTAACACCTTCCTTCAGGAGAGGAGGGTGCTGGACCGCCTCAAAGAGGCTGTGGTCTGGCCTCTCCTTAAAAAAACATCTCTCAATGTGGATACTCTGGCGAGTTACCTGCCTGTATCTAACCTTCCTTTTTTAGGGAGGGTTATTGAATGGGTAGTGGCCCAACAGCTGCAGGTGCACCTGGACTACACCAGTTTTCTTGATCCCATACAGTCGGGTTTTTGTCTGTGATATGGCATGGATACAGCGTTGGTGGCTTTGGTCAATGACCTCCTAGTAGAGCTAGATAGGAGTTGTATGACCTTTCTAGTTCTACTAGATTTATCAGCAGCTTTTGACACCGTTAACCATGAGATGCTGGTGACTCACCTGCGGGACGTAGCTGGGGTGGACAGCACTGTCTTACAATGGTTTGGTTCTTACCTCACCGGTAGATCACAGTGGGTGGTTATAGGGGACTGTACTTCATCCCCTGGGACTCTCTTGTGTGGGGTCCCACAGGGTTCCATTCTGTCCCCTCTCATGTTTAACATGTATATGAAGCCACTTGTGGAGGTCATACACAGCTGGGGAGTTAGTTGTAATCAATATGCAGACGACAACCAGATATATATATATTTTTCATCTGACCCAGGTCCAGCTGTCTCCTTGCTGTCCTGCTGTCTGGCCACTGTGGGGGACTGAGGTCGAGCCAACTGAAGCTCAATCCTGATAAGACGGAGTTGATGTTGGGGGTAGGGGCGGTGGTCTGGGTGAGGAGAAGACTCCTATTCTACCAATACCTTTCCTTCCTCATACCCTACATTTTACCTTCTCCCTTTCCCTGCCCTTCTCCCCCCAGTATATTATATATAGATAGGTAGTATAGATTAGATGTAGCTATATTAGATTAGATATATTATTGGGAGTGTTCACCCTCCATTGGTTCCATCTGTGCGGAACCTGGGGGTGCTCCTGGATTCACAGCTGCGGTTGGATTTGCAGGTGTCAGCTGTGGCCAGGGGCACCTTCCGCCAATTACATCTGGTGAGAAGGCTGTGCACATATGTCTCAGACTCGGGCCTCGCCACCCTCACCCATGCATTCGTCACCTTGAGACTGCCCTTGGTGACAGTTAGGAAGCTGCAGCGGGTGCAAAATGCTGCGGCCCATCTCTTGACTAGGATGGGCCACAGGGAGCACATTACACCAGTGCCCCAAGCATTACGCTGGCTGCCTATTGTCTTCCAGGCCTGATTCAAGGTGCTGGTTTTAACCTATAAAGCCCTACATGGTCTGGGTCCTGCATATCTGAAAGATTGCCTCACCCCCTGGGCATTCTCTGCGGTCATTCAGGGGCGCCCTCCTGGAGGTTCTGCATTTTTGGGAGGTCCATACAGGCAGGAGGATGTTCTCGGAGGCCAGGCCATCACTTTGGAATGCCCTTCCCCACAGAGATCTGCATCAGCCCAAATCTCCTTGCCTTCCGGCAAAGTTGTATGACCTGGCTCTTCCACCAGGCATTTGGTGGGGGGAAGGTAGGGATGGGTTAGGAGTAGGGTGTGCATGTCGTTTTCATTATTACAATAACGATAAGAAAAATTGTCATTTTCGTTATTGCAATAACGAAAATGAAAACCAAGAATCATGATAACGATAACAAAAATGACAACTGAGAATAACGGTAATGGTAATGATAAAGAGAAATGTTAACGAGAAATGATAGCAACAATGTCATTATCGTTGTCATTACTAGTGCTGTGGCAGTTGGGTTTTGGAAGGAAATGTGGAGAGGGAAGGAGCGAACAGACATCTTGGTGTCTTAATAGGGTTGAACTCTTGAACTGTGCCTGTGTTGGGAGGGGCGAGCAGCTCAGCAGTATCTGATGGATGTATCACTGGCCAATGAGCAGTGCAAGCAGGCTCCAACAGTCTGATAGCACTCTGTGATTGCTCAATGCCTGCTGCCTCCCACAACCAATCAGGGGGGTTCTGGGGGAGGCTACTGCAACCCTTTATAATGGGAAGGCCAGGTTTTTTCTCTCAATTCTGTGAGAGCTCGGCTTGTCAGGTTGCATCCACAGAACTGTGGTGCTTGCACACACAAAAAATCCTCCTTAGTCCTCATTGTATTACCACCAATACCTTTCCTTCCTCATACCAATTTAACTTCTCCCTTTCCCTGCCCTTCTCCCTCCAGTACATTATATAGGTAGTATAGATTAGATATAAATATATATTATAGACATATAGATTAGAATAGTTATATAGACAATTGATTAGATAATAGATTTCCTTTTCCCTTCCCTTGTCTCCCTTAGATTTAGATAGATATTAGTTGTGCACGGGAATCAATAACAATACCGATACAAAAATTAAAATCTTTGTTTGAAACAGTAATGATAATGAATATAGATACCAATATCAATACCAATATCGATACCGATAACAAAAATGAAAACGAAAACACTGTCATTAATAACGATAACGAAAACAACATTTTTGAATAACGAAAATGAAAAACAAAAACAACATGGGGGCCTGGTGCACACCCCTAGTTACAGTATTAAATTGGGGTCTTTGTTCAAACCTCTGTGAATTTTAATGCTATTAATTTTTATGCTTTGTTTCACTGTTGTTATTTAAGTATCTCTACTGTTGTTTATTTTTGTATTCTGATTTTCTTGTGAGCTGCCTTGAGTTGCCTTGTGCAAGAGGGGCGGGATAGAAACGATTGAAATAAAAATAAATAAATAAATAATATCTGGTCCAACACATGAAGCTGGACTCACATTGGATCTCTTGTTCTGCACTGGCCTGGTAATGGGAGTTCTGATTATTTGGGGTGTTGTTATGACACCATTGTCATGGTCACTGGTCGGACCATTACCTCCTGTAGACCCAGATCCCTGACCTCTTTTGTCCCCATCAGGGTGGTTGGAATGGTCCACCCCAGAGACTAATGGTTCCAATAGGATTCCAGAACTCTCTGGGGGATTTATCCACTGACCTTGATGACCTCTCTGCTGATGACCCAGGTCGCATAGCACAACACAAATTAACCAGGCTATCAGCACAGGGATACCCAGGAATCCACTTCTTCTGCTGCCGCAGCATAGAACTGCCTGGTATACGGAAGACCTGAGGCTGCTAAAGTGAGAGAATAAGTTGTAAGAGCACAAGTGGCACTTGACCTGCGCCAAAGTCGACTGTCTGTGGCATAGATTGTTTTTGAAGGACTGTGGCAGCGGTGAAGAAAGTTTTCTTTATTGCTGCCATAGCATGCCTGCAAAGTGTCGTGTCGTCCAGCAGAGCTCTTCTGGGTGATGAATAGCTTATTAAATCCTAGCTTTCTTTACCTGGAGCTAGAGTCATTAGCTGCCTGTTGTGATGAGTTTGCCATCTACTTTGGAGATAAAGTCCCTTGTATTTGGCACAACTTTGGAACTGCTCGTTTGGGTACAGAGTCAGAGTTCAGGGTCGAGGAGGCTTGGTCTTGTCTGGTTTGCTTGGATCACCTTCAATTAGTCTCACCTGATGATGTGAGCCTGCTGTGCCTGAGGTTGTGTGGGCGACTAGTTCCATACACTTCCTGGCTGGTGAAGGCTAGCTGGGAGACGTAGGGACCATTGCTGGCTCAGGTTGTAAATGCTTCAGTTTGGGAGGACAGGGTGCCTGATAGCCTCAAAGCTGCAGTTATCCAGTCCCTGCTCAAGAAACCATCTCTTGATATTGACTCCATGCCAGTTATCACCCCATCTCTACTCTTCCTTTTTAGGGAAGGTTATTGAATGGGTGGTTGCTTCACCACTTCAGGCACATCTCGATGCTGTTGGACTCCCGAACCCATGTCAGTCAGGATTCTGTCCTGGGCATGACACTGAGACTGCACTTGTGGCCTTGACTGATGAGCTTCACTTGGAAATTGATATGGGTAATTGTACCATGTTGATTCTGTCATATCTTTCAACAGGCTTTGATACAGTTGATCATGGGGTGTTGTCACTGCTGTGTGACCTGGCAGGGTTTGAGAAACTGCTCTTCAGTGGTTTCACTCATTCCTGGCTGGAAGAACCCAGAGGGTGGTGATGGGCGGTGGCTTGTCGTTCCCTTGGGAGCTCCCTTGTGGGGTCCCGCAGGGTTCTATCTGGTCTTCACTCCTGTTCAACATGTATCTGAGACCCCTAGGTGAGATTGTGTGGAGATTTGGAGTGAAGTGCCATCAATACGCTGATGACACTCAACTCTTATCTCTCTTTTTCATCTGACCCAGGTCCTGAAGCCCTGGTGCTTATCCAGTGCCTGGCCACTGTTGGGGGCAGGATATGAGTGAGCTGACAAGTTGAATCTAGAAGAGCAAGGTGATGATGCTTGGCCAGCCTTCTGACCTGAAGGTTATAGGAGTCCCTGTTACTGATGGAGTCTGGCCTCCTTTGATTACTCATGTTTGCAGCCTTGGGGTGCTCTTAGATCCGTTGCTGTGCCTGGATTGCCAGGTTGTGGCAGTGGCCAGGAATGCTTTTCACCAACTTCATCTGATGAGAAATCTGCAACCTTTTTTTTATCAGATTGGGATTTGGCCACAGTCATCCATGCCTTCATTACCCCAAGGCTATACTACTGCAATGTGCTCAACATGGGGCTGCTCTTGTTGACCATTCAGAAGCTACAGCTGGTGCAGAATGGCCTTCTGTTGACGGCAGGTTGTTGGGATGGGAGCACATTATACCAGTGCTCCAGAGTCTGCACTGGCTGCCAACAGCTTGCTGGGCATGATTCAAGCCGGTGCTGGTTTTGACCTATAAGACCTGAATAGCCTGGCCCCCAGGTATCTGAAAGACCGCCTCTTCTCTTATGTTCCATGGTCACGCGGAGAGGTGCTCGCAGTGGCTGCCCCACAATTATGGAATTCCCTCTCCGTGGAGATCTGCCTATGGGTGTTTTTACACGAACAAGGCTGGGGGGTGGAGGGGTCCATGGCTGCTGAGTAACACAACTGCAGAGCAGCTACTCAGGTGGTGTGACTGAGAAGGATTGTAACTGGCAGCTCCCAGCGTGGCTAGTGCAGCAGCCTCCTCTCACTGCCCCCGCCATGGACCATATGTTCTGGGCTGGCCTTTGAAATTGACACGTCCCAGGCATGAGGCACTGTGGGCAGGGCCCATGACCTTTGCAAGTCACAGGTACTGGCTGGGCTCCCCAGAACTCTTGGCCAGTTCCTGTGACTTGCAAAGACCGTGGCCCCTGTCCACTGTGTCTATCTATCATCATCATCATTATTTATTAAAAGACATGACCTTAGGTCATTGCCTAGCAATACAAAAAAGAAAAAGAACAAACACATACATTAAAAAGTTCAAAGAAAGTAATAAACTGTCCTACTCACACAGTGTAAGAAAATACTTTCCACCTCTAAAAAGGACTAATAAAGTCCAACAATAACCATTAATAATCAAAAGGATAATATAACCAAATAAGCCATAAATAAAATATAATATATAATATAATAGGGCCGCCACTTCCCCAGCCATTTTACACACAGGGATTCATTGTTACTTCCCCTTAGAGTACACCACCCTTCTTACAGCTCTCAGTAAATCCAGTGATAGCTGGATTTAAATACCTATCTGGGGTAGCAGCCAATCCCACCAACTCACCCTACCCTATTTACTCATAAACACTCAACCATCCTAGGAATAGCCTAAAGAAGTCCATATCCACCTACTGCCCTACCATAGGTCAGTAGGGTCAATCATCTAAGTAAACCCGCACTCAGAATTCACCTTGCCCTTCCCGGGGCTTATGGCGGCAACACTTGACCCACTGTGTCTATGAGTGGGGGACCTGTTTGCTGGTGTGGGTGGTCACCCCAGTTTATACGGGCAGGGGATTTGTGGGCCCCCATTGTCACACACATTTTTGGCTTGCCCCGCATAGCGCACTCTGAATTTCTTCATAGTGCGTCATGAGTGGCCCTGAGTGGATGCTGCGTGGGTCATGGAAGTGCACACCTCCACACTACACCACCATCAGACAGGCAGCCGGGTGAGTGCCTCCTGGGTGGCCATGCATGGTAGCATCTCATTTAAGGACATCCTAAACCCAAGCCTGCTTGTCTTCTGGAAAAGATGCGAGACCTTTTCGTTTGGCAGGCAGCGACAGGATTTTGTCGGGTTGGATAGAGGGATTAGAGAAAAGGTTGGTAAGTGGGTGGGAGCTAGGGGGTTTATATTTTGTAAGCCACCCTGGACCTATTTGGAAAGGGTGGCGTAAAAACTGGAATATATTTCTCTTTAGTCTCAATGAAGCCAGAGCGGAAGACCTTTACCCAGTCATCCTTTCCCTAAATGTGGACGTTATTTTTCAGCTGGAGACCAAGATCTGGCCACTGCTTCTCTCTAAATCAGTGGTGTCCAGCCTTTTTTGGCATCTGGCCCCTCTGTGCTCCAGCATTATTTTCATGGCATAGCCATGGTCAGTGTGCACCGCAGAGCTGGGCGCTTAAACTGAACAGAACCCTGAAAACCTTTCTTGCATTTAACCAAAGACAAAATGAAGCAGATATTAATATTTACTATTATAGGTGTCATGGATGATTTACTATTCCAGTTACTGGATTTAATATACCTTAACAGCTGTAACATAGTCCTGAAGGGCCAGGATTCACTGACTTACTAACTGCAAATTAGGTAGATTTTCCAGACACACCTGCTGAGGCACCCCATTGTGCCACAGCACTTGACTTGGGAACCACTGCTCTAAATCCCGATGCCTAATATACAGCGAATGAAAGTCTTGATATTTATTTTAGGGCTTATCCACACAAGCCTCTTTTAGACCAGGGAGTGGGACAAAAAGTACAATCTGAGTGGTAGGTGGCATCCTTATCACTTCCTGTGCTCCTTGCTAAGACCACGTTCCCTGTCAGCCAATCCAAAGGGTGAGGGAAGGGCCATTGAAATCCAGGGATAATAGCAGCTGAGAGACAAGGCAAACACAGACTAAGGAACACATCATGAGTTTGCAAGGAGGAACGGTGGTCATCTGTGGACGAGCCCTTAGTGCAGGAGGTTCCCCAACCTTTTTAAGGCCATGATCCACTTTCAAAGGTCAAGATTTATGGCAAGCCACAACTTAATTTTGAAGATTAGGTCATGGAAATAGGTTATATTCAAAGGCAGCAAGTAATCAGAAAATAGAAATAAAGTAAAAAACTAAATATACACTTTTTTTATTTCTTTTTTTAGTGTCCTTGTCTCTTTAAGAAACCTTAGCCAAGATGGTTGGAAAACAACACCTTTTTTCCTGAAGTGGCTGCTCAGAGTTTCTCCCAGTCCCCACAATCCACTCTGCCAGGAGCCTTAAAATTTCTGGGGCATTTTAACTTATTTCTTGCCGGTTCCAATCCCCCATTCTCTCTCTCCCTTTCCCTTCCCAAGTTCCCACTCAAGGTTTTGCATTTCTTTACAGAGCTGTTGTGAGAAATATGAAAAGTCTTCATGAACAACACATTGCTTGTGAGCCACAGTTTGCAGACAAATGTCGTTAGAGTATTTTGTCACTGCATAATCACAGTGATTTACACTGGGGTAGTAACCTGGGCTTGGAAGCAAACACATGGGGCAGGGTTAAGTTCTGAACCCAGTGTAACTGGCAGGGGCGGCTGGTGAGTTTTGAGGTTGTACGGGCAGTAAGGCCGGCGGGCAACGGTGGGCAGAGCCAGGGCAATGGTGGGCGGAGCCAAGGCAATGGTGGGTGGCATAACCCAGCAGCAAGGAGTTCCAAGGGTTAATCTTGGATGGACATTACATTACTTAATCAAGCAGCAGCTTAATCAGCAGCTCAGCCTTTTTGTCCCTTCTGGGACCCACTTTCAGAGCGGCTCTGAGAGTGGGTCCCGGAAGGGAGATCACTGATGCCGCTTCTGACAGCAGCAGCAGCCTCTGACTTCTGCTGTCAGACTTACCACTGATGCAAAAACTTACCCTGGCACCGTTACCCTGAACGTAAGAAAAACATTGGGCATTTTTACACACACCTTAAAGTGCTGGTCTTTCAGTCTTCTGGGTTTACAAGTCCACATGTAAGTTCCTGGATGCATTCTTCACACAAACACTGCCCTGAGGCAGTCTAAAGTAGCTGCAGCTGTAGACGTGAGGGGCCGCCATGGAAACCAAGTGACCACAGCTTCCTGGAGCAAAGCAGTTTACCAGGAGAACTTTTTACACACAAAAAAATCTCATCTCAGTGAAGCCTTAAAGGCTAATTGGAATCTAAGGGCACATTTACACAAGATCATACAAGACTTCTTCCAGGTGTACTCTTGGTTATGGGAGTTTGTAGTCCTGCATTTTAATTGTTCCCACATTCCCTCCCCCACTTCAAAATTGAATGTGTGTAAGGAGGGAGGACTGGGTTAGGGAGGGGGGATCATGCTTTCTGGTTAGAGGGGGAATTGTGACCCCAGGGACGTTTTTGTATACCGTCTGGTGAGAGTGGGGGTATTGGGGGTTAGGGGCGGGGGGTATCTCCCTCACTGTCCAGGCAAGGCAGTCAGGGGCTGGGAGGTCCAGATGGGGAGCCCACTGTGGGAAGGCCGCTGCCATTGGGGTCATGATGGGGCAGGGGAAGTATGGTCCTGGTAGGGGATATGTTCGATCTGTGAGAATGGACAGATGCTTGGTGTCTGTCCCTCTCACTTCCCCCTAAGCAGGTGGCGAGGTGGTTCACGATCTGCGGGCCCCTGGCTGATGCTGTTGAATGTGAAGTCAGTAGTCAATAAAGCTATAACTGGCCAGGAACTTATCCTGGACCATGCGGCCAACCTCATGTGCATCACCAGAGACCTGGCTGGACGCTGAGTCAGGGCCTATTTTGGCTGCCCTTGTTCCAGCTGGGTACTCGGTGCAGTATCAGCCACTGCTAGAGGGACAGGGTAGTGGGGGGTTGTAACCATTGTTCTTCTCTGAGGATCTTCGCGATTCTCACTCTTGGGATTTCACTTTCTGCTTGCAGGCATCGGAGACCTTGTTGTCAGCAGTATCCAGGCAGAAACCTGGAAAGATCTAGAACACAGTGAACACTGGAAAGATCCACCCCTCCATATCCCCTCCCATCCCATGAAAAACGTGGAATCAAAGTCTCACGAGAACTGGATCCCATAAATAGGGGGAGGAGCCCTCACTGCCTCAGTTCCTTCCAACCGCGTCGCCTTGGAAGACCTTCACACTTCTCAGTGCCTGTCAGTAGTTTTCTTTAAAAAAATTAAATTTTTTTTTAAAAAGATTCATTACTTACTGAAGATCTACAATGAGCATCTGAGTGCCGTGTCTCTTCCCGCGGGGTTCGCCCCTGGGCTGTGCCCGCTCCTGTGCGGGCTATCGGACTATGTCCAAACAACCGGAGTGCAAGCGCTGCCGCACTTGCTCGATCAGTGTTTGGCTTGTCTTGGGGAGGCTCACAACGTCCAGACATGCAAGGCTTGCTCAGTTCTATCTACAAGAACAAAAAGAGCAAGAGCCCTCCACCTAAAAGACATCTTCACCCAAAGGGCACTCAAGGGTGGTGAAGAGGGGCCTCTCTGGCTCCCCACCTGGCACTCCCAAATGTCCGCCACGATGGAACCAGCGGCTCTGGCACCAACAGTGCCAGTAGCAGTCTCCAGTACCATTGAGACTCTTGTTCCAGAACAGGTCATCAGCCGCGACTCCTCATGCTCCAAGAGCGCCTCTCACGGGGACCGCGGGACAGCCGGTGCCACCGAGGAGAAAAAGAAGAGGAGCAAGGGTACCGCCAGGACCAGTGCTACCCACTCCTTTGAGAAACTGGGACATTCTCTGCCGGCACAGTCTCTGCCAGCTCTACCAGAGTGCTCTCTGCCGGTACAGTTACCAATGGATCACGGGGTACCAATAGCCTGTACAAGCTGAACTGCCTTCGCAGCTACATCTGGAAGTGAGTAGGGATACTCACTCTCCAGCCCAGGCCAGACACAGCCAGCACGGGTCTCGATCTACGTCCCCTCGGTTCCACACACTGCAGGATGATTGCAGATCCATGCAGGAGTACCATGTCGGAACGTTTGCACCTTCCATGAGGTACCATAGAGACCAGCGTTCATGCTTGCCCTGCTCCTGTTGCTCCACATATGAGGACTCCCGGTACCATTGGTACAAGTACAACTCCTGGTACCGATCCTGCTCTCGCAGCCGATCTCCTCCCTACCCCTCTCAAGTACATTTTGCTCAGCTAGAGGACGCATCCTACAACCAAACGCATCATTCAGCACCGGCCTACCAGCCACCATGGCCACTGCGGGCTCCGCTGACAGTCATTCGGCTACCACTGTCTCCTGCCCCCCTCCGGAGGTTCCATTGCTACCTGTACAACTACTACCACCTACTGCACAGTCACAGCAGGAAAGCGAATGGTCCCATCGATCCCACTCCACCAACAACACAGTGGTATGACTGGCTCTGCACCCATCCGAGAGGCTCCATCGGTCCCACTCCACCTCCACAGTGGTACCGCTGGCACCACACCTAGCCGAGAGGTCCCACCAGTCCCATTCGGCTACCACAGCACCACCGTCCCAGAGCCTCCACAGCAGATGCAGGAACTCAGGTTGGCCCAATCGCTTGGAACCTCTTTCCTTAGGGAGCTTATCAGAAACCCGACTTCTGATCCCTCTGCTATGGGGATTACCGGACCTGCTCTTGAACTCTCATCAGGGAGATCTGCATCCTCATCTTCCTCCTCATCCTCACCCATTTTAGAGGATGATGAGACTATCTCTCTACCCCCTCCTAATACAGTCACTGACCCCAACTTGACCCTGGCAACTGAGGACACTAAAGCTTTTCAGGCTATGTTAAAGAGATTAGCCACTGCCTTACCAAAGTTACCCTTAACCCCTGAAAAGGAGACTAGGATAGAAGACCTTCCTTTTGATTGCAAAGGTCTGTTCTCTTCATCTACTGATGAGACTTTGAAAAAGATAAAAGAGACTTGCCAAACAGCCAGGTCTACTGGGATTATTAGAACAGCGAGAAAGACATTCTACCATTCCTCGGCACCATATACCTATGCCCTTAGATAACGCCAATCCTACACTTTCCACTCTGGAAGGTGTTTCTTCCCCCACTACGGTCAGACCCAGACCACTGCTCCACAACCTCACAAGAGGTTTACTAAACAAAAGGGCAGAGGGAGGCCTTCCTCTAACTCGTCCTCTGGCCAACCCTCCAAGTCTTGTTTTTAACATCTCTGAGATCAAGGGAGACAAAGAGCGTTCCCCCTCTTTTAATAACAGTCTCCTGCCCTTTCTTCACCTATGGGCATCAATTACTTCCAATTCCTGGGTTTTGGAAATAATCCAATTTGGATACGCTATCCAATTCCACGCCCTTTCCCCCCTCCCCCCCCACCCCTTCAGGGGTTCCCCCACTCAACTCAAATACTATTGGAGGCTCAAAAGCTTTTGCTTTAGGGCACCATCAAGGATTGTAACCAAGGCAAGCACACGCACCTGAGACTTCGCATCCACCTGAATGTTTGTTTGTCTTCTCCCCTGTCTCTCCCACTGTCCCCTCTCCCTGTCTCCCCCTCCTGTCTTTTAGATTGTAGGCCACAGGCAGGAACCACATCTATTTCTATGTTCTGTACAGTGCCAGGTACATGACTGGCGCTATATAAATGTTTATTATAATAATAATAATAATAATAATAATAATTAATAATCATGGAGGTACCCTTCACTGAGCAAAACACAGGGTTTTACTCAAAGTTCTTTGTGGTTCCCCAAAAGGACGAAGGCTTTAGGCCTATTTTGGATCTTCGGGCCCTTAATAAGTTTGTCAAGTGTTACAAGTTCCGCATGACCTCCCTTCCCCATATTCTTTTGGGAGTACAACATGGAGACTGACTATCCTCCCTTGATCTCAAGGACGCTTATTTCCACATCTCTATTCTACTGTCTCACCGACGTTACTTACCATTTGTTGTAGGCGATCTCCATTATCAATACATCGTCCTTCCATTCAGCCTGTCCACCGCTCCGAGGGTCTTCACAAAGTGTATTGCAGTCGTCGCTGCTTACCTGATGAGAATGAAAATAAAAGTATTTCCCTACCTCGATGACTGGTTTCTAGCAGCTTCTACCAGAGACATGCTATTGGCTCATGTCCAGGTCACCATGACACTATTGCAGGATCTGGGATTCCTCATCAATATGCAGAAATCCCACGTTCAACCAACAAGATGCCTACAGTTCATTGGGGCCCTGTTGGACACCACTTGATCAAGAGCTTACCTCCCACTAGACAGGTTCCATACCATAAAGAGGACAATAGAGTCTCTAACAACACGGGACACCCAATCAGTCCGTTTCTTTCTATGTCTACAAGGCTTGTTGGCCGCCACCACGACAGCGACTCCACTCGCATACCTGCATATGAGACCCATGCAGCAGTGGCTCAAGGGCGTATACATACTCGGTCCTTCATCCACTTACCATGAAGATAACTCTTCCACACAGGCTCTATCTCAACCTCCTCCGGTGGACGGATCGTACTCATGCTCTACAAGGCACCCATTTCGAAGCTTCAGTTCCCAATGCCACTATCACAACAGATGCCTCCCTAACGGGATGTTGAGCTCACATGGACCAGTACACGGTGCATGGCCTCTGGCCTCACGAAGACAGGAACCTTCATATCAATCTGCTAGAACTCAGAGCAGTTCGTTATGCACTCAAGGCCCTGTTATCGCACATAAAGGGCAAAAACATACTGATTGTCACAGACAATACTACCACAATGTGGTACCTGAACAAACAAGGGGGAGCCCGATCTACTCGCCTCTCCCGTGAGGCAGAAACTATATGGCACTGGAGTGTCAGCCACAATATCCACCTCCAAGCCATTCACCTCGCAGGGCAGCAAGATTCTCTGGAGGACCTGCTCAGGCGCCAAACATCAGACCAACACGAATGGGCCCTAAACAGCAGTGTACTGCATCATGTCTTTCGAGAATGGGGTACTCCGTCCATAGACCTTTTTGCTACTGTAGTAAATACCAAGCTTCCACTGTTCTGTAGCCATACAGGCATGGTGCTGGGATCGATCTCCAATGCCTTCGCAATCTCCTGGAATGGGGACTTTCTCTATGCATTCCCCCCCATACCTCTTCTGCACAAGGGCGCTTACAAGATAAGATCAGATCATGCCCACATCATACTAATAGCTCCCTTTTGGCCCAGGCAAATTTTGTTCCAAACCATCATGGAGCTGGCCTCCGAGATTCGGGTCCTACCCCTACAACACAACCTCCTGTCACTTCATCAAGGGACCGTTTTCCATCACGACCTACACACACTACATCTTTGCACCTGGCTAATCCTTCCCTGATGGCTGACGGCTCGCCTGCTGTGTTAGCTGTTCTCATCAACTCCCGCCGTCCATCCACTAAAGCGTGCTATAAGGCAAAATGGACTCGCTTTACCAGGTGGTGTGCTTCCAGTAATATATCTGTACCTTCCCTCAACATGAATAATATTTTTGAATATCTCTTACACCTTCAAATATCTCGATTGTCAATTTCCTCTATGAAAGCACACCTCGCTGCCCTCTTGTTTCACCTAGAACCCAAAGGTACAGACACTCTTTTTTCTCATCCTTCCATGAAATCCTTTTCAAAAGGCCTCATAAATTCTTTCCCTCCCACGGCGCAACCAGATCCTCAATGTGACCTTAATCTTGTCCTTGCAAAACTCATGGAATGTCCCTTTGAACCCATGGCCTCGTCTTCTATGGAGAATCTCTCCATTAAGACAACTTTTTTGGTGGCCATTACATCAGCTCGTAGGGTAAGCGAGTTGACAGCTTTAAGGGTCTCCCCTCCGTATCTTCACTTCTCTAATGACAAGGTGGACCTCAGGACTGATCCGTCCTTCACTCCTAAAGTAGCCTCCCCTTTCCACTTAAATCAGACTATATCTCTGCCATAATTTTTTTTCTAAGTCACATGCCTCACGCCTGGAACAGTCGTTGCATTCACTGGATGTTAAAAGAGCATTGTCATTCTATATTGACCGTACCATACCAGTCAGAGCTTCGAACTCGCTTTTTATTTCTTATGGTGGACAGAAGATTGGAGTTAAGGTGACCTCCCAAAGGCTCTCCAAGTTGATCCTCCTGTGTATTCACAAGTGCTATACTTAAGCCATACTAACACCACCATCCGGACTCCAAGCGCACTCTACTAGAGCTGTAGCCACCACCATCGCTAATTTTCAAGGGGTACCAATCATCGATATTTGCAAGGCTGCCACCTGGTCATCAATCCATACGTTTTCCCACCACTATGCATTGGATTTGGCAGCTAGATTGAATACCCTAGTGGGTAGAGCAGTTATTCAATCTCTACTTGACTAACATCCTCGACTCCCACCACCTTAAGGTAGGTGCCATTAAACTACTACTCACTCTCCCAAGAGTGAGAATCACAGAGATCCTCGAAGAAGGTATAGAGGTTACTTACCAGTAACTCTGTTCTTCGAGAGAGCTCCGCGCATTCTCACGACCCGCCCTCCTTCCCCTCTGTCTTGGATGTACCTTTCAATTTTGTCTTCTGGGATGGGGTTGGAAGGAACTGAGATGGTGAAGGCAGGGCTGGCCCAAGGGTTTGAGGGGCCATGTGCCAAGCCTTGCTGCGGACCCCCCAAAGGCTTGCCGGTCTGCTGGCGACTTTGTCACTGGCGGGTTGGCAGAACCTTAAGGCTGGCAGAGCTCTAGGGAGGGGCTTGTCCATTGTAGGCAGAGCCTCCAAAAATTCAGCAACAAAGAGTTTTCAGCATTAAGATGTGATGGGCAGAACATTAGTTTACACTGGGAACTCCTTCTTGCTGAGTAAAACCCTACCACTTGGAGACTGAGAGAACCCTCCTACTAGCATCTCATCCAGTAAGTGGATGGGACTCCAGTAAGACAACTCACTCTCTCTCCATCAGTGGTAGTGCCATAGCAGGATAAAAAAATCCTCTTCACATATTTAAAACATACAAAACCTCTGGGCCACATCAAAATAGCTGCATGCTATTAACAATACTTGATCACACAAGCACGTTCATATTTAGTAAAAATAGCATGTGGGGAGGAGCCACTTGAAGAAGAACAGAAGGTTGCTACCTTGTAAATAAGGTTCTTTGAGATGACTCTGAACATTCTCACAAATACCCACCCTTCCAGCCTCGCATAGAATTTTTTCCTTCTATTTCTAGAAAGGGTTGGAAGAAACTGTCATTCTGAGGGGGAGCACATTTTTTATACTACAGGAGCTCGAGACCATCATGTGGCTATTATTTGAACAGGGTGAGCATCCACAACCCAGTTGTGAGAATGTTGGGAGCCATCTCAAAGAACCTTCTTTGCAAGGCAACAACCTTTTGATCGGCACTTGGGGAGGAGCTGTTTGTAAACAAACAGAGGGAGGGGAGGAAGGGGCATATATCAGCCAGTGGAGGGGGGGCAGGGTGGGTGGGGGAACCAAGCCAGGACAAGTGGCCACCGGGGCTTTGCTACCAATGGGGGTGGGGGAGAAATTTAAACTGCGGGTCCGACTCCATCTCTGCAGAGCGGGGCTCCTCCCTCAGAGGCTGCTGTGGGGCCATGTGCCTGGGCACTGGTGGCACATGCCTTGGGCTGGCCCTGGGTGAGGGCTCCTCCCTCTATTTATGGGATCCCATTCTCGTGAGACTTTGATCCCACATTTTTCATGGGATGGGAGGGGGTATGGAGCCCTCACTATGTTCTAGATCTTTCCAGGTTTCTGCCTGGATACTGCTGACAACAAGGTCTCCAATGCCTGCAAGCAGGAATTGAAATCCCAAGAGCGAGAATACACGGAGCTCTCTCGAAGAACAGAGTTAGTGGTAAGTAACCTCTATTTTTTAGGGAATCATGGTATTTGAGTAGGTATCCACTGCAATCTATATCAGGTATGGAGGGTCTCCTTCTTGTGATTGATTTGGCAGGAGACAGATTGGGGTGGGTGGGTGCTGCTAGTATACTGTCGTGTTACATGTCTCTTTTTTTACAAAAGGAAAGAGAGCTATGTTTCCGAGCAGACAAGATCTAACTGGATTGGGCCACTCTTTTCCAAGTTGTATAAAATGAGTTTACACTTTACTTTGATGCCAAGCTAGCAAAGCAAGTATTATAAAATGACAATATACTTATTTTATAAATAAATGAAGCAAGAGACTCAGAATATTATAAAAAATAAGCATAGTTTACTTAAATTTAAATAGAAAATTTCAGTAGCTTACATAGAATGGTATTGATAGCCAATCAAAGTTACATGATTTAAAAAACATTTCTATTTTAAGAAAATAGCTTCTAGAAACTTAACATATGCTCAATTCATTGGCTCAAAGATATCAGAAAGTAATACTTCACCAGATTATATATCCCAATCTGTGGGTATTTTCAGATGTTACGGGGCCGCTTGGCCCCGTACTGAAAACAACCCTTTCATTCCCCGCTGGGGTCACCCCATCACGCCATATCAGATGTGCCGGGGGATCCCGGTGGGGAATGTGGGAGGGGGCGGGGCCGCGCGGTGCAACGTGCGGCCGCACACCCCCGCCCCCTCCACGCACCCCGCCGCCTGCCCTCCAGGGAGACGGGTGGGTGGCGGGGCCACTGCAGCCGCCGCGTCAGGCTGGAAGTGCCATGGCCCAGGATCCCGCCGGGGATCCCGGGCCATGGCAACCGGCCAGACGTGACTTTTTCTTGGTTCACCGTGATCTCGTAACGTCTGAAAATACCCAGCCATAATGGTGAGAGAGAAACCCCAACATAGTGTAGGATTTCAATCTGAAAAAACAAAGCCAGTGTCTCCCTTCTTAAAGCAAACTGGCAGTTCTGAGCACTGATGCTGATGACATCAGTTAGCATGGAAATACACAGGATTCCAATTGGTTCTCTTAATTCTGAGCAAGTAGGAAGACTGAACAAAGGGTCAGATTTCCTTCAAAGTTTGAACAAAACCTCATATTTCCATCAAAATTAATTGTCAGATTACAGAGAGAACTGACCACAGCTTCAAGGTTTGAAGGACCACAGCTTAACCAATTAGTTGAAGCAGCTGTGCCTGCTAGGAAAAACGAAAACTTAAAACTTTCACTTTGGAGATGGTCATGCCTGGTACCATTTGTCATTTAGACATATAGACTGATAAGGCCCTTGGTCTGGCCTCTAACTTTAGCCATTTTTTTCTGTTTCCTTGGATACGGTGAAAAGTTCACTGAGAAGTTTTTAAAAAGTTCATTCGAACACAGCTGAGGAGACCTCAGTCTGAACCAAGGTACATATAGAAACTAATTCTAAAAATCAGAGTAAAACACAAGTTCAATACATTGAAACAGAAAGTTAATATATTGAAACTCAAAATCAATACATTACGAACACAGATGGCCCAAAAATATATGCTTATAATAGGGAATACATGACACCCTCTCTTTGGCGAGAATGTGTTCAAAAATGTATACAAACAATAATAAAGAAGATTAAGAATAAAGTCAAAGTCCTCCAAATTGTCAGGAAATCATCTCCCAGGCTTGACAGGCACTGGATCCTCTTCACAAGTGGTCTTGGAAGGGACATCAGTCTTCCTTGGGGGTTGACACTTTATGTTGTCACATCCCATGGAGGAATCTAAAAATCTTAATAATTATGATTAATAAAGTAATCAACACAATAACAAATAAGACTGGTTTGAGGTAGTTGAGTAACTGAATACCCCAACCTAAAATTGAAGAACCAATAGCAGTTATCACATGTACAACAGAGGGTATTTTCAGACGTTACGGGGCCACTTGGCCCCGTACTGAAAACAACCCTGTCATTCCCCGCCGGGGTCACCCCATCACGCCATATCAGACGTGCCGGGGGGATCCTGGCGGGGAATGTGGGAAGGGGTGGGACCGCGTGGCGCAACGTGCAGCCGCACGGCCCCTCCCCCTCCACGCACCCCACCGCCCGCCCTCCAGGGAGACGGGCAGGCGGCGGGGCCACTGCGGCCGCCGCGTTGGGCCGTGGCAACCAGCCAGACGTGACTTTTTCTTGGTCCCCGCTGGGGATCTTTTTGACCACGCTTCCCGGGACATTCCCCCGGCTAGCCCGGGAAGCGTGGTTCAAATTGACCCCATGTGGGGATTCACCATGGCGAACATCTGGCAGCCGCCAAACAGACGTTTGAGACACGGTGACCACAGGTGGGTATTCACCGTGGTTCACCGTGATCTCGTAAC
>QEPC01000373.1:3494192-3511129 GCA_003113815.1 Sphenodon punctatus
CCAGCCAACACCCATCTCCACCCAGAGGAACTGGGTGGAGGCATCATGTGTGCACAGGGCCCATGGTGATTGGCTGCAGTGGTGCCCTGAAACATGTATAATAAAATGTAACACCCATTTTATGGGTGTTAGAGTGTCTGTGTAAAAAGGGCCAAAGTCCCCCAGGACTATCGCCCTGGGAGACCGCAAGACCACCCCCGACACCAGCTCAGTCAGTGCGGATAGGGAAGCTGCCGTACAGGTGGGTGCCCGGTATATCAGCAGTATCCCTAATCTGTCTCCAGTCAAATTCAACACCGAATGCAGGCCCTCTATCCCCATGATGGTTTGCAGAGGAAATCTCCTCACATACAATGTATCCTTAAAAACAATGGCTACACCACCCTCCCGGCCCCCCAATCAAGGCTGATGCTGCACGGAGTACCCAGCTGGGACAAGGTCAGCCAATATAGGCCTCAAATCACTGTCCAGCCAAGTTTCTGTGATACATGCGACATCGGCTGCCTGGTCCAGGTTCATCTCCCGGACTGCAGTTGACTTATTGGCCACTGACCTCGCATTCAGCAGCAGTAACTCAAGGTCGGGGGCCCTCTGATTCCAGATCACCTCACCGCCTGCCTGGGGGCTAGTGAACAGGACAGGAATATAACATCTGTCCCGCCTCACAGCTCTAATTTGCCTCCCAGATGGACCGTAATTCCCCCGGCCCAAGATGGCCCCTATAGCTGTGAACCCCCCCCACCCCAGTCTGCCCCCCAAATCCCCCCCGGGGGTCATCCCACCAGCCTCCCAAGGGAGATCCCCACCCACTACTACACCCCCTACCCTCCTCTTGCATCAGAGGGCCGTTCCCCCTTCCCCAGGGGCTGTGCCCCTCCCTCACACCGAGGGGAGCTTCCCCTCCCCTCCAACCCAGTCCCTTTGTCCCTCACCCCCCAAATATCCTCCTCCCCCCTATCTACCCATCATCCAATTGTCTACAGAAAGAGGGGAGACCTCCAGCGGGAGGGAGTTCCACAGCCATGGCGCAGCCACAGAAAATGCCCTCCTCAAGGTCAACACCTGGGAAACCCGGGGAACCTCGAGAAAAGTTCCCTTAGCTGACCGCAGGGGAAACTTGAATTCAATAGTTGCAGGGGAAAGAGCTGAAAAATGTGTTCCGAGTCCTTGATGAAGCAGACACATAAAGGAACCCTCTACTTGGGTTTGCACATACGCCACCCTCTGTAATCATTAGAGCTGTACGATTAGGCTCTCCAGCTCTTTATTTCTACACTGATTACAGATGGCAAGTGGTGCTCTGCTCACATATCTATTTCACATCTGAGAAGCAGTAGCAGCTTAATTAGGCTAATCCTCTTAACACAGGTCAGCGGACCAATAGCTGAACTCCGAAAACCTACAGCAATCTTACTCCGAACAATAGCACAACGGCAGCCTCTGCCTATTCATCCCTCCACAGATCTCTCGCCAATGATAGCATCCCTTCATCAGTTCTGCCCCTTGGGCCAGTTCCTTCTCTCCTAGGTTGACTCGAGGTGTGCCCTCTAGAGCTTTCTGGAAATAGCTTCCTGAAATAGCTGTGAAGAGAAAATCCTAGTGTGTCACAGACTCCTGCTCTTTATTCTTTCTGCTGAGGCCCCCGGCCCTGCAGCAGGAGTAGAGACTTGTCACTACCTCGTCAGCCTCTCTGCTGCAAAGTAATTCTCTAAGTGCATGGCTACACGTTAGTCAACTCCTCCATTTTAATTCAGCAGGGACAGATAAAATTCTGCTCCCTGTGGGGGCTGCAAAAAACTCTGAGTCTGTGAAATCCTGTGGGGAAATCTGAACTACTCTAGCTGGTTTCTCTCTCCCAAGGGACCTGCAAGAGTCACTGAGTGTGCTGGACTTTCCCCCTTAGGACTGGGATACTGCTGAGGGCTTTGCATGCGTGTGTGGAATCGAACACAGCTTGCGTTAGTGTGTTTCACTTTTAGCCTCATTACAGTAACATATTTTTTATGGCAAGAGAAAAGAAACACCAAGGGAGCTGTTGTCTTTGATTTTCCCCCATGTTTTGTGTATTAGGTTATGTCAGGAGCAGGATTCAGTCAGGGTGTCTGACAAGATGGGTCCCAACTGTTCTCAGAGGTGACTCACCTACAACTGGAGCTCACCGCTGATGGATCATCATAACTGTTGCATCACATGCCTTGGGGCAGATTGTGACAGCTCCAAGTGAGGGATCCATTCAAGGATGTCACTTAAAGCTACTGAGGCCCAAGAGAGAAGAGAAAAGAAAAGCCACTTTCAGACTCTGGAGAATGGATAAGCTGAATCATTTTACAGCCAAATTTTCAGATAACCAGTAGGTTTCAACCTGCAGTTTGTCAACAGCAGCAACAAAGTTAGCACAGCCTGGCCAGGAAATCACTGTACTTGGAAATCTGGTTTCTTCGGTGTGAAATTAGCAAATTACTGCTTCCCTGGGAGTCAAACTGCCTCTCTAAAGGTCCATGTCTTGTCTGCACTGAAATCATATTGCAACAAGGGTTAACTTTCCCAATTTCAAATATGTATAAAGAATATAAACTTTAGAATCTTACCACCCCGCTCTCCCCCACTGGTGCACATGCTTCCGAATTCCAGCCCCCCTCCCCCAACCCCGGCCGTCCTCCATTGGTGGTACATAGTGGGGGAGAATGGGTGGTAAGAGAAGTGATGGTGGAGCGCTACCGTCACAACCCGATCCAGGTTGGGAACATGCCAGCAGCACAGTCCAGACCCAGTCCGCCAGCACAATAAACGTACTGTCAGCCGGGCCTCCAGGGAGGGTGTGTGGCATACAGATGTGTGGCCACCTGCCCCTCCACATGACAGGCAGTCATGGTGGCCACCATGGTGGCCCCTCTAGACTGGTCTGGAAACAGTGGGCTAACACATGATAGCCCCTTTAGGCCCAGTTGGCTGGGCCATTTCCCGGATGTGTTGGTGTCTAGCCCAGGCTGCAACCTCCAGGATCCCAGCCCAGGCTCACCACCAACATGCACAGGAGCAATCCAAGCCAAACATCTGGCAGCCTGGCCAACCTAGTGCTGGTGGTTCACAGACCTAAGCAGGTCACTGTTACGTTTGTTAACACCCAATATCTCGAATACTCATACTTGTGGGGTCTGGATGCTCTCGATGCAGCCTGCCCCTGACCAGGATTGGCATTGCTGTAAGCAAAGGGGAACAGAGGAAGATAGTCATTGATCAAGTCTGCAATCCATCAACCACTTAGTTCAGAGTGATCCCATTGGAGCCCGGGGGTAGGGGCTGTTGTTGTGCCCAGGGCTCCAATGGGATTACACCCAAATAAGTGGTTGCTGAAACTTGGTCCTGGTGCCTAGCACTAATTCATTGATTGGCAAAGTGGCAGCTTGTCCCAGCCAGGCTTGGGGATGCTGAATTTGTATTGAGTTTACACAATTCTGAGCTGTATTGACACAATTCTTTCAGAAATGAGGATTTCCACAGGGAACTGCATTTACACAGCCCTGGGGAAATTTCACAAAAATCACGAAATCCATGAGAAGAGTACACTGTTAGTTAGTCAAGTCAAGTTTATTGGAAGATCAGCTTTCGCCTTAAATCATACATATCATAAATTATAAACAAAAAAACCCCATAACAGCCATCAAACGGCTATTTTACTTTTCTCTCACAATTTGCCAAAAGAAAGAACAGAGCTAGAGCCTTCAGTATAGACGGATCCTTAACACACAATAGAAATATGATATTCTGCGCAATTCGTAAAGGGGACCTATGTTCGAGTAATGGATCGATCCACAATGTTCTCAGATCAGTATAGTATGGACACCTAAATAAGACATGTTCTAAATTCTCCACTTCAGAAAGAAAGCATGAACACTGTCTGCGTTCATACACTTTTAGTTATATGATTAAGCCTAAGACCCTTAGAGACAACAGAAGGCCCTCGCTTCAAAAACCTAAGAATGTCCCTTGTAGGTGCTTGACAGATTTACCATCCTTAGACTAGGAGTCACAGAAGAGCTAAACAAAAGACAGTTTAGCAGACAGAGACGCTGGCAAGTTTTTTGAGCCAGGCTGGGTCACCTTTCACCATCCTTAGATTTACATTGATTCTGGAGCAAACTTACCTTAGATATTTATTAGAAAAGAAATGAGATTTTGCCAAAACAGGAAATCTCGTCAAAATCCCGGTTCCCCATACCGTTTTAGTTGAATTGAGAACCTCTCTGTACTAGGTAATGTCTCGAATAACATTTTGTTTTTTGATTTTCTGACTTTCCACTTACCAGGATCCCATTTACTGTTTATTGCTTTGCTGTCTATTTCAAATCCAGAAAGGTAACAACAATGCAATGCCACATTTCGTGCACTCCATTTTCTCTTGTACCTCCTTGTCATTAATTGGCTGGTACACAGATTCCGTTACTAACCTGCAATCCAGTTTCAGCTTGGTCAAAGCAAAGGAAACAATATGCAACAACAATTCTGATTGGAGGCCCTGGATGAGGTTAAGGGGCACTGGGGAGAGGTTTACGCGGTGGGCTATTTGCACAGTGATTGGCTCAGAAATGTGGAAACAACAAACCGGGAAGTAAAACAGCCCCCTCAGCAATGCGGTCAGTGGGAAATGAATGGTACACGGTATGTGGTAAATGGAAAGTCAGTAAATCAGGACGGTACCTTGCGGTATTGTGAAAATTGTGAAATCCAATTGGTATCGGGAAAAGTTTGAGAAATTGATCCCGGTTCTCGATATGGTGAAATTTCTCACAAGTAGCAATTTAGCTGCTAATTTCAGCCCTAGTATTTATGGGTGATCAGCTACTTCCAGCCAGGTCAGCTGTGAATGCTTTTTAAATGGGATACTCACAGTATGTAACCTCCTGAGTGACATTCAGCATGCAAGTTCAGAATAAGTAAATCACTGACAAATGTGACTTAAGTAAAACTTCCAAATAATGTGGGCTAGTTTCAGTGAACCACTTCTGGCAGATGTATTACCCAACCACTGGGAAAATTAAAGTTCACTGAACAAATGATGCAACAGTATAACTTGCTGTATGACCTGGGACGTTTAAATTGTATTTTAGCACTCCCTCTAGAGCATGTGTTTCTTGACAAAATTAATGATTTATTAATTAAGGAGGGTTTTGTTTTATTCTGTGGCACTCCGTTTTTGATAGTCTGTTTGGTTTATTTGTTGGTTTTATAGTTTTGTATGTTTTAAAATATTTTATATTTGTAAGCTGCCGCACACTACTAGATGTTGGAGAGGTGGGATAAAAATATTGTAATAAAATAAAAAAATAAAAAAATAAAAAATTGAAGACCATACGCTACTTCTCTGGAGTAAGTGGTTTCTGAATCTGCCCTGAAAGGAAGGAACCTAATTTGTAGATTACTCTTATTATTTAAAAAGTCTAAGGATTATTAAAGAACCTGTGATTTGGGAGATGCGGGATTGATCATTCTAAACATTTGGCACTGATAGCACTAAAGGCCACAACCTGGAAGTTCCTGGCTATCATCTTGGCACTGGAACATCTTGTGATTCTATGCCAGAAGAGGAGAAGAGCAGTGTTTTCAGATATAAGGCCCTATATTTTAACCCTCTTAGAGGAGTAAAAACTGGAAAAGCCCGTGGGACTCGTAGATTTAGATTGTGTCAAATAATTGCCCTCGCTTGGAGGCACAGCATAAAACTTCAGACTTTAAAGACAATTTATAGCTGAAGGGTAACCTTTACCCCTGTACAGGGAAAGAGCATGAGGGCTGGGGAGCACTTAAATCTGCCTCAAAATAGAAGAGAATGGTGCTTTTGGGTGTGCTTCATATAGAGAAGGATAAGAAAAATTCAATAAAGTTGCCTCAGTCCTCAGAAGCTAAGATGCTATATCTACAAACACACTCCACATACAAAGCTCTAGATGACATGTTCCTCCCAGGATCCCTCCCTCTTGGAATTTCCCAAGTTTACAATTGGGAGCCAATATGGAGGACAAGCATATGTGTACAGACGAGGCAAAGCTCTTCTGTTTTGCACATGTATGTCAATCACCAGTATGGCGGCAGCGGCGGCAACATGTGGTTCGGGGTGCTGGGGAGGGCATCACCACCAGCATCCTAATGGGCAAGTCACCCCTGAAACTGATGTGTCTATCATATATGATGTCACACTCACATTCACTTCTCCAGCAGAATCATTTAGTACACAGACACTAGCTGCCTTGGGTACATGAGTTTGCTCTCCCTTGTCCCCTCTTCAATCCACATCATCTCCCATTTGCCTCCATCTTTGCCTGTTCTTGTCCCCATCTCCCTCCCTGCTACCCTCATGTCCTACTTATTTCTCTGTCCTTCCGCTCCCAGGCTCCCTCTCCCAAGCCACGTCCACTCTCTCTGCATAATGTGAAGATCTCTCTTCTCCCTCATCCCTAACCACAGCTGCCCACCAAGACCACACAAAGTTTGGAAAAGTGGCGGGAAACAATTACTGATCATTTGTTTTCCAATAAACGTTCTGTACTTAACAAAGTACAAACCTATTCCTTTTGCACAACAGGAGTCAAATGGTGTGTTGGGGGTACATGATTTACATGACATGCTTTGTTCAGTGTCTGGAGAGGTGTAACAAGTTGTGATGAGAGGGAAATCACAGCTCAAAAATATGGCTGAAACGCATGATGTACTTTATGGCCAGCCTCTGAGACACCTTCTGGGAAAGGTTTATTGTTTAATATTAAACTCCACATGGAGTAAAATGAATCTTTCATTAAACCCAAACCCCATAGCAATGTTTATGTAATTATTTTATAATCAAGAGAAAGCAGATTTAAAAAACCAAACTCAAATGAACCCCACTAGATTATCTGCTGCCATGAGCTTGCAGCATTTTGCTAATGCAGAAGACAAAGCTGAAAATGGTGCCATCACCAAAAGTCATGCTCATCTCTTCTTTTCCTAGTGAGACATTACACATGGGCCAGGTTTTCCAAACAGCACCGAAGAGCTTCCATTTAGGGGCACCTAGATGGGATCAATTTTTCAAATGCACTAAGATCCAACTTTTCCTAGTTAAGAACAGAGGTCGAATGGTTAAAGAAATAACAGGACTAGATCCTCAGCTAATGCAAATTGGTGAAGATGCATTGACTTAACTGGAGCTCCTCCAATTTACACCAACTGGGAATCTGGCCCAGAATGTTTTAAATGACATCGATAGAAGACACAGACAAATACTCTGGTGAAGTTCCCTCTGCCCAGGGCGCGTGACCAGAATTTTTGAACAAGGAAAATGAAGAGCATCTCAAAGGATCCAGCCTAGTTTTTTAAACAAACTAAATTTGTGCTCAAACAAAATCTCAGCGTGCATTTGGGACCAGTCCTAGACAGCCCATCTGGATGATGCTAGTAAAGCTAACAGGGCTTTGTGTGCATCACAGAGCTTTACTGCTAGGGATTTCTGGTCTGGAATGCAATGCTCATACTTTAAAATTCTTTTCTATGAGATTATTATTTATTATTATTATTATTATAAGCATTTATATAGCACCAGCGATGTACCTGGCGCTTTACAAAAAATAAGATAGACAAGGTCCCTGCCCGAGAGCTTACAATCTAATGAGAAAGATTAGCGTGTATTCAGCACCTCTAAAAAACCAGCCACTTTTTTTTCTATTCAATAAAGAGATGCAGATTATTGCGTGAAAACACTGGGGTTGCAGCAAGTGGATGGGGCAAAACTAAACGAGCTCAGTCCCATGGGAATGAATCAGAAAGAGGTTCATAGGGTCTTTCATCCATGTGTGTGTGTTACACATCACTGAACTGGGGACTGGCCAATGTACAATCAGCATGAGTGGTTTGAGGGTAATTATGTGGGCATTCACTTTGAAATTTATTTCTGGAGAGCCTTATATGGGGATGGAGAACTAGATAGTGAGGGGGGATGGGGCAGGCAAAGTGGGAAACTAGGTGAGGCTGCAGGGATTGCTTGACAGGACCAAATAGGGGTGTAGCGATAGGAGATAGTTGCTGTATGGGGCGGGGGTGGGGACAGGCTGGTGGGCAAGGAGAGAAAGTGGAAGTATCCACGGTGATGGGAAGAGAGAGAGCGGGCTTGGGGGGAGGGGGAGGAAATGGTGGCCGGTAGGGTGGCCAGATACCCAAGTCCTAGAGGACGCCTAGAGGATGAGATCAGCAAGTGTACATAAATACCTGGCTGTATTCTTCCCTAAAGCCCCACTGTTCCACAGTAAAAATAAAGCAAAGCGAGCAATAGAAGTACGTGATGTTCCATACGTTGGATGGGCAGAAGACGGCGCTGATTGTTCTGAAAATGTAGTCCATGCAGACATAAAGAAGGGGGCGGGGGTTGGGGTGAAGAAAGGTTGGTGGGCAGGTTGGATTTTTTTATGCTATGTATGTTTTATACATACTATTGGTTTTTTAATCTGCCCCAGGCCATTTGCAAAGGGCAAGCTAGAAACTGGAAATAAATAAATAAAATAAATAAGGAAGATGAATATCCCATTCGCTACCTTCCAATCCCTCCTAAAATCCTACCTCTTCCATCAAGGCTTTCCCTCCCTCCTCATCCCCATAGACTGACATTCATTCATTTGTTCCTTCCATCAAGCTCACTGATGTTCCTTCTACTGTCATCTATCAATCAGGGTCCCCTTCTCCTCGGTAACTCAGCTAAGCACGTGCATCGGTGACTTGTCAATGTTGTGACTCCATCCCCGTCTCTCCCTACATTCTTTCTGCTGACTTGGAGACAGTGCTTCTCTTAAAGCAGTCTAAAATTGCATTCGCCTTTTTTTTTTTTTGCAGCTGCCTCACCTTGCTGACTCATTTTCCGTTTGTGATCCCCTAGACTCTTGTCATATGTGCTGCTGCCAAGCCAGGTATCCCCCCATCTTATCCTTGTGCATTTGGTTATTCTTCCCCAAATGCAGAACTTTACATTGATCTCAGCTGAATTTCATTTTGTCAGCTGGGATCGGTTTGCTAGCTCCACGTTCCCTGAGCTAGGGGAAATCTCCAAAATGATGGGATGGCCTGGGGGAAGAGAGAGTCAAAGAACATGGGGAAGAGAGAGGGAAGAAACAGGTGGGTGGTGGGAAGGGGGAGAGGAAGTGCGGGGGGTGAGGCCTCAGCTACAACAGACAAGTGGAAGGGGAGTGGGGGCACAGGTAAAAAAAAAATTGAAAAACACGGGCCTAGTGAATAGGATGCTGGACTTGGGGTTTCAAATCCCAGTTTAGTCATGAACTTGCTGGGTAGCATCAGGCCAATCACTGTTTCTCAACCTCACTTTCAAACCTGTAAAAATGGAAATGTATGTTCCCCTCCCCCTTGTTCCCTTCTTTGACCATCTTAGCTTGTAAGTCCCTTGGGGAGGAACCTGTCACTAATTACAATGATTCAGTACCAGACAATAAATAATGAGCAATAAATAATAAAAAAAATAACAAATTATTCATTCCTACACCCTTAAAAAAATCTCTACAAAAATTTGATTATCCAATTTTCCCTCACATCTCCTAAATTCAGGGCAGACTCCCTAGCTATTTCCCTCCTTGTGCTGTACACCATCATAAATGTGTGCTTAATGTTATGTGGCAAATAGCAAACTGCAAATTGATCAATATTTATATTTTCCATAATTTCTCATCCCCTACTCTTACTGATGCAGGGAGGCAGCGCATATAGATCAGTAGCTATATTATCCAGATAAATCCTGTATGTCTGGGAACATTGGTTTTGTGGTTAGGAATGCATCGTTTCCTGGCATAGTATGAGCCGACTTGTCAGCCAGACATCCCACAGCCTCGGTGCCATGCCTCACTGGACAAACCAGAACGTGACATGACTTCCCCTCCTTTGAAAGGACTGCCACATGCTTCCCAAACACCACCGTCCTTGCTCGCACACTCAGAAGCTATTCTTCTCTCAAAACACTTTCTGCATCACTCCTCCAAAACACATTGTTTTGAAAAAGTTAAAGCATCCCGAAGGTTATGTCCAGCTTTTATTAGTAACCTGGATAGATTTATTCAAATCAGGAATACGGCTGCTGTCGCAGACAAAAAAAATTAGCTGCTGAACATGGATGAGTCAGCGTAACCTCGTCATCACTTTATGAAATTTGTTGTCCTGCAGAGTGTCACAAATCCTTATAATTTGACCAAGGGCTGGGTTTTACATCTAATAAATAACAACAATGTGCTGATGTAGAAAAGCACTGGAGCCTGAAAGCATCTGAGTGCTACCAGACTATACGAAAAAATCAAAGTGGTTCCCCCCCCCCCCCCCCCGCTTTCCAATGAGGCCCCGTTATGAAATTGAATCATTGAACCAGCATAAAGAATTTCTACTTTGGCAAACTTCTCCCAACCCCCACTCTGTCTCCCTGCCAGGGAGAGAAGAAGACAAATTACAATAGGAAGCAGAGAGCATCCTACCTTCCCTAGCCCTGTGGCACTGACTGGATTGGAGGGGCAGAGTATTCCAGAGTGAAGGTGCTGGGCCTGAGAAAGCTTTTTTTCTCACAAAAACTTGGATTTCCTTTGGACACTTCCCTACCAGGGTTCACACCATCGCCTCCAATGTGTGGTAGCTCCATTCCCAAAGAGAAGGGGGTGGCACCCCTGGTCCAAAGAGCAATTTCTTTTACATAGCACTGGGGGGGGGGGCAGTTATGCCCAAGACATGGCTGTGCATCATGCAAAAGTGACAGGGTAAATCACAGGGTAAAGGCAAGTACCTGAATATTTAGTGTGAACAATCTCCAAGATGAACAATTTGCAGAGGGTTTGGAATGGGTTCAAAGGCAACAAACATCCTCTCAAGTAGCTAATTTAAACATAATACACTACTCACCTCTTCTGAGTGCTTAACACATCCAAGAATAATGAAAGCCGTATAGAATGACATAAGCCATAAGCTTATTATTGAGAGCCAGTGTGGTGTAGTGGCTAAGTGCGCAGTACTGGGACCAGGTGGTAGTAGGGAATTCTGGTTCTAGTCTCACGTTAGCCAGAAACTCACTGGACGACCTTGGGCCAGTCACATTATTCTCTCAGCCTAACCTACCTTAAAGGGAGGTTGTGAGGATTACAAATTGTGTTAAATTGTTGTATGTAAAGCGCTCCAAGTACCATGGCAGAGGGGTGCATGATGATGACGATAAGCAGAGTGTTGCTCTCTATACTTGAGGCCTCGGGGAAAGCATACAAAAGGGTCCGCTTCATCCCAGCTAGTACATGAACTGTACAGCTCATGAGCACAGCTACACTTCACATTGGTGTTGAAGGGAGCACTTTGAATACCTGATGTCTGGAGACATGTCATGCCTCTTGCCCAGGTATCTGAGTACAGACACAGTATTTATTATTATTAACAACAACCATAACAAATCAAGTAGCTAATTTAACAATAATAAGTAGCACCAATAATAATAACTAGCACTAGCAATTATGATTATAGAGACAGGTCCCTGCTCCAAGAGGGAAGAAGTGGTTCAGAATAACTGTTCCGCTTTCCTGGATGTTTCCACAAAAATGGAACAGCTGCCAATTATTATAACCAGAATTCCAATCAGAATCTTTTTTAATTGGAATCCTGGTTGAAATAATAACAATCATATTAAAATTATCCAGTCATTTGAGTGTGCGCAAAACAGCCTGGGAGTCATTTTGCACGCACACAATGGCAATAATATTTCATTAGGTTTGATCAGAAATTGGAACAAGTGATCGGACAGAGCAATCATTAGTTCCAATTTCTGTTTGGACTGAACAATTCCAATTCCGATGGAATTGGAATTGGCTTTCAGTCCGACAAGGGGCTTACAGTAGAGACTAGACAAGGTGGGCCACAAGGGGAAGGGAGCATGGGGAGGGAGAGGGATGCATTCAAGAAGCTGAGAAGTTGCAGGTGCATGTGTTTGGCTTAGTTACGGGGGGGGGTGGGGATCCTGAAGGACAGTTTGGACAGTGTTCCCATCAGTGGGTATTTTCAGACGTGACGGGACCAATTGGCCCCATCACGGAAACAAACCTTTGATTCCCCGCCGGGGCCACCGCGTCATGGGCGAACAGACATGGTGGCGGCTCCCGGTGGGGAATTGGGGAGGGGGCGGGGCCGGGTGGCGCAACGTGGGGCTGCGCGGCCCCGTCCTCCCCACGCTCCCCTGCCGCCCGCCCTCTGGGGAGACGGGCGGGCGCTGCGGCCAATGCAGTTGCAGCGCCCGCCCTAATTGACCACGGCCCGGAATCCCTGCGGGGATTCCGGGCCATGGTTGCTGTCCAGACAAGACGGCTTGGTTCATCACGGCAGGGAAATCCCATTCGCTACGTGACTGGCCCCAGCCCCGCGGGTTCAGCCGATCGCATGGTGAATGTGATTCCCCGCCGCGACTTCCATTCCCCCCATCAGACGTTATGGAATCACTTTCACCATGTGCAGATTCACTGTGGTTGACTGTGATCTCATAACGTCTGAAAATACCCAGTGACAATGGGGAAAACACAGTGAACATGGGTCCCTTCGTATTAGGAGATGCATAAAAGAACAATCGATGGGAATGAAGAATAAGGGTAAGCCTAAAGGAAGAGGTAGGGTTTTAGGAGGGAAGAAGCAGAGTGTGTGTGCTCAGCAAGGGAGGTCCAAGCATAGGGGGGCAGTGTGGGAGAAGGGGCAGTACTAGCATACCTAGCTAGCATAATAGGCCTATGGCTGCTCATGTTCAGTGCAGGGCAGCTGTGTTTTAAGCCACACAAGTGCACAAGCTCATCCACATTTCATGGGCCTCTTGCAGCTCAGCAGCAAAGCATGAGAGACCAACGTGCACCTTTGCACTGCTGCTGTGATGTATTTTCAAAAATAATTTGATATGTTGGCATATTGCCAACATACGCCTTCTCATCTGGCCAAGGTAGACTGTGAGAATGACAGGAGAACCGAGAAAGAGATTGCCCACACTGCTGACAAACCGGCCCTCTCTGTTACTCAGTGTAAGATAGGGATTTGGGGGAGCACTTTGCACGAGCATAAGAATAGCCACATTGGGTCTAAGCTATTGTCTAGCTCGCCTAGGATCCTGTCCCCAGAAGTGACCAGGATGGTGTGCTTTGGAAGGAAGTGTCCAAAAGCCAGGGAATAAACAGAGTAATCCACTCCCTGTCATTCACAAACCCAGCTCCTGGCAGTCACCCCATTACTGCATAACCAAACCAGTCCAGATTGGGGGGGGGGGAAATAATAATAATAATAATAATAATAATAATAAATTTAAACAGTAGTTAAATAGTAATGTTAAATACTGTTTTATTTAATTAATTAATTAATTAATTATTATTATTTTACTTTTCCCCCTCTATCGGGACTGGTTTGGTTATGCAGTAATGGGGTAAAGGGTCAATGATAATGTGGTGAACAGTAATATCTAGTATTTGGGTTTGGCGGGTTGCCTCTGCAGTCGCTGCATAGGTGCTGAGTAGCTGCCAAGCTACCGGAAATACAGGATATAAACCGAGGGTATTTTTGTTGTTGTTGCTATCAGCCAGTTCAGCTGTAATTACATCCTGCTCAGTTGTCTCTTTTCTAAGCTGAAGAGTCCTCCCCATAGGAACCCATTCCATAGCGTGTGAAGTTGGGTAAAGCAGAAGAAATAGGCTTGACAACGGGGAATCGTAGAATGGCTGAGCTGGGAGGGGCCGCATTTTTTATCTATTCCCACCCCGTTTGGATGCCAGACGACTGTAGCTACAACATCCCTGACAGATAGCTGTCCAGCCTTTTAAAAATAAAAAACCCTTCACTGACAGTCGGATTAAAACCTCCCTAAGTTAAGTAGCTTGTTTCATTGTCAAACAGCTTTTATTGTTAGGAAAGGTTTGCTGCGATCTACCTGGAATCCGCCTTCTTGTAATTTGAGCCCATTGTTACTAGTCCTGCCCTCGGTAGCGATACAGAATATTGCCACGCTAACTTCTTGATGGCTCCCCTTTAGATATTTGAAGGACTACGATCATGTCTCCCCTTAACCTTCACTTTGCTGGACTAAACATACCCAGTGCCTTCAACTTTACACCATAAGACTTGCTTTCCAGACCCTTTATCATCTCCACTGCCTTCCTCTGAGCCCTCTCCAATTTGTCAACATCCTTCTTAAAATGAGGCACCCAAAACTGGACACAGTATTTGAGGTAAGGTCTGACCAGCGTTGAATAGAGTGAAATTATTACCTCTGCTGATTTGGAGACAATGCTTCTGTTAAGGCCGCATCTCACTGCTGACACATGTTCAGTTTGTGATCAACTGCAATCCCTCGCTCCTTTTCACACATGCTGCTGCCGTGCCAGGTATCCCCATTTTATACTTGTCCATTTGTTTTCTCCTAAATGCAGAACTTTATATTTGTCTTGGTTGAACCAACAATTCCCTATTTACGTTCTCCAGGCCACTCATGATTTTATAAAACTTCTATCGCCTTATATATCTTTATAAAAAACCCTTAATCGCCTCTTCTCCAAGCTAAACTGCCCTAACCCATTGAGCCACTCCTCATATGGAATTTGATCCATTGCTTCTATCATCCTTGTTGCCCTTCTCTGAAACTTTTCCAGTTCTATTATATCTTTCTTGAGATGGGGCGACCAGAACTGCACACAATAGTCAAGGTGGGGTTGTACCAAAGATTTATAGAGGCATGATGATACTTTTCCTTTTATTCTCTATTCCTTTTGCAATTATGCCTACCACTCAGTTTGCCTTTTTGACTGCTACCGCACAAAGAGCCAATGTCTTCAATGAACTATCCACAATGAATCTCCAAGATCTCTTGAGTAGTTACACCCAAATTAGAACCTAGCATCATGTATATACAGTGAGGATTATTTTTCCCTAGGTGCATCACCGTGCAGTTATCAACATTGAATTTAATTTGCCATTTAATTATCCATTCACCTAGTTGTGCAAGAGCCCTCTGTAATTCCTCACAATGTGCCTGAGTCTTGACTATCTTCAATATTTTGGTGTTATCTGAAAATTTAGTCACCCCACTCTTTACCCCTTTTTCCAGATCATTAGTGAAAATGTTAAATACAGGTCCCAATACTGACCCTGGAGACACCTCATTATCTACCTCTTTCCAATGTGAAAAATGACCATTTATTCCTACCCTTTATTTCCAACTTTCAACCAA
Source organism: Sphenodon punctatus (assembly GCA_003113815.1). Lineage (NCBI taxonomy): Eukaryota > Metazoa > Chordata > Lepidosauria > Sphenodontia > Sphenodontidae > Sphenodon > Sphenodon punctatus. The sequence goes on from QEPC01000373.1 coordinate 3,509,425, forward strand.
CTACCAATCCAGGACAGGACTCTTCCTCTTATCCCATGACTACTTAGTTTGCTGAAGAGTTTCTGGTGAGGGACCTTGTCAAATGCTTTTTGAAAATCCAAAGATACTATATCAACCAGATCACCCCTATCCACAAGCTTGCTGACATTCTCATAACATTCTAATAACTGAGTGAGACATGACTTCCCTTTGCTAAAGCCATGTTGTTGTTTTTTACCAATCAAATGCTTGACAATATGCCTAGTAGGGGTGTGCACTTCGTTTTTGTTATATTGATAATGATAATGAAATTCTTCATTTTCGTTATCGTTATTGCAGTAATGTTAACAAAGATAAATAATAATGAAATAAATAACAATAATGCAAGTCGTTACTGATTTCGTTATTAACTAGCAGGTGTTTTTTGGAGGGAAATGTGGAGAGGGGAAGAGGGAGCAGATATCTCGGACCCAGAAACAGTGCTGAACTCTAGAACTGGGCCTGTGATGGGAGGGGAAGGATCTGATGGATGAAATCGCTGGCCAATGAGCAGTGGAATCAGGTCCCAGGCAGTTGCATGGCACCCTGTGATTGCTCAATGCCTCCTGTCTCTCAGAACCAATCATGGAGGCATTGCAACCCTTTTTGTTGCAGGGTCACGCTGTTTGACTCTTGTTCTGTGTTAGCTCTTAATGTGTCAGGTTGCATTTACACAACTCTGGTGCTGCTTACACTAAAAATCTTCCTCAGCCCTCAGTGTTATACCTTACCTTTCCTTATACCCTTTATTTTACCTTTTACCTTCCCCAGTCTGTCTCCCCCTGTACATTAGATAGATAGATAGATAGATAGATAGATAGATAGATAGATAAGGTTAGATTAGATTAGATTAGATTAGATATAGATTACAGCTATAGATAATATAGATAGAGATTAGATATAACCTATAGTTTTTCTTTCCCTTTTCCCGTCTGTCTCCTCCTGTCGATCGATTGATCGATCGATTGATAGATAGATACTAGACGTTTTATCATATATATTAACATTATATGGTAGGAATAGGATAGATATATACTTAGATAAAACATATAGCAGATAGAAGTTTATTAATATAGGAATTAATTCCTTAGATAGGAATATACTGCATATAGTATAGATTATTAGGTGTAGGTTTAGGTTAGACATACATATTGGTAATTTTTCATGTTGTCATTGTGCACTTATTATGGATGGGGTCCTTATCCTTATGGAAAGGGTCACCATCCTTTCCATTCCCCAAGCCTGTAGTTTAGGCTTCATCTTTGACTCACCCCTTTCTTTTAAACCCTACTTCGACTCTGTTGCCAAATCCAGTCGCTTTTCTCGCCATAACATTGCTAAGATTTGCCGTTTTCTGTCTGTCTCCTCTGCCAAAACCCTCGTTCATGCCCTGGTCATCTCTCGCCTCAATTATTGTAACCTCCTTCTCACTGGCCTCCCCTGCTCTCACCTTTCTCTCTGTCCAAAACTCTGCTGCCAGGGTCATCCACCTCACCTGTTGCTTCAACCATGTGCAGCCCCTTCTCTCCTCTCTTCACTGACTCCCCCTTCCTGAACGAATCCTGCATAAGCTCCTAGTCTTCAACTATAAAGCTCTTCACAACCTTGCTCCCTCCTACCTCTCTGCGCTAATTTCCCTCCGTACTCCAGTCCGTGAACTCTGCTCCTCCTCTGTCCCCTCTCTCAC
>QEPC01000373.1:3511221-3540378 GCA_003113815.1 Sphenodon punctatus
AGACCCACCTCTTCCACTCTGCCCTCCCCAACTCCTCGCTCCCCTCACCTAACTCCTGCTGATACCCTCCATCCAGTACAATCTGTTACCTGAGGTCTGTGTACTCATATCCTCACCACATGGACCAACCAGTCATCATTCTCAATGTAACCAAGCCAAGCACATGCACCTGGGACCTCGCATCCTCTGTTCCCCTTCCTTTGTTCCCTCCACCCCCCAATCTCTCAGATTGTAAGCTCTAGGGCAGGAACCATGTCTATTTCATTACTTTGTAAAGTGCCAGGTACATTGCTGGCACAGTATATAAATGCTTGCTAATAAATAAATAAATAAATAAATAAATAATAACAATAACAATGAGAAAGGGAGGAAGGAGTTCAACTTCTGAGAAATCTGGGTCAGGTCTCTGCTGGCACTTCTGCCGCTGATGGCAGTCCATAATGGAAACTATACTGAAAAAAATCTTTGATATTGCTCAAAATCAATACCAATACTGACAACGACCCTGATAACAAAACCAAAATTTTGTTAATAACGAAAACAACAGTTTTTGATACCGAAAAATGAAAACGAGCATGAAAAACATTTCTGGGTCCTTGGTGCACACCCCTAATGTCTAGTAATTCTGTTTTTGACAATGGTCTCCACCAATTTGCCTGGTAGTGATGTCAGGCTTACCAGTCTGTAGTTTCCAGGGTCACCTCTGGAGCCCTTCTTAAAAATTGTTGTTACATTTGATAACCTCCAATCTTCTGGCACAGAGGAGGATTTTAGCGATAAGTTACATATACTGATAGTAGTTCAACAATTTCAAATTTGACTTCTTTCAGTACTCTTGGATGAATACTATCTAGCCCAGGTGACTTGCTACTGTTTAAATTGTTGGTATGTAAAAAACCTCTTCTGGTGTGATGCTAATTCCAGATAATTCCTCAGATTCATCATCAACAAAAAATAGTTCTGGTGTAAGTATCTCCCCAACCCCAACATCCTCCGCAGTAAAAACTGACAAATAACTGATTTAGTTTCTCAACAATGGCCATGTGTCATCTTTGAGCGCTACCTTTATTGCCTGATAATCTAGAGGACCAACTACATATCTAGCAGGTTTTCTGGCTTTCTGAAATACTGGGGGGGCGGGGGGAGGGAGGTGGATTGGTATTGGATTTTGCATCCTTAGCAAATTGTTCCTCAAATTACCTCTTGGCCTGCCTTATAATGGTTTTATACTTTCTCTGCTCATGTCTATGTTTATTCCTAGTTTCCTCATTTGGAATACTTGTCCACTTTTTGAAGGACAACCTTTTGGCTCTGGTAGCCTCCTTAATGTTATCATTTAGCCATGCAGGCATTTGTTTAGTTCTCTTTCTGCCTTTTATGATTTGAGGTATACATTTACTCTGGGCATCTAAGATAGTAGTTTTCAATAGTCATCATGCCTCTTGCAGGTCTTTAACCCTGATGACTTCCCTTTTTAGTTTCCCCTTAACTAACTAACTTCCTTGTCTTTGCATAGCTCCCCTTCTTGAAGTTAAACACCCTTATGGCAGAATTATTAGGTAATTTCTCTCCTAATAGCATGTTGAATCTAATTATATTGTGACCACTATTAGCAATTAATTGGCTCTGCCACCGTTACTCCTTCCACTAGACCCTCTGTTAGGACAAGATCTAAAACAGCTTCTCTTCTTGTGGGTTCCAAGACAAGCTGATCCAGGAAGCAGTCATTTATGGTGTCTAGGAATGACAATGCAGCTGGAGGTGAGACTGTTTGGTAGTGATGAATCAAGCAATTGCAGCGAAAGCTATTCTTGTCAGAAACAGACCATTTCATTCACCTGGGGTCGCGTGATGAAGAAACGTACTGGCTTTTTCATTATTTTATTATTTTTATTATTATAAGCATTTATATAGCGCCAGCGATGTACCTGGTGCTTTACAAAAAACCAGATCACTAGTTCCCATTCAGTAATGGCCAGTGAGGCCGAGCCCATGCCCCGCAAACTGGCACATGCATGTACAAACATGCAAGCTGTGCAAACCCATGGCATGAGGCCCACAGCGTGTGCGCAGGGCATGGGATTGGTCCTATTGTTCGGTACTTCTGGTAATTCTTATGCAGCAGCAGCACCCCCCACACACCACTTAACTTTCCTTGCATGCTGCTTATGTTTGCTTGTGTACGATCACAAGTTCATTTCGTAACTTTCATCATTTTCCTTATTGGTTCTTGTTTGGGTACTTGGTAAACTGTGTTTTGATTGGTGTACTTCAAGGGCTATGTTGGGATTTGTTAGGTAGCTGGACCTGTTTTCTCCATTTCTGATGCTGGAAACTGTCACTAAATGCTGGAAACTGATGAAAATACCAGAAACTAACTGGCAGAAAACACAGAAAATTACTGGAAAATTCCAAAAGATGCCAAAAATTACTGACAAAAATGAACAAAAAATACTGAAAAAATGGTGGACAGTCACAGGTGCTGATCTTGACAACAGCGGCAGCACAACGCCAACGGATAGCAAGGAAATACTGACAAACAGTTACGAGCACTCCTAACAGGTAGGTATTTCCTGATGCTACAGGAAAGTCAGTCTCATCTCAGCTCTACTGTTGGGACACTGTGAAGCCCGAGTATAATTGTATACCAGGTGCCTGGCTGGTGTGGCCTGCACACATGCTCAGGGTCTAGCTGGTTGCCAGATTTGGAGTCGGGAAGGAATTTTCCCTCTGGCCAGACTGGTAGTTGACTGAGTTTTTTTTTTTGCTTTTCCCCTGCAACGTGGGTATGGCTCACCTGTTCTGGATATTGGGATCTTTCTTTTTCTAAAATTGCTCTCTTATTTCAGGCATTGGTGTGCTCTGGTTGGTCCCAATCTCTGCTTGTAGCTACTGGTGGGATAGTTGGGATGTGGAAGAGGACTGGGCTAGGTGACCCCAGAGGTACCTTCCAGCTCTGTGACTCTGTGACATGGACTAAACTAGTTCCTCTGTCAGTGAAGCAGACATTAAGATTAGTCTAGCACAACTTTTACCTCACAAATCCATGTGGACTATGAGCAATCACTGCATTGCCTTCAAGGTGCTAGTAGCTAAAAGATCAATAGTGCATATGGAGCTGCAAAGGATGGCATACATAGAGGCTGCTACCAAAGTCCCTGGGATTGAAATTTGCTACAGCCACATGCTCTATACAGGTAGTACTACAAAAAAAGTGTAAGGCTATTTCTGGTGACCTTGGGAACAGGGCTAATTTAGAAATCAGTTCATACTGCATGGTACAATGGGTAAAAACAGAAATGACTGTGTGGTGGCGGCAGCGGTAACTCAACCTGGCTCGGGTCAAAATGTCACCAAGGACACAGCCTGCGCTGACGTGGCCGGGACCCAAGGGGCGTGGGGAGACACATGAATATGCGGCTGCCCAGCCCTGCCCCCACACTGCGCCAAGTGCCCTGCTCCCCACTATGACGGGTAGCCGTGCAGCCAGGATCTGGGACAGCAAGAACAGATGTGTGAGAGCCTGGGCTAGTCACCAACATGCCCAGGGTCAGTGTGGGCAAAACATCTGGACCCTGCTAACAAATGTGACAGTGATTGTGAGCCAGAGTGGGTTACTGTCACGTTTGTTCTAACCAATGTCCAGAAATATAATTTTGTGAAAATGGCACCTTCCAATTCAACGGATATGCTTCCTTCGTGTGTTCAGTCATTCATCTCCATTTGTATAGATTCAATGCTTATAACCGAACATAAAAATGCACCACTAAAAACAGAAGTGGATTTAATGCTGCAGAAAAGTGCCGGTTTGCATATTTGGAAATTGTTTTTTCTTATGGGACCATCAGCCCGAAATAGGAATCTTTTGTGATTTTTACAATGTGCATGTATTTACTTAATTTGTTCACTCTTAATTTGTGTTCACATCTAGGCTCAGCTGTCTCATCAAGGGTACACATTACAAATTGCATGTATCTGTCCCATCAGTAGGTGAAGGTGGTAGAGATATGGAAATTTTGAACTCTGCTAATTATTGTCGAGAACCCTTTGCTTTATGTTTTTGTAACACGTGCCCAGATATCGCAATGTGTCTATGGGGACGCCATCCACTAACAACTGGGACCACTAGTAACTGAGGCCACCAAATAATCTTCCGATGGCAATGACTTTCAGCCACAGTAACTTGGATTAGATTCCTACTAGTGCAATAGGACTTGATCTAACTCCCGGTGACTTCTCTGTCCAGCTGGATTAGGTTTATTTATTTGTATTTATTTATTAAATTTTATCCCACCCCACTTGCTCTCAGGTGACTCAGGGCAGCTAACATACAAACAATAAAAACAAAATAATAAATACAAAAATACAAAATATAAATATACAATACCAATAAATAATAAAAATCCCATAGCACTACAAATCAACCCTGATGTGTGTAAAAAATCCAACTACCCAGTAACCCATCCCACCCACTCCCTCCCCTCCACCAAACACCTGACAGAAGAACCAGGTTTTACAGCTTCGCTGGAAAACCAGGAGATCCGGGCTGAGGCGAATCTCCGCTGGGAGGGCATTCCACAGTGACAGTGTGGCTGCCAAGAATGCCCGCCTGTCGGTCTGAACCTGCTGATAACGCGGGACCTCCAGGAGACTGGCCCCCAGCCGACTGCAGAGGCCGCCCAGTGTCCCAGGGGGTGAGGCGATCCCTCAGGTAATCAGGGCCCAGGCCGTGTAGCTTTGAGAGGAAAGGCTCTGTATTCCATTCCCAATCCATGTTGCCAGCTAGTCCCCAATGTTTTCATTTTAAAAAAACCCTAAGAAACAGTCACTGTAATTCAGCTTAAAGAATCCTGGAAAACACAAGGTTCTGTTCCACAATTCCATTGGTGCGCCCCAGAATGAAACCTCGCCTAAATAATCACTCTTCAGTGTTAATGGTCACACTTTGTATTAAGAGTTCATCTTTAAAGGGTTAGTATGTGATTAGTAGGATGTTGAAAGCCTGTGAAAGGGTGTAACCAGAGTTCGGAGTGGGGATGCCCTTAACCCCTGTCACACTCTCACGCATGCCAGAAAAATCCAAGCAGAGATTCTGAATATTCATATACATTTATATATACATTTCTTCAGGCAAGTTTTTAACCCACTGAGAAGCACACACAAGCAACTGTAATGTATAAAATAGTTTATTACTATAATAAATAAAATTAAACTTTGGTTTTGTTTTTTTACAAATATTATTTGTGCTTGTTTAAAAATTTCAACCAGGGAACAGTTATTAAATGCAGGTGAGCACGATCTATTTGAACATTCCAAAACAGGAGACACAGCGTCTCTCTACTGGCAGCTTCCCTGCTGACCACAAAAATAGTATCTACTCATTCGCTGTTTTGATTTTATTCATGCTTGATTGAACAAAGTGACAAATGCAAAGAAATCAAAAACCAAGAGAGTATTTAGGTGGATTTCTGAAGGAATGAAAACAAGTGAAGTACATTGAAAAGCGCCAGAACAACTGCATAACTACATACCAAGAACTGGTCCATGCAGTGGTGGCTAGATTATTTGAATGCAGACATGTCCCCCTGACAGATGTACAAATATTGAATGTATGTAGATACATTAATAGAACACATTAATTAGAAAAAGTCAAAGAACAGTTCATCCTGATACAAGATTATCAGATTTCTTGTCTACCATTAAATGATTCCTCTCATAATTTAGTGGTCACAGACTGAGTGGGAATAAGAAAAAAGAAAATCACCACTAATTTGAGAAGAGTTTCATGAAAACCTCCAACGGCTTCATTAGCGATGGGGTATTTAAAATCCAGTTAAGAGATGTGGTGGGATCATACATCAAATATGTTTACACAACACTCAAGAGTCATCTTGAATCGAATCACAGCTGCAGATAACATCACATCAGCTTGGCTGAACTGTGAAAAAATCATTGAAACACAAACACTTCAGCAAGATGAGGTGTCAGCTCCCTGATATACAAAAAGTGTTTCCTAAGACAATGATTATGTTCCCTTGTTGGGGATGGGGAAAGGGCTGCTGGAGTAATTTATTCAACTAATAAGAAGGCAATAAGTGGAGAAATAAATGTAATTACCTACAAGTGGCTTCCCTTAGATTCAGAAAGCTAATCAAAGTGCATTATCTTCAGGCAACACTGTAAATACTACAGACATTTATAAAGGGAGTTCACAACTGAATCACAGTTTGAATTCTATCGCTTATGAAAGGGTCTTAAGGCTAAATGTTGAATGTCTTATTGCAAGAAGCATTATTCTCATTTAATTGAATCAATAATCACCACAACAACGTGGCCCAAAATAAAACACATCAGAGAATACAGTAATTACCACTGTTACTGTACCTCGTCTTGCCTTGAATTCCTGGCGCCCTTCCAGGGCAGGTCTCTCTTTGAAATGTTTATTATTACTCACAAGTGCAGATGAAATATGGACTTTGTTATTGCCTATAAGCTCACTGGAGGATGCCTTCAGCTGCCGATTTCAGCTGAGTGGAAGTAAAGAGTGCAAACGCAAGCTTGGCAAAGTGCATCGCTCCCCACGGAGAAGAAAAGTAGGTAAACCAAGATGGGAAAGGGCTAAAATGAAAGTCCTCCAAATGGGGTATGTTGCTCCCAGAGAAGGGTGCGTGGGTGATTGGGGGGGCGGGGGGAGAGTGTGCAGTTTCACATGCACACACACCCTTGGCTCCCATCTGGCTCCACCACTTCTGATTCTTTGGGGGGCAGAGCTACATCAAAAATGGATGGGAACAAAGGGACCTGCCTGGTCCTTTCCTAGCATCATGATTAGAGCTGAAATAAGTACCCACCAAAATGAGCAAACCCACCGTCCCCGAATTTTCCAGTGCAAAGCGAATGAACTGAGCAGCGAACACTACTCAATCGATTCCCTGGTTTCGTTCGGTTTGTTCGTTTTGCTTCCTTGTTTAATTCATTTTGGCCATTTCCAGGTTTTACCCAATCAACTTCCATTGTTCCTGGCAAAAGTAAACAAAATAAATGAACTGAATGAACCAAATGAACCCAACCAAAACAACAAAAATTATGGCAAATTGGTTGCTCAAAATGCTGTTCTAACGTCATTCGGGTTGAGTGCACCCTGTCAAAATAAAATAAATAAATAAACCCCCAACCAATCAGCATTTATTTTCTTACCCATTCCAGCTCCAATCATGATGCCATGACACTCTGAAAGGTCGGGGTGGGACAATGGAGCCCTCCTGCTGCCCCCTTTCAGTTCAGCCATGCCCTTTCCCAAGTGCTGTGATGTCACAATGTTTGGAAAGGGGTGTGGTCAGGTCACGTCAAAAGGGGCAAAGTAAAGGAGCTCTCCTGCTCCTCATGCCCACCGAAGTAAATTCTGCTGGGGCCCACGGTAGGGCAGTATGCTCAGCACTTCCAAGGCCGCATGTGGTAGCAGACTGAAGCTGTTTGTGCTGCACTCTACCATAGTAGAGGCATTAAAAGAGCCAGAACAACTTCAGAGACACAATGAACAACAGCAAACAGTGGATTGTAAGCCACATGCTCAGCAAATTATACCCGCACATTTACAATCCTCACACACATGAGCATTTCCAGTTTCTGGCTGTCAGATCTTATCCCAGCCCCAGTGTTACAACCTAATCAAGTTAGCAACAGAAACTTTAGATTTAGTAAATAAAGGGGAAAAAAGCACTGCATGCCACAAAAAGGCAGATAGAAACAGCACACAAAACTGGAAAGCTAGAATGGTTCTTGACTGGGGAAGACTGGTGTTGGGGTCTTCCACAACCTTTTTAAATGAATGAGGAATATGCTATTATCTGTCTGATATACAATCCCCAGGCCTGCAGATACATACATGTGTGTGCCTCTATCGTCACATACACTGATTAGATGTTTATCTAGCAGGTACAAAAATCATGTTTTAAATTGTTCCACAAAATCATCGACACTGAGTTAAAAAAAATCACCAGGATATTCACAGCAAATAGCTCTTTTCGGTTCATTAAAGTGAAGTACTGTAGAAGTAGAACATCACCTTCGAAGCTGTTAAACAGGATGTTCTCTGGAAATCGGGGACAGCACTGTAAATGAAATTTAAAGCAAGAAGGGTGTTTTTAATAGTGCACAGGCAATATCAGACAGACATCAATGTAGCTGAACACAGACTGTTTGGCTAATACGCAGACGCGTAGGGTAATTTACATCATTTGAGTACAACTTTCTACACTTACAATTTTAACCAAAATGTAATTGCTTTATTTTATCTGAATGGCTTCTGTGCAATTTCAAATGTAATTACCACTTTAAAGCAAAACCCAACTCTAGGGTGTCTTTCCGCTACGGAATGGATTATTTGGCAAGTTGCAACACTGCAGAAGCTCTGCGCCAGAGCACAGCTGGAAAACCCTGTTTTTACAGTATATACAAATGACAGGTTCTTAAAAGGGGCCAAATTCCATCTGTAGGGCTCCTCCATTTCTAAGATGAATTACATGAGGATGTGTTTAAAAGAGTTTGAAGGGGGTGGGGGGGAGGGTCACACAGGTAGTCAATGCACAATGCAGCAGAAAGAGACAAATTAAAAGAATGAAAAATAGCAAGGCCCTGGATGTGGCTTGGTGCGTACATCGCTCTTGCAGATCTCATGACGCAATGGGAGGCCTGTGTGTGTGTCCAAGGAGCTGCATTTCATAAAGGAACAACCTGAGCCCTAGTTGCAGAGCTGACTGATCCCTGGAGCCTCAGCACAGCAGCAGCCTGTCTCAGGCAGTGGCAAGTGGCAGCGGTACGACTGCTGACCTGGGACAGGAACTAGATACGACTCTTTCAACAGACTTATTTGGTAGCTCCTAGAAGTGGAATATGGCAGATAAATTTACTTTTCCACGGTGGCAAAATAGTTAGACGAGCCCTGTACAGAAAACATTGATTGGCTTCAATGCTGAGCTAGAGTCAAAGGGGGTAGTTTTAGATTTATCTGAATGTAAACATGGCTAGAATTTGACCCATAAGCTCTATAGCCATGAAATCTTAATTTGAAAGCCTATCAATATTTGTAACATCCTCTATTCCTTCCACCCACTCTTTGCTGCAGAGCTGGTGGCTCAACATGGGACTTCAGACAATAATGGAGCTTAGCGACTAGACATGGGAACCCATGAAATCCCAGACCACCAATAACTCTGCAAACTTTTCTGCTTCAAGTTTCTCTAAGAGCCTTTACATAAAACATTACTGTTGCCCTGTCTGCACTAAAGACATTGCTTGAGTTCAAGATTGCCTTTCTCACACTAGTTGGTTCAACTCAAGCTTATGCGATGGCCAACCTTGACATTACAAATTCAACCGGTAACCCTATTAATTAATGTTAGGTGTGACAGCCACTATTTGCAAATGGTGGTACAAAAACAATATCAGGTTTGACAGGGGGAAATTTTAAAGAGAGAGACTCTGGAGCCATAGGTCTCTGAAAAAGGGATATATGGCAACCTTACAGCAATGGGACATGACTCTAGAACTAAGAAAATTAGCTCTAAACACAGCTGTGGGAAATGCAGGACTAGTTAGAGCCCAGCACTAAACATATGTCCACACTTGGAATGAAATTAAATTTCAACAGAATGGGAAATCTTGTCGAAATCCTGGTTCCCAATACCATCTCAGTGAGAACCTCTCAGCATTCGATATGTCTTGGTCAACATTTTGTTTCTCAATTTACCGACGTTCTGCTCACCAGGATTCCATATCTGGTTTTGCCATAATGGCTTTGGCATCCATTTCAAATGCCACAATACTGCATTTCTTGTAATCCATTTTCTCTTGTACTTCCTTGTCACTCATTGGCTGGTATGCAGATGCTTTTACTAATCTGAAATCTATTTATTTATTTATTTACCAGTTTTATACCCCGCCCCTCCTGCCACAGGCAGCCCGGGGCGGCTAACAACATTAAAACACAATATAAAATACTATAAAACCAATTAAAACATCAAATAATCAATAAAAGAGGGGAAAAAGATCCACCAACCCCACCCACCAACCTCCCGTTACCCCTCTCCCTCACCAAACACCTGACGGAACAGCCAGGTCTTACAGTTCTTACGAAATACTGGAAGATCTGGGGCCAGATGGGCCTCCACCAGGAGGGAGTTCCAAAGGCATGGTGCAGATACCAAGAACATCCTATCCTGCATGCCCCCCCCGGAAACCCGAGGGACCTACAACATGGCACCTCCAGATGACCGCAGGGGTCGGTCCAGAACCCAGGGAGTGAGGAGATCCCGCAAATAGGCAGGGCCCAGGCCGTGTAGGGCTTTATAGGTTAATACCAACACTTTGAATTGGGCCCGGAAGACTATCGGCAGCCAGTGCAGAGATCGGAGCACTGGTGTAATGTGCTCCCGATGGCCCAGCCCCACCAGGAGCCAGGCCACCGCATTCTGCACCAGCTGCAGCTTCCGAGCCATCATCATAGGTAGCCCCACGTAGAGCGCGTTACAGTGATCTAACCGAGAGGTAATAAAAGCATGGATGTTCATGGCCAGGTCAGGAACCGAAATCAGCGGCCGAAGCCACCGCACCAGATATAATTGGTGGAAGGCACCTGTCACCACAGCCTCCACCTGGAGATCCAGGCGGAGCTGCACATCGAGGAACACCCCCAAGTTTCGTACCTGAGAAGTCAGTGGAGGACAGACCCCCTCAACCGAGGGAGCCACTGCCTCCGCCGACCTACCCACTAACATCACCTCCGTCTTGTCAGGATTCAGTCGCAGTTGATTAGCCCTCATCCAGTCCCCCACAGCTGCAGCCGGGCCTGGGTCGGTCAAAAATGAGAGATACAGTTGGGTGTCATCCGCATACTGATGACACCTCACCCTGAATCCCGATCACCTCACCGAGCGGCTGCATATACACATTGAACAGGAGAGGGGACAAAACAGAACCCTGCGGGACCCCACACAAGAGGTCTCGGTAAGATGAAAAACAGTCACCGAGTACCACCCACTGAGTTCTCCCAGTCAGGAATGAGCGGAACCATTCAAGAACGATCCCACCCACCCCTGCACTGTCCCGCAGGCATGCCATCAACATCTCATGGGCAACAGTATCAGATGCAGCTGACAGATCTAATAGGACCAATATGGTCAATCAACGCCTATCCTTTTCCCAGCGCAGATCATCCACCAGAGCCACTAATGCTGTCTCAGTGCCATGCCCTGGATGAAAGCCAGACTGAAAGGAATCCAGATAAATGCCACGGTCAAGATGCCCCTGGAGCTGCTGAGCCACCAGCCGTTCAATAACCAGAGACAGGCCGGCAGGGGAGTCAGTGTCAAGCTATGGTTTCTTGAGCAGAGGCCACACCACCACCTCCTTGAGGCATCCCGGCACTCTGCCCTCCCGCAGGGAGGTGTTGACCACCCCGGCCAGCAATGGTCCCATTGTCTCCCGGCAGCTCTTAACCAGCCAGGACGGGCACCGATCTAGTTCACAAGAAGTGGCTTGACCAGCCCCCAACACCCTCACCATGTCAGCGGGTATCACCGACTGAAAGTGATCCCATAAAATTGGACAAGACGGGGTTTCTACAACCTCTCCACCCTTCACTGCATTAAGCGTGGCGTCAAGGTCTTGGTGAATATGAGAGATTTTCTCAGCAAAATAATCCGCAAAAAGGTCACAGCGGGCTGGAGATGACTCAACCCCAGGGATGAGGGAAGCCACACTGACCAGTCCCCACACAACCTGGAACAGCTCCACCGGATGGGATTTTGCAGATGCTATGAGGGCAGCAAAGAACTCCCTCTTTGCTGCCCACATAGCCATGACATAGGCTCATAAACTATCTCTATGCCGCAATCTGTTGGCTTCAGCACGAAAGCGACACCACCGTTGCTCCAACCATCGCCCCTCTTGCTTCAGCATCCGCAGCTCCTCGGAAAACCAAGGGGGTCTGCAGAGCCTCCGCCTGGACAATGGATGCCTGGGAGCCATTTGATCGATGGCCTCCATCAACAAGGTGTTCCACAGCTCAACGAGGTCATTGATGACACGGTCGTCAAGGTGAGAGGGAAACTCCCCCAGAGCACCTTGAAACTGCACTGGGTCCAACAGCCTCTGGGGGCAGACCATCCTAATAGGTTCCACACCCTTCTGGGGGCAGACATGTGCTAGAAGGGAGGACTGCAGGAGGTAATGGTCCGTCCATGACAAGGGTACAGCTGATATCTCCCCCATTAACAGAGCACCCGCCTCAAGGCCAGTGCAAAACATGAGGTCCAAGGTACATCCTCCAAGATGCCGTAGGCATGAGGGGGCGACTAATAAATATAACAAATAAATAAATAAAATAAATAAGATGTGTTGGGCCGTTGACCCTCTGGGGCAGGCCCATGGTTGCCATGGCGGCCATGAATTCATGATTGGCTCCCCCGAGAACCGCGTTGGCGTGAATGTTGAGGTTCCCAAGGATTGGTCAAAGCAAAGGGAACAACACAGAACAATAATTCTTACTGGAGGCACTGGAGTGGAGGTTATGGGGCACGGAGGGGAGGTTAAAGCAGAGGGCTATTTGCACAATGGTTGGCTCAGAAATGCAGAAACAACAAACTTGGAAATAAAATGGTTTACCTCAGCAATGTGGTAAACAGTAAATGAACGGTACGCAGTATGTGGCAAACGGTAAGTGGAAAGTCGGTAAATCAGGATGGTAACTTGCAATATTGCAAGAACTGAGAAACCACATAATTACCAGGAAATGGTCAGGAAATCAATCCTGGTTCCAATATGGCAAAATTTCTTGCGAGCAGCAATTTAGCAGCCTGTTTCAGCCCTAGTCCCCACTGAATAGTGTGAATGCAACAATTTGGCAACAGAGTTCAAGAAAAAATTACTTGAACTAAGAAATAATTCTGTAATGCAGACATGCCCTTAGCCTAATGGGAATTCTGAATCTGATAGCAGCTAGGAAGAGCCAGGTACTGTCCCGTTGTGAGACTAAGGCTGCAATCCTAAAATAACTTGCTCCAGAATAGTTCCATTCACATCAGTGGGACTACTCTGAAGTAAATGGCTTCAGTCCTGTAGCCTAGTCCTTTTGCCCCACTACAGTAGCACTTCCAGAGGTAGGCTTGTATCTGCAGGACACTTTGTTTCCTCTCTCCCCCTTCCCATGCGGGCATTCAATTTTCCAATGGAAGGAAGAGCTATTTGTCTGGCAGAGTCACACAGAGATGAAAGGGCTGATGACTGAAAGATGAGATAATGAACTGGTCCTAATCTGTTAGGAACAGAAGGAAAATTCCCTAGCCGAGTCCAAAGACCCTTGGATCCCTAAATCCTGCAATAAATTGATAAATCGATGTCTCCGAGATTTCAATTTGAGTCTGAGTTTGGAGTGGATGAGAAGTCACTAATTGTCCTGGCCCTGAAAAGTACGCATTCGTGAGGTTTCACAGAGTTCTACCCAGCTGAGTGCAGCTACTGGCAGATATAGCATCAAACATACAACACATTTCTTTGTTCAGCAAAAGCTGTCCTCGCTACTGTATGCCTTTGGTACACATAACATAGCAGAAACATATCAGCACTAAAGGTTAAAAAAAAAGAGCTAATCAAGGAATACTAAATAAATTAAGCAAGTGGAACTGGCTTCTATGTGAATTGCTAGAGTGGAAGAAACTAAACTAAGGAACAATGCTGACATTTTTGTTTTGAGTTGCAAAGCTGAGAACAGATCCTATTACCACTCAAAACTTTTAATCTTATTTTCCCTGAATCCCTGTTGTTTAATGTGAAACAAAAACATCAGTCAAATATAATGTCTTTTTGGGAGATGAGTTTGTACTGCCTAAGGGAGAACAATAGAGAGCCAGCTCTCACATCTCTGAAAAGACCTACCGTCTGCCAGACAGAAAGGCTGAAAACTTGTATTATACTTCAGGCTCCTAAAGCACATTAGATGGTGGACATGATGAGAGAGAGAGCTGATGACAGCTGGAGAGAGTTGATTGTAAGTATATTCCTATATGTCAAACCACTCAAGCCAGCCCAACTACCTTAGGTAGTGATTAATATACTAGCTTCAATAAATTTTCTACAAAGCATCATGAAAACATACATTTTGGAAACAAAGTCCTTTCTTAAGAAGTAGTTTCTTTCTTAGTTTCCTTGATAGGATAGTACTTCATACTATAAGAAGGGCACTTTCAATTCCGTACTATTACGACTGACATTAGTTACCGCCAATTCTATATATTTAAATGTAGGATGAAAAGCCAAGAATTGCAAAAATCTAACTTCTTGAAAAGGATGAGTGCCTTTGGCTATGAACAAAGAGGTTTACCAAATTAAAAACATGTGAAGGACAGACTGAAGTAGAATTATAAATGAAGATTTTTATAATAAAAATAAAACATATTTTCATGATGACGTGGGGAACTGAAAAATGGAATAAAGATAGTGATAGATTGTAATGCTTCATCTTCTGAGATGGACCCAGCACCATTGTTAAGCATACTTCACACACAATGAGTTCATGGAGTTCATATAAAACAATTAAGGAGAGTTGAAGGCAAACCTAACAGCGTTCAAGGGCACCTGACAACAGAACATCATAAATGTTCAATTTTTGAGAATCCGTAATCCTTGTCACTGCCATTGGTGATGTGGAAGACCTTAGTAATCAACAATTGCAACATGCTGGATATCTGGGGTGCTTTGTCCAGTATCTCTTGCTGTCATCCACAAACCACTTACTCCAGAGTAATCCCACTAAGTGGTTTGTGGATTGCCAACTCTGTGTCTAACTAATTAGTTAACACTGTGGGTTAAAATTTCAACTAATATTAACTTTCCCCCCATGTGATAGACTACATCACCACCCACAGATAATGTCTGAAATTAAATAATGCACATATCTTTTGAAAAGAAACCCCCACACCCCTGTGTTATCACTGCAGTGTGAAAATATACTGTGACATTTAACATGGTATATCAAGTAATTAAGACAGCAGCAGTAAAACAAAGGGTTGCTGGACAATTTAAACGCCCTAGCAAATCTTTATTCGTCTATCCAAAAACGGAGCTGGTTATATAAGTCATGCTATAAAAACCCGTGAGGCTACTTATCTCCCACACCTATGAGGCCACCTCTCTCTCACAGATATGGCTGCTTGGAAAAATCTTTTCCAAAACAACATGGAGTGGTGAAAAGGATGCACCAATGATGAAGGAAAAACATTATAATAAACTGTACCCTTGCTGTCAAAAAAACTTCAGAGTCAGCTGCCATCTTGACATGAGGTTGCAATTCCTGTTACTGTACCATTTTAGAGACAGGGGACACGTTCAATGAACTGGTCCCTCAATGGTGTTCATCAAGAAAGACTGAACATAAAATGTTAGGGTTTTTATTGGTGTTTGAGTTGTGGGGGTGTTTTTTGTTTGTATTTTGCTTTAAAAAGAAACATCTCAGCTTGCTCCAAAAATGTCTTTTTCAGATTCTGGCGACTGGGGCCTTGATATTTCATACAACTCCTGTGGCGACTGAGAGCTTCTTCGAGAGGCTAATATCCTTAGGATCTCAGCTAGCTGTTTTTCTATGTTGGTCATTTTTGTGTTTAAAGCCTTGATGTCCTCTTTCAGCTCATGTTTCACTTCCAGCATGGTAGCCTGAAGAGTCTGTTCAGGGATAGGATAAAAAGAATGTTTGACCTCTGCAAGCACCGGACTTCGGTCCTGAGGGCTCCTTGTCTCCCCAACATTGTCCAAGCGCAAGTCACTTTTTGTGATGCCACTGTCGCAAGAGTCCGTCTTCTTCAGTGTAGCCTCTCCTGAAGCTTTAGTTCTCTCTGGTAAGGTCTCCATGGATTCTGCTTTGGATACTTTGTTCCAGTCTTCCCCCTTTCCACAGGCATCTTTGAATTTGGCCCATCCCTTACGTTTTGGGAAGTCCCCAGACACTTTGGCCCCAGCATAGTCTGATACTGGGGCCTGCAATTTGGCTTGATCAGACACACCAGATGTTGAAGCAGACTGATAGGAAACAGGCGTTGCAGGACTTTCCCTTACAGTCACAATGCTAGCTTTTACAATAGTGCGTGAGGAAGAGTGCTCTCCCAAAATGTGCCCCTTTTCTATGTCTAGCTCATCTGGATCCCTCCCTCTTTCTGCAGCTAGACGGGCTTCCTTCTGCTGCCGGAACCTTTGAAAAAGCCGACGGACAGGATGGTCTGGTGGCAGGATCAGAGGCGCCTCGTTCTTTCTCTTCATTCTCTCTTCTTCCTCCCGTTTTACATCGCTGATTTTCCGGAATACTATCTGCAGAGAAAAAAACACACGGGTTAATTTTTTTTACGAATTCTATAAAGGGTTAGCGCTACAAAAGTGTAGGAGAGTATGATCCCCATTAACATTATTTAAAGTAAAATCTTTCAGTTGGTAAGAACAGAAGCTCATGTTAATATAACTGCAATATCCCACTGGTTGGTTTATACTGTGTATAGTATAGCCGTCTTACTATTTATGAGCACCAAACATATTTGGAAGCACAGATCATGAAAATTACCCTTTTATTTCTGCAAAATGAGATAAAAATAAATGTAATTAAACATCATGCAAAGTCATTTAATCTGAGCGCAGGTCATCACTAAAGCCTTGTTGAAGGGTGGGGAGGGGCAAGGGGTTGAACGGAATGTTTTTGTTAGCATAGTTATGGATTTTATTTTTGGTAAATTGTTTTAATTATTTATTGTCTTAGCCATTTGTTTTTATTGTTTGATATTTGTCGATTGATTGTTGTTAGTCGCCCTGATCTGCTGTACGCAGGAGGGGCAGGATATAAATATAGTAATTAATTAATTAATTAATTACATTTATTAGTTTAGTTTTTATTGGTTTGTCCCTGCAAGGTTTGAAGTCAAATTGGTTTAAGACGCAACCTTCACCCGGAGTGCTCTACGGCTTTCTGGAAACTGCCGGTTTTCTATGCTGGCGCTCTGTGACAGTTGGCCTTAAGTGGCTGCAGGTGCCTGGATAAACCGTGGCAAGGACTGGGAGTGAATGTCCCTTTAAGGGAATGAGCAGTCTCAACAGGTCACACCCTTCTTGGGATAAAGAGTGTAAAAGGCTCTGTTGGAGGTTAGTCTGCATCCGGCTAAGACTAGAGAAGGAGCTCTGTAACTGGAGGCTGGATTGGGAAGCAGCACCTTAGGGAGAAGTATTTGCGGACTTTATGATGGGATTTTAATATGTTTAGCGTTTTGCACTGTAAATAAACCTGCACTCAGAGGTGGATGAAGTGGCTGGAGTGGTGTGGCTCATTGGGACGCTGACAAGCTCTACAGTCCAAGGCCACTCTGTCACAATGGCTTGTGGATGGACATTGCATTCACAGTGTCCAATCCAATCAGCGTCAGGAGCTGGAGACCTTTAGTGTTGTATTCAGTTCCCACATGCATTCAACCTGTTTAGCTTCGACTCATTTTAGAGCTGGCCTTACTAAGCTGGTTTAAGAGGGGACTTAAATGAGTTTCAAGACAAAATTATGTGGAGACGATAGTTTAGAAGGGCTTGAACCACACAAGAACATGGTGTAGATTAAGCCTAATTTATGTATTATTATAACTGGGCCTTTTGCCTCACTAATGCATTAGGTTTTATTCTTATGGATAAGCAGGAGACTTCATGTGCATGTTTTCCAGCACTCTCTTAGCTGGGCTTACTTGCCACACACCATGCAAGTTCTTCTAATTGTTTTGGAGTAATCTGGTCAGGAACAAGGTTTGCGCTACAAAGAATTCCCATTTACTGTAGTTGTAGGAATAAACAGATGGACGGCAGCTCTGGTTGACTAGTCCATCTAAATGGCGCCCTCCAGATGTTCAACCCAGAGCAGGCTGTGGCTGATCTAGGGCAGCCCCACCACTGGCATTCCGGAAGATCCAGGAGCACGTTGCATGAAGCAGGTTGGCCGATCCCAGGACAACAGCCGAACGTGGTGCTGCTGCTTGTCTGTTGGGCGGACCCACGGTGCAGTTTTACACTTGTCCATCCATTGCCTCATACAGCATTATCGAGTTGCAGGTGTCTGCCAAAGCATTGGGTGAGCGCCGGCAACCCTATGGTGCAGCCCATTGCCCACGGACACCATCAGTCCATCTGTTGTGGACCCAGGCAGAGCTGGTAATGGGTGGTCATGGGGGTGGGCCCGTGGAGCAGCTCTGGGCTCCGGCAGGCTCCCCATACATCTAAAAGCACCCTGTGACTGTATGGATAAAGCAGTTCACCAGATTCTCCCTTGCATTGGAGCACTGTTCACTAGATGGGATGGGGCCATCAGGGAACTGATCACAGTTCCCTGACCCTGTAGGCTATTCTTGCCAGAATCAGTTGCAGTACAATTAGAGCAACCAGTTGGAACTGCTCTAACTTACACTGTAAGAACATAGTTCTTAAGGGACCATAGACTTAAGTGTGGGCTAGAGACCCAATGAAGTGAATGGGACTCACTCCTGTGCTAAGTGCTAGCACCAGTTTCAGTAGGTGTGGCTAGATTCCAGTCCCTATGCAAAATGTGCGCATCAAGGCTAGTGCTGAAACGAGAATCAATTTGATTCTCGCAATAATTTTGCAGGAGTCAAGAATTGAGATTTTGCAGCTTTTTCGAACCCCAATCAAGATCTCAGACGAAACACAATTTATTAGTTACTGCAAGTTACCATTTATCATTTACCGTGTTTAACGGTTACCATGGGGTTTTGCCGTTTATCGGTTGTATTGGTATTGCGATTTACCATGTGCCATGTTTACTGGTTACTGTGATTTGCCATTTACTGTGTTTATTGGTTACCGTGTTTATTGGTTATTGGATCTGGCTCACAGGCAACCTGGTAAATGGTAACCAACAACCTGGTAAATGGTAACTCGGTAACCAGAAATCCAACGGTAAACAGCAATCCGGTAATCGGTAACCGGTAATTTGATAAAAGGTTCTTGAACGAGGGCAGTTTTCTCAGTTATTGTTTCTCGTTTAAAACTAGACAAGAAAGTCAAAATCGAGTTTCAGCCCTAATCAAGGCCCAAGTTAACATCTCACTTCAACTGGAGTGAATCCCTCCCTGTTTTGTCCCCTTAGCTGCAAGACACAGAGTTCTTTCATTGATGCACAGATTAAATGTAAACAACTTCTAGGCATTTTATCAGTACTGGCATTTTCCAAACAAGAAAACACAGTGGCTACACTCAAAACTGGATCTGAATGAGCAGTGTTGGGGCACTTAGGGCGCAGTCAGACGTGGGTTTAAATTGCACAGTCGCTGTGGCGGCAGTGTGCGATTTAAAGCACCGCACACTTCCGGGTTGGTGTGAATGCGGTGAGCGCGCACATTTCAGCCTAACCCGACCTGTTGGAGTGCGGTTTGAAAAGCTGCTCAGAGCACTCCAACAGTTCGGGTTAGGCTGAAATGTGCTCACTCACCGCATTCAGACCAACCCGGAAGTGCGCGGTACTTTAAATCGCACGCTGCCACCGCGGCGTCTGTACAATTTAAACGCACGTCTGAATGCCGCCTTAGTTCCAAAGACTGATGTATGTACACTAAGGCTAAGATGTTGAAGAGGCAATAGAGGAATTAGGCACACAATTACCAGAGAGAGAATGGGATTTGGAGACCTAATTTTCTTAGATGCCCATCCTTTAAATCCTCAGATTCTAAACATTAATTAAAAATAAACAAATAAATAAATCCACCCATCTGTCTAAGAAGATTATCCAAGTCATTTTAGTGACACACACAAAACAAATGTGTTATGCTCTCCCTGCTGGCACTCAAGCGCTTCAGTATTATTCCCTGTACTGTGCAGGCCTGTAGACAAATAGCTGCACTGATGCTTGGGTCATTAGAAAAAGGGGTGGGGTGGGGTGGGGGAGTTAATTCATCATCTGCCAAATGGAAAAGGAGGAAACAGTAGGAAAGGACATTTTATTTCCATGTTTTAGGTGGGGTGCTAGCCATAAAACTAGCAATGGCATAAAGCAAAGGGCTTGGCAAGGTCCTTTGTGGAACAGCACTAATCAGGAAACGAAACGTGGCATGCGGATCAATAAGAAATGGAAGAAGAAAATATAATTTGCAAAATGGGAGCTGAGGATTGTTGAAACACATAGCACCTAGGCAGAATAAAAAGTTACCAAAACATCTAAAGAGCTTGCTGTGTCTGGAGCGTGTGTTTAAAGCACTGTTGGGGAAGCTAGGCTAATCAGAGGGCCAGTTCTGAAACACCCTCAAAAGTGGCAGGGTCCCCGGTACCAGAATCAAAAGCAAAAGTGCCCCTAGGAATGTTTCCTGCTGCCAATGGTCAGTATGAGCTCAGAAGATAGAAACGTATTAAGCTCCTGATGTTCTGGCTGATCAGGAAAGGGCACGAAACAGCAAGGGGAAAGAGATAGGTGATTGCAGTGCTCCTGCTGTTCCCATCACATGGTGCACTTGAGTTATTACCACCCCTACAAGTTTGACCTGGAGGCTCCAGTATTTAAACCAGGCTCTGGGTGAAGCCCTGATTTTTCCAAGTTTTCCACACGTGCCTGAAACACCTAGAGAAACCAGGTTTTCAAGGGGTCACATCAAAATGGAAAGGGTGGGGGGAAGAAACCCTTCATCTCTACCCCTTCCAATGTGGTCCCACACCATTCAGGTTAAAACCCAGAGGAAGAGGGAAACCCTATGGTGCACCAGACATGCTATTTGGATTAACAATGGTGGCAGCCATCTCTCCCTACTGCTTCTGGTCAATGCTCTGTAGTATGGATACTCGGGACTTCAATTAGTTGTTCAAAGGATAATTAGATTATGTTCTATGCTGTCAAGTTGAGCTAGTGACAGCATTACAGACCAGCTATCAGTACTGTTTCAACACAGAAAACTACCAGCATTGCTAACTCATAAAATGCCACTCATTTGACCAATTCCAAATCTTGGACATCGCACTGTGTGTAAAGCACGATGCAAGCGTTGTGTCTGCCTTGCACACCTCAGCCACAGCGTGCGCATGTAGCGTGCACGCTGCTCATTATGTTTGCACGCTATGCATGAGAGATGCACAAGGCGTGTGCAACACATGCACAACACTTGAGCGTGCACACCTGGCGTGGATTGAGCTCATTCCACGCTAGGTGTGCTATGAACAAAACTCATTCCCTGTGCAGTAGAAGGCCTATAAAACGTTTGTATCACATTGAGCTGAGCGGCACTAAAGTATGGCACAGACTTTGTGTTGGGGCACAGTTCAGTTGTGACTTTAAACAACACCACAGTCTTAATCAAACAAATCCTACAAAGCACTATGCAATTGTAATGAAAGAAATATTTTAAAATCTATTAAGTCAGCAGAGTTTTTCCAAGAATGAATTTGAGGACCAATTTCCCATCTTCCTCTCTTGCTAGAACGTAGCTATATTGCATGACCCAGTTTGACACATGGTGCTTTTCTTTCAATCAGAAGATTTAATATGTAGTTAGACCGTTGTACCTTTGGTTCACTTACATAATATTTATTTATTTATATTTATTTTATTCCATTTATATGCCGCCCCCTATGCCTACGGCATCTCAGGGTAGCTTCCAACACAAGATAGACAATATATATATAAAAAAAGCATATAAAAATCTACACAAATATTATTAAAATAGTTTTAAAATACCCCCCCCCCAATTTAGCCCACCCTCCCCTCCCCGCCTCCGAAGGCCTGGGAGAACAGCCATGTCTTACAGGCCCGACAGAAGGCCATCAGACTCGGGGCCAGTCGTGCTTCCTCTGGGAGGGAGTTCCACAACCAGGGCCCAGCCACCGAGAACGCCCTCTCCATCGTGGCCCCCCGCTTTATGCGGGGACTTCCAAGAAGGTGCTCCCGGTGGACTGGAGAGTCTGTCCTGAGTCACGGAGGGCGAAGCAGTCCCTGAGGTATCCAGGTCCAAGACCGTACAGGGCCTTATAGATCAAAGTCAGCACCCTGAACCTGGCTCGGCATGTTGCAGGCAGCCAGTGCAGTGCACGGAGCACCAGTGTTATGTGCTGCCGTCGGCCCGTCCCTGTTAGGAGATGCGCCGCTGCATTCTGCACTAGCTGCAACATCCGGGCCAGCATCAAGGGAAGCCCCACGTAGAGTGCATTACAGTAGTCCAGCCTTGAGGTGATGAAGGCATGGATCAGAGTGGCCAGGTTGGGTCTGGAGATATAAGGGCGCAGCCTCTGCACCAGATACAGCTGGCGGAAAGCCACCTTCGCCACCACATCCACCCGCTGATCTAGACGGAGACCCGCGTCCAATAATGCCCCCAGACTCTGAACTGCTGAGCCACGGAGGGACACACCCCCCTCCACAAGAGGGGGCACCACCTCCCACGCTCAGCCTACCACCATCACTTCCATCTTATCGGGATTGAGCCTCAGTCTGCTCTGCCATAACCAACTCGCCACGGCCTCCAAACACTGAGATAGCATGGAGACGGCAGGGCCTGGGTCAGCTGGAAGAGAGAGGTAAAGCTGGGTATCATCAGCGTATTGGTGATGATATGTACCGACGAGTCATACTTCAAAGGCTAGCTGAAGGTAAGCTGCATGACTAGATGCTGCCTGTACATTATAGCAATTCATAGAGCTGCCTTGCATCGTTAAAAAAATGGGCTACCATTCCGGTCCCTTCTTTAACACCTTCATCTCATAGCTTTAGGATGGTAGCCTACACTGTGGCTGTGAGGGCAGCAAAGAAAAGGTTCTTTGCTGCTCTCATAGCATCTGCAAAGTCTCATCCGGCTGAGGTTTGTGGGTGGTGAGGGGGCTAGTCAGTCCAGCCTCCCTCCACCTGGAGCTGGAGTCTTTCAGTGCTCACTGTACACATTTATTGACTATTCCGTGAATAAAATCACTCACATTCACCACGACTTCAATGTTGCATTTGCTGCAGTTAGAGAATCAGAGGTTATGGATGTCCTGTCTTGTCCAATTTTGTGGGATCGATTCCAGTGGGTGTCATCCGCTGATGTGGAGGATGTTCTTGGGACAGTTCGAGCCAAATCTTGTGAACTAGATCCATGTCTGAGCTGGCTGGTCAAGGCCAGCTGGGAGATGTTGGGGCCGTTGCTGGCTGAGGTGGTCAATGCCTCCCTGTGGGAAGGCAGAGTTTCGGGGTGCCTTAAGGAGGCTGTGTTGTGACCTCTGCTCTCAAGAAGCCATCGCTTGACATTGACTCCCTTGCCAACTCTTAGCCTGTCTCTAACCTTCCTTTTTTTAGGGAAGGGTACTGAATGGGTAACCTTCAGGGGCACCTGGACTGCATCAGTTTTCTTGATCCCTCGCAGTCTGGCTTTTGTCCAGGCTATGGCACTGAGACGGCACATGTGACCTTGGTCGATGACCTCCGCTGTAAGTTGGATTGGGGTCATTCCACCCTACTGATCCTGTTATATCTATCGGCTTCCTTTGACACGGTTCATCATGAGGTGTTGGTGACCTGCTTGCGGGACTGGGCTGGAGTGGGTGGCATCGTTCTCAAATGTTTCCGCTCCTTACTGTCAGGACGTAAGTAAGTTCTGCTCCTTACCATCGGGATGTGATCCTTATGGTAGGACCCAGCATGTGGTCTTGTGGGGACCATTCATCTTCTCCCCAGGGTCTCATGCATGGAGTCCCGCAAGGTTCTATTCAGTCCCCCCTCTTGTTCAATGTGTACATGCAGCCGCTGGGTGAGGTCGTGAGGGGGTTTGATGTTCGGTGTCATCAATATGCTGATGACACCCAACTGTACTTCTCTTTTTTATCCGACCCAGGCCCAGCAATCTTGGTGCTTACTTGGTGTCTGGCAGCTGTGGGGGACTGGCTGAGAGCAAGTAATCTGAAGTTGAATCCTGACAGGATGAGGTGATGCTGGTGGGAGGGGCGGGGGAGCTGATGACCCCCATCATTGATGGGGTTCGTCCCTGCCTGGCACCCCAGGTTCAGAGTCTGGGGGTGCTCCTTGACTCACAGCTCCACCTAGATGGTCATGTGGCGGTCGTGGCGAGGAGCACCTTTTGAAAATTACATCTGATATGGTGGCTTCGGCCATATATCTCAGACTTGGACCTGGCCACTATCATCCATGTATTCATCACCTCAAGACTGGACTACTGCAACGCACTGTATGTGCGGCTACCCTTGGTGATGGTTCAGAGACTGCAGCTAGTGCAGAACATGGCAGCCTGCCTCCTTATGGGGACGGGTCGCTGGGAGCCTATAACACCGATGATTTGTTCGTTGCACTGGCTGCCTATAGTCTTCTGGGCCTCCTCCTCCTTGAACTGGAATCTCCATATGAAGACAGTCATGGATCGGGCCAAAAGGTCATCAGTGGCGATAATTCATTTTTATCTTAGCAAAGGGGGGAAGCTGATAACCCCAGCTCTCCGCCTTTTTAGGGTTAAAGTTGTTAAACAAGTCCTCTATGCACTCCCACTTTGGGGTATCCATTTTCTTAATAAATTGGAACTCTTGCAGAATAGATTCCTAGGTTCAATCTTGGGGGTCCCTAGGAGCACACCCCAGGTCATTCTGAGGGCAGAGTCCCTCTCCCCTACAATTTGGTCAGTCGCTCTCCAGCTCCTTTTGAAGTTTTGGTAAAAATGTATGTGCTCCCTTTACCAGCCAATTCTCTCTTAAACTTGGCTATCACAAATGGCCTTCACTTGGCATGGGCCAGGTCAGTGGAAATGGAAGCCTTAAATTTGGGATTTTCAGGAGATATGCTGAGGCCCTTGGGCTTGGAAGGAGCAGTGGCCCTTATTAAGAGGAGGATTACAGACCAAGAGCTACAGCACGAACATACGCTCCTTTTTGATCAGAAGGTTGCTCCTGATTATATTCCAAGGGACCCCCTTGGTAATAGCCTTTGCTATTTGAATACATGGTTGGACTCTAACAAAAGGCAGACCTTTACTAGATATAGGTGTAATGTCTTTCCCTCTGCTCTTTTAGAGGGAAGATATTCTAGGGTCCCAAGGGATCTTAGGTTTTACTTGGTATGTGACATCAGGGAGGTCGATTGTTGACCATGTTTTTTTTCCGCTGTCCTGTATTCGCTGAATTAAGGAAAAAATACCTGAAGATTGTCTTTATTTCTGACTTTAACCCTGATTTTGATCCTGCCTTCAATTCTGATATTGATTACATCCCCGCTTGGCGGATCCCTTTCTTGCTGCGATGTTTCTTTAGTCCATCTGACTCAGGGGCTACAAGGGCTGTGGCAACTTTTTGCATGGCGGCCTCGTTGCTAAGATAATCCCTTCTTTCTTGCCTGGGTTCCTTCCCTAGTGCATAACTTTACTTGTAGTACTTTGTATTGTTATGGTGGCTCGATTTCCTTCTGTATGCCATGGATGGGGTTTTGTGAGGTTGTATGTAGAGTACGTTGTACCTTTAGGATGTGGTGGCGATGTTGTTGGTTTTTGTATTTGTGTTGTATTTATTTATGATGGCTATGGCCAACAATAAATTATATGTATGTCTTCTGGGCTGGATTCAAGGTGTTGGTTTTGACCTTTAAAGCCCTACACTGTCTGGGCCCCACTTACGTGTGGGATTGCCTCACAAACCTGGATCAGCCCCTGCGGCCTGCCAGGGGCGCCCTCATGGAAGTGCCAAGAGTGTCACGTGTGGCAAGCATGGGGAGGGCGTTCTCGGTGACCACACTGAGGCTGTGGAACTCCCGCCCGGTGCAGGCCCATTTGTCCCTAGATCTTCCCTCCTTCCGCTGACAATGTCACAGGTTTTGGTGGGGGAGATGGAGGGGTGTGTGTGTTAGGGTTTTTGTGTTATGCCCCAGCAGTTTTATGATGCACTGTTTTTATAGATTTTTTTATTTGTTTATATTTATATGTTTATGTGTTTTTATAATTTTAGTTAGCTTCCCCAAGCCACCTGAGGCAGGATGGGTTGCAGAACACTAAATACTAAAAATACATTTTCTGGCTCTGGTAGGAGCAGAAATTTAAAGGCACAACCGCTCTCCATTATAAACAGGGGACTGCTGAAGCCCTGATTTTGAGAAAACTGCTTGAGCTACATTTCTGAAGATTTATCCATGGCTAAAATTTGTGTGGACCACCATATGTTCAAAGTTTGAAGAAGATCCATCCAGAAAATAAAAAGTTACAACTGGTGAAAAGTGAATTGGTTGTGGTCAAAATGCACAGCGTCCCGACTATTTTGAATCATTGATATCTCCTGCCCCCTGATGAGTTCAGCCACTACACTTCACAGGCTTGGAGCATGAGATCGACACCGACTGCTACTGTAGTATGATAGTGGTTGGTCCAGCCAAAACTGGGTTATTAATGATTAAAAAATCAGTCCTGCTGGCTCATGCATGCACGATACTTCCCAGGCTTCTCAGGCAGAGGGGCATGCCGGGGGGAGAGCTTGAGCACTGCAGCATTGTGGAGGAGAAGGGAGAAAGGGGAGGGACTGGCCACCCCTCCCTCCCACTCGCTCTGCTGCTGCTAAGGCTTTGCCGGTGCCAGCCTGTTACAAAGGGCAAATAACCTTTAAGAACTCAAGCCATGGCGGGCTGTTGCTGCTGGCGCAGCTTGTAACTGACTGGGACACTGATTAGAGTGAGGGTGGCCAGGTAGCAAGGCAGTGCACTCTAGTTAGAATGAGATGCAGCTGTGGCGGTCTGGTGGGGATTTTAAGCAGCTGTTAGCAGCTGAGTGAGAGAGAGGAGCTGACCCGGAGGAGGCGAGTCCAGGGAGCAAATCCAGGAGATGATCAAGCCTGCAGTGCAGCAGCTTGTGGAGTGGAAAGTGGCTGCCCTTTCTGAAACTGTTGTTGGGAAGCAGACCCTGGGAACCAGGGAGCACAGTAGCGCCCCAAGAGGCAGTGAGAAAAAGTGTTGTAAAGCAGTATTTCAGCTTTGCAGGTGAAGCTGGGAGGCACAGAGCCATCTTAGCGCCCAGTCGGGAAGGGGACTCACTAGCACTTCTGCTGCCTGCTCATTCCCTCAGCCAGGCCTGCACCTGCCGCCCCCTGCCTCAGGAGGAGTAGCTGGGCCATGAGTAGCTAGAAACCAACCCTTCCCTGGAGCAAAGCCCCACACACCCCAGCTTCCATGGGGCAGCTGCCAGGGCCCTGCACTCCCTGGGAATGGGACACCAGTCCCCTCCCATAGGCACCGACATCCATCCCCCAGTACTATTCTGCTCCTCCTCCAGCACCGCCCCAGAGACGTGCCCCTCAGGGGCACCAACCCAACTCACTCCCTGCACGCACTGGACTTCCCGCCTCCATTCGCAGAGTCATTCCTGCCTCCTTAGTCACTGTCCCCACCCCCACCCCCCAGAGGTTCTGCTCCGAGACGTCCCCTCTTGGGCACCCTCCCTGCTTTTTCTCAACGCTGAGCTGACGAGACTCAGCCTCTCCCAGACTCAGGCGATTTGCCACACTCTTCCAGTTGTGCTGCAAGGAGGCAGTAGGCATCGGGGAGAGGGGGTGGAGATCCACTGCAACTAAAAAGCCACAGTTTGTTACTGCTGTGGCCATAGCCTTAGGAAAATAGTTTTGTGCCCGCACCCCCCACATGAACAGGCAGAGACATGCTCTGGGGTTAAAAGGCCTTGGCCGCAAATTTATTAAAACATAACCTACACATATGAGCAATACATCATATTAACAACCTGTGTGACTAATAGCGGGGAGGAGCCATGCTACAAAAAACAGGCCCAAGGGGGCGTTGAGCTAAATCTCACCCTCCCTGCCCGGGTGAATCGACCCTTCGAATTCACCCTCCCCTTGGGTCAAGCCGGGTTATCAGCCCCAAACCAGCCATTCCGAGCCTGGGCTGGGGCCCCGGCCTTCAGACTCCCCCTCTCCCCAAGTGGTAATGGGTACAAGCGCGACCCCTCAGCTCATAGGGAGCCTTACCACAGCACAGTTCCTACCCCGCTAACCGCCATAGTTGCAACCAGACGTCAGAGAAGTGTTGACAAATCTATTACAATGTATATAACATAACATAACGTAACGGCTCCAGAGGAGGTGAAAAACCCGACCGCCTTCTGAGCCAATTAGGTTGGCAGGAAAATTCCTCCTCGGCCCTGAAACCAGCGTCCAGCTTTCGCCCACAGCTGTAGATTAAACACTCAGCACAATACCTAAACCTTCAGCACAATACAACCTCTCCTTGTTTCAGAAACAGTTTGCAAAAAAGGGACGGGTTGGGTGGGAAAGCCTCCTTGAGCGACCGCCGTGATTGCAGAGAGGAGGAGGCACCGGGCCGGCACAGGTAAATATACCCGTCTATGCCCCCTACCCAGGTGCCCCTCCTCTACCTCCTATTGGCCTCCCGGTGCCATCGCTCAATAGGCAGGCAGGGGAGGGCAAAGGAAAACCCCTGCCCCCTCCCCACCCGGCACCCTGCTCAGGGGAGGGCGGTCACAAACTCACCCCCCCACTTAGGGCTAGGGGTGTGTGTCCCTTTCTTAGTTTTAGAATAATATAATTTGGATTACAGAATCTGTATTACTGATGATGCATAAGAACATGGGGATTGTAGGCTGCAGAATCAGTTACCCATGTTATCAGGCAAAGGTATCTGCCATAGATGATCTAAAATTAGGATCATGAATCCTTAAGGATTAAAAGACTTAACTAAGCTAAACATGTATGCTTGCAATTTCTCAACTTCTTGAACATATCCCTGTCTCTCCCATTCTTCTTATCTATCTATCTATCTATCTATCTATCTATCTATCTATCTATCTATCCTGCCCTCTCCTGCCTCAGGCATCTCGGGGCTGCTCACAACATTTAAAAACATTAAAAGAAACAATAATAATTACAATTTAAAAAACCCCCAATATAAAACCCCTCGTGTCCCCTTCCTTGACCACCAAGACTAAGCCTTTCAGAGTCGGGAGTTGTGTGTAATCATAACAGTTCAGTTCCAGGCACATTGCTGGTTCTTCTACTAATAAACTAAGGAGAGGATACTGGTATGAGCATCAGTTACATACCAATGAATTACTAAGGAAGAGTGCAACCTGCTGCTTAATTGTCCAGATTATGTATTTGGGGGGGGGGGGGGGGGGGGGG
>QEPC01000373.1:3582092-3592946 GCA_003113815.1 Sphenodon punctatus
TTCCCCCCCTCCCCCCTCCACCTATCAGCTAATAGGCAGAATCCCCTAGGGCTCCTGGCCGCCTCTAGCTTTCAGCAGGGAGGGGGAAGCCCCAGAATTTACAAGTGTAGTCAGTGCTTATAAATTTCAAAGTCTGTCGTCCTCCTTCCCAGTCTAACAGCTGATAGGCAGGGATGAGAAAGCCCCAAGGGGTTTTGCCTCCCTGCATGCCTGTGCAAACTCAGCCCCAGTGCCTCTGAAAGGTAAAGAAGCTTTGGGGAATCAAGCTCACATTTAGGGAAAGTACAATGGGCATCCCAACCGAAGTGCAATGGCCAAGCTTTCCTCTTCCCTAAATAAATGAGTGTCCAAAACAACAAGTTATAATAACAGCCTTAATAGACTGGAGGTTACCAGTCCCAACACCTTCTCACAGCATGGTGAGAGACCCAAATAGCCCCAGTGCTTTGCAACAGCAACAGCAGGGATCCTTGTTGCCCCAGGGAAACGAATTCCCTATTGTCCAGCAGGGCTGAAAATTGTTCCTGTTCCCCTCCCCCTGCCAGTTACCTCCCAGCATGCATCTGAACCATTAATTTGTATGCATGAGTGGCACGGAGAAAGTAAATAGGGAACTGTTGTTTGCTGTTTCCCACAATACTAGAACATGGGGACACTCTCTGAAGTTAGATGGCAGCAGATTTAAAACAAACAAAAGGAAGTACTTTTTCACACAGCAGACAATACAGTTGAACTCATTGCCAGAGGAGGCTGTGAAAGCCAGCAGCATCATTAGCTTCATTTGGAAATTGGATAAATTCTTAGAGGATATAGCCATAAAAGCCTACTAGTTGGGGCTTAAACCCCTGTCTACTGGTAGCTGGGAATGGCTAGCAGGAAATGGGTCACATCTCCATGACCTGTACTCGTACTTCTCTTGAGCAACCAGAGCTGGGTTTAACCAACAAGGGTGAGGACACTGTAACCTACTGTTTGGCACATGGTCCGCCCAGCGGGTTTAGCCATTCGCCTCTCACCCTTGGGCTGACCATACAGTGGGCCGCACTGTGCAGCTCTGCATGGAGATGTTCCTAATCATGCTATGCTATCTACTTAAACTTCTAACAATTGGCCTTAACTCAGCCCACCGCCACCAGAACCCTGGCCACTGTTGGATGCTGGGCTGGATACTGCTGCTCTACCCTGGTGCGGCACTTCTTCTTCGTATCTTCTTAACTTTGTTTGTCTGGGGCCTAGATGCACCAGTAAAGTGAGACTGTGTCACACACACACAGCAGAGAGATCTGTAAGTGAATTTCCTTTGGCACAAGGAGGAAAAGTCTTGACACTCGTCACTTGTATTTTATTACAGTCTGTTTCAGTTACCAATGGTGATTGAAACACAAGCCACATGCTACAACCTTAGCATTAAATCCTATTTAGGGAGAATGCGCAAAGACTTTTAGATGGCTTTTAGGCTCAAGCTGCATTAGCCCCACCCTGTCACTAAACATTTATTCCCCTCAGGGGCTATCATTTAGCTTGTACTCACTGACAGAATCTTCTGGCACAAGTATCACACTCTGCTCCCAGACTAAAGCCATTATAAGGTCAGAAATAGCTACACCATATGTATTATTTATACTTCTAACTTTAAAGCACATATGCACTCCCTCCCTAACACAGCATCCTCTTCAAGCATCAAGCGCACAGAGTGAACTGGGGTAAGGGTTTGGACCAGCAACTACTTAACCACTCAGCTGGATGCATTTAGGTCCCCAAATGAGGAGATGAATGTGGAAGCGAAAAGGAGATAGAAACTAGATTTAGGAAAACACTTACGGCTTGTCTGCATGGAAATTAGCTTAAATTCCTTCAGAGCTGATTTATTCCTGTGTGGATGGATACTCTTTCTTTTCTTGTTTCAAAAGCAGCTCATTTTGGTTTTATACAAACCAACTAAGAAATGGTAGCTAAACTTGAATAAACTCAGTGTCCAGACTGGTTTATTTAGATCAGTCTTAATTCACACTTAAATAAAAGTGCACCTTCCTTTTGTGGATGAGACTTTCGAAAGTCCCACTGGCTAAGGATAACATGAAGAGAAAAATCACCAGCGCAATGAGGCCCACAGCGCAATCAGATGATAAAAATTTTATGCCTATGACTCAAATTGGGTTTCCAAAGGTACTTGTCATCTACTCCCTAAAACATCCATCACCTGCTTCAAATTCCTGCTTTTATTTTTAAAAAGGAAGTATATTTCTGGCCCTTGTGATTGGTGAAGGGACCCCTCAGAATATGTGAGGTTAACTGATGAAGTGATTTCAGCTTCAGTTGCAAAGAACTTGAAAAATAGCTCTGGGAGGTGTGATCAGCTGCCTTTGTTTGTTTCAAGATATAACAAACATATTCACTGATGATATACTAAATGTCAAGATAGTTATTCCACTGCTGACTGAAGCATTTTATAAGGGCCAAGGACATGAAAGGGGCACACTCTGTGGACCCATCCATAATACAGAAAGGCTGGTCCATACTTCAGCGTGTGTGTCAGGTGGACCATAGGGAGAAGTCATAGGCAGTGCCCATTACTCATCCCTATACCCAGCAATAATCAGGTAAGAAGGTGCTTCAGAGCATTGTGACAACAACACACCATCCAAAAGGGGTGTGCCCACACTGGAAAGGGGCAGGAGAGCCTCTTTGCCCCACCCCATTTTGAAATGCCCCCACCCCCTGACTGAAAAGTGCTCAAAAAGGTCAGGGCCAGGTGAAATCCCTTGCTTCCTCCCTGGTGCCCCATGCTGAAATCAATAGGAACTAATGGGTGCTTGGCACCCAAACGTTAGTCCACTTATATAGGTCAATCCACTTTAGGTGTCCTAGTCACAGCTGTTTTTGAAAATCCGACTGTGAGAAGCATAATTTTAAGCTCCTAAGATTGAGAATCTCATTGAAAGTAAGAGAGTCAGATATCAAATAGATGGCCCCAGTTTTAGAATAGAAAGAAATAGGTAAATCTGACAAATGTCAATTTTTTTTACTGATGATTATTTATCGACTAAGCCTCAAAGTCTAACTCATCATCCTAATCTTGTTCCTACTTTAATTAAACCCGTTGAGATGTTAAAATGGGTACTCATTTTACTACTTACACACAAAGAGTAGCAGCAAAGTATTAATTGTCACACCCAGATAAACACCTGGTCTACATATACATAAGATCCCCTTCTAAAAACAACTGTTTCTGCACTCATTCCCCCTTGCTAGCTATCACTGCCTTCCACTCCCATTGCCAGCCCATAATTAAGACAAGCAAAGAACATGCTAGTGAGCTACATTGGGCTTTGGAAAATGTTTTGTTCTGCTTGACTTGTTTCCCCCAAACTTTATTTTTCTTTCACACCTTAGGGCAATAGTACAGATCAAATGGTAGCCAAGAAAAAAGCAGGCGGCTTTCATATATGGATTACACAGAGAACAAATAACTTTGCTGTCAAACAGACCAAGGGAAATGGCAGATTTATGAAGCTCCGAGAAAGCCCCTACAGTTAATATTGCAAGGCCTACTGAAGAATAACCGCCCAGTCTTGAACAAAATCCCACATTCTCATTGACAGGCTCAGAAATCATCTAAAACTATTTCAGAAACCATTATAAGACTCCTATTCCTTTCCTTTATTGTACATGGCTCACCTTGCAAGCCCAACAAGTGCAGCAAAATCAGTCCTCTTTCTTACATGCAGTAGAGGATAATAATTACTGAAGAAAAAACCCTTCAGCAAGTAGATAGCTACTCTCAAAGAACTTGATTCTCACAGGGGTTGTGCGCTATGTAGTACCAGGCAGAGAGGGACCCACCAAAGCATTGAGCATGGGGGGTTGACCCTCATAAGAACATAAGAAGTGTCATACTGGGTCAGACCAATGGTCCATCTAGCCCAGCATCCTGTCACTGACAGTGGCCAATCATGGTGGCTTGGGAGAAGCACCCAACAGGTCACAATGGGGGAATCCATTCCCGGTTGTTTTTCCCCAGCTCCCGTCATGTTCCCTGATCCTGTCTAGCTAATCCTCCCTGTGCTAATCCTCCCTGTGCTTAACACCAGTACTGATGGGTACAGTGTGATGCCCCCAATCCTCACCACACAGAAAAACCAGGCTGCCCACAGCCAGCTTAACTCAGGGCAAAAACAGACATGTGGGCGCTGTGGTGGCTCTCTGACCTGGCTCGAAAACAGTGGCCACCCCTCCCCATGTTGGGGAGAGGCACCGAACTAACGTGCCCACGGTCAGAGAGCCATCTCGGCCCCCACACATCCCACGTAGGGCAGGGAGCTCAACAGATGGGCAGGCGGCCAGCCCTGACCCTGCTCCCAGTGCCCCACCCTTGCCATAACAAACAGCCATGTCGGGGCCAAATACATGTGTTGGTGACCCCTAGCCTGAACTCTGTCCTCATAGATTTTCTGACGACGCAGCCTGGGCTAGCTGCCTACCCCCAGGCCAACATCTGGCGGCATGTAAATACATGTGCTAATGGGTCCCGGGGCCATAGAGGGCCACCGTCATGTCTGTTTTACCCTTCATGTGATGTGGCCAAATGGGGAAAGATGCAATCTTCCTGATTCAAAGGCTGGGGTGGTATTCACCCCCCTCCCCACTACTTTCAACATTCATTGCTTGTGCCTAGGATTTGTCAGAGAGGTGACTTAACTCTGTTGACACAGGCTAGACTGTGCCCGCTTAGCCAGAGCCCAGGGTATCTTCTCAGAAGATACAGGCTAAAGAAAAGTTCCTGGCTGGCTACAGTTTTAAGAAGGCTGCAGGGAGCCAATCAACAACAACTCCAACTATTATAATATAGGGCAGTAAAGATATTTAAGATTGCTCCTGAAGAAGACAAAAAAATAATTATGAAGAAATGAAGGAGTTATTAAAGAAAGAGCATTTTAGGAACTGAGTAACGCTATTAGAAATGAAGCTCAAAATGAAAACAATACCATGCAGGCAATAAATATTAATGCCATCTCAATTACACATGTATACATTAAATAATAACAGAGACAGAATGGAATCCTGCATAACGCCGCAGGGCAAGGCACGGGGGCAAGATGTTTCAGCTCCCAATACCACCCTGGCTTCTCCCCGAGAGGAATGAGCAGAACCATTAAAGAACAGTCCCTTCCAGA
This sequence comes from Sphenodon punctatus, assembly GCA_003113815.1. Lineage (NCBI taxonomy): Eukaryota > Metazoa > Chordata > Lepidosauria > Sphenodontia > Sphenodontidae > Sphenodon > Sphenodon punctatus. Next base: position 3,587,267 of record QEPC01000373.1, read on the forward strand.
CCTCCCAGGTCACGCAGCCGTCTCAACAGCAGCCCATGGTCCACGGTGTCAAAAGCGGCTGAGAGATCTAGCAGGATAAGAGATGTCGAACATCCTGTGTCCATCTCCTGGCGGAGATCATCAACCAAGGCCACCAACGCTGTCTCAGTGCCATAGCCGGGACAGAACCCAGATTGAAAAGGGTCCAGGAAACTGATGCTATCTAGATGCACCTGGAGCTGGATCACCACTGTCCGCTCAATAACCTTCCCTAAAAGGGAAGGTTAGAGACAGGTCGGTAGCTGGCGAGTGCGTCCACATCCAATGATGGTTTTTTCAGCAGAGGGCGCACCACAGCCTCCTTGAAGCTAGGCGACAACCTCGCCTGCTGCAGGGATGCGTTAACCACTCTCGCCGGCACCGTCCCCAACGACTCCCTGGAGACTTTCACCAGCCAGGACGGGCACGGATCAAGTTCATAACTGGTGGCTCTTACAGACCCCTAGACATCCACCGCATCGGCCGGTGTCACTTCCTGAAACTCCCCCCACAAAGTTGGACCAGACGGGGCCTCCATCACCTTGCACTCTCCACCTACTGCCCCCAACCCAGCGTCAAAGTCGCTCTGAATCCAAACGACCTTGTCTTCAAGGTAGGTGACAAACTCCTCACAGAGGGCCTGGGACAAGTCCCCGTCCAGGCGGAGGGAGGTTGGACTGACCAGCCCCCGCACTACCCGAAACAGCTCCGCCGGGCATGACTTTGCAGACGCTATGAGGGCAGCAAGGTACTCCTTCTTTGCTGTCCTCACAGCCTCAACATAGGACCGCAAATGGACCCTATGGAGAAGTTGGTCGGAGTCAGAGTGAGTCCGATGCCAGCATTGCTCTAGCCTCCTGCCTACTTGTTTCATACACGGCAGGCCCTCAGTAAACCAAGGGGCCCTGCAGTGACGAGACAGAGGCAGGGGGCGTCTCGGAGCCACCCTGTCAATGGCCTCCCCCAGCAAGCTGTTCCAATGCTGGACTAGCTCATCGACCGAGTGGCCGTCCAGGTCCAAGGTTAATTCGCTCAGGACCTCCTGGAACCACTGGGGTTCCATCAGCCTCCGAGGGTGGACCAATCTAACTGGTCCCATCCCCTTCTGGAGGTGGCGTGCTGAGAGGCTGGCCTGGAGGAGATAATGGCTTGTCAGAAGTGGCTTGTCAGGAGAGGACTGAAGAGAGAAAATGAGAACTTAATTATGGCAGTGCAGGAATATGCCATTTGCATTAGGTATGTCAAAGTGAAGTCAGATTAGGGTTGCCAGACCTCCCTTTAATGCAGGACACTTATGAAAAATACATGGTGCAGTGCTGCACTGATTCCAGCGTAGTCTGTACCATGTATTTTTCATAAGCGTCCTGGATTAAAGGGGAGGTCTGGCAACCCTAAGCCAGATGGGAGGAAAGATATAAGTCTAGTAAAATGGAAAATGTGCAACCAGGCTCCTGGGATTGTTACCTATATCAAATGTGCTGGCTGGAAGCAAATACAAGGATGGCAGCATTTTGCATTAGGTACTTTGTCAGAAGCATGAACGGCAAGTGAGGGACAGATACTATATCACTACAGGCCAGACAGGGTTCTAGAAAATGAGATGATTAAAATATTATAGGGCTTTTCAAAACATACCAAACATAATATCATACACACCAAAATAGAATCTTGATACATTATAATCCAATACCACTAGAAAAGTGAAATGAGGAAAAAGAGACAAAACCCTACTTCACATTCACGCTCTGGGTTTTTTTGTTTTTATTTTGTTGTTTTTTTACCTGTTCATTTTTTTAAAATGGTGGAGAGAAATTTAGCACATGAAATTCTCATTCTTTCTACTTCTCCAGCAAACAAAGACTGGCAATTGTGAGTGAAATATTTCAGCCAGTTGAGTGCCAGTTCCAACTGTTTCACCGCCATTAATTGTGTAGTAGCCAGACCAAGCCAAAAAGATTAGTCTTTTAGCTTTTTACATATGATTTGCTTATTGGGGTAGCTAGCAACAGTGACTCCCATTATTCTGACAGTGGCAGAGATGTGCATGGTGCTTTGCTGACAGATGATAGACAGACAATGAGCCAGATTTTGATCTTTCTTCCAGTACCATAGGTTTATTCTAGAATAACTTCCCTCAGGTGATTGAAGTTCCTTTGGTACAAGGTCAAGATCCAACTCATGCCCTGAACCTACCAGGCCATTCCTCTTAGAAAAATATAAAAAAAATCAGTATTCAGCAGAATACTTTATGTGCATTAGAGACGAAAAAGATACCAAGACTGAAAACAAAATTGCAAGAAAAGTTAAACTTTGCACTGAGACATGTTCAGACCTGTCAGGTATCATTAAAAAATAATCACAAAGATTTCCTTGCAGGAGCTAGTGGTGATGTTTCCTTGCTGTGTTTCCTGGGCATGCAAGCAACTGTAGTGGCAGCTCTTCTAGCTTCTACTATCCTATTATCCTATCCTGTAATATTGTTTCACTTCCCCTTTGCCCCTTATTTCATATAGTTAGGGAACTCACATTAATTATTATTATTATTATAAACATTTATATAGCGCCAGCCATGTACCTGGCTCTGTACAGAACATAGAAATAGACGCGGTCCCTGCCTGTGGCTTACAATCTAAAAGACAAATGATCTCCTTAAGATAATTAAGGAGGCTCCCACCCTACCCTGTGCTGATTTTTACTTTAATTACTTTATAAAAAACAGATAATGTAGACCATCAAATGTCATGATGTTGGTGCAAAAAACTCTGTGGTTCCAATCCTGAAAAGGCTTGTGCATGTTTCAGTGTGACTACTTAGAATATGTAAAATTAACATATATGTAAAAATATATGTAATACCTACCTACTTAGAATATGTAAAAAAACATAAGTCTTTACAGAGCCATGGCTGGGGCAACCCGATATGCTTTTGTGGGATTCCTAGAATTTTGATCAGATCTAGTTTTCAAAGTATTAGCCATTAAAAAAATAATAATTTTGTTTATAAAGGTTTTCAACTTAATTGATTTAACAGTACAATAAAGGTTTGCCATACTATTCAGTTTCTTAACAAATTTTCCCTCAGTGGTACCTTGAGTACCTATACAATGATAAAGAACCCCAAACAATCAAAGTACATAATAATAAGCAATGTGTATAGCAGGAGAGGGGAATGGGAACACTCCCACTCATACTCCAGGAAAACAGAAAGGGGGAAGGAAAGAGGAAGGGGAGAGGGAGGAAAGGGAAACAAAATGAAGTAGGGAGGGAGAAGGAAATGCATTTAAAATCACAACAGCAGATTTACATAGTGGATGCTACTATACTCTGACATCTGGAACAAAATATTACAGCTTGTATAGAATATTATGGGGCAACAGGGGTTGACTTTTAAAACTTGTCAAATTTATAGTTATTTATTTATTTATGTATTTATTTATTTATTTATAAAACAATTTTCCACCCCACCCCTCCTGCTCCAAGCAGCCCAGGTCAATGTACAACATTAAAAACACATAAAATGCATAAAACCAAAACAATACATTAAAAGAGAAGGCAAAAAACAGAAAAAAACCTCCCAACTCCACCCTACACCCCATCTCCCTCGCCAAAGGCCAGGCGGAACAGCCAAGTTTGATACATACAACAGAAGGAAGGGAGATCCAGGGACACCCGAGTCTCTGCTGGGACTGGAAGGAGTTCCACAGCCAAGGCGCAGCCACCAAGAACGCCCTCTCCATAGTGCCCCCCAGGCCACATGGTGGACCTCGAGAAGGGCACTCACAGCAGAACACAGCGGTCGCTCCAGAGTGCAAAAAGCGGACTTTTGTTGGGATTATCAAATACCCACATCAAGAATGGCAATACCCAGAAGCTTTTTAAATTCCTTTTTCTAGTTGGCATGTACTTCTTAGAAATTGGAAGAAACAAGCCCCACCTAATTTTGAGGACTGGTCGAAACACATCTGGACTGGGAGAGGTGGATATATACATTCAGTGGTAAGATAGAGACTTGGTAAAGTCTGGGATCCCTTTTCAAATCATCCAGATGTTAGTAATAGCTATTTCCCCCCTTTAAGCAGTCCTAGACTCATGGTGACCCATACTTAGGAAGTGGATACACAGAAGTCAATAGAAGTGAATTCTGAAAAAGGAGAAGCTGCCACACATCCTACAAGACAGCAAGATTTACTGGTATTTTGTCCTTGATCAGCCCTTTCATAAACAGGACTCGGAGCTACACGGATGATGGAGCCTAATGCTCAGCTGTCTTGATATGATTTTCTCTTTTGGCAAACTTGAATAAAACAAATTTATTCTCTGTGTAACCACATTTTGAGACTTAAATATAATCCTGTGACTCCAAACAGCAGCAATGACATACACGGTATACTGTATATACAAGATTGCTGCTCAAGAAAAGGATCTTAATAGAGTCATTGTGGACAATTTATTGAAAACCTCCGCTCAGTGTGCGTGGCCGTGGCAGGCATGGGTGAGCATCTGGAAGCCACCTAACAGATGGGTAGGTGGCCACCCATCTGGAGCGAGCTAACCTGGGCTACTGTCTTGGCTTTTTTTGCCCACTGTGTGCAGTTTCGGTTTCCGCACCTCATGAAAGATATAATAGAACTGGAAAAGGTACAAAGAAAGCCAAAGAAAATGATTAAGGGTATGGAGTGACTTCTGTATGACAGCTTATGGGTCTTCAGCTTGGAGAGAAGATAACTGAGAGGGACTATGATAGAAGTTAATAAAATCAGGTGTGGCGTGCAACAAGTAAATAGGTGGTAATTTCAGATGTAATGAGATCACAGTCAATCACCCTGAATCACAGTCGATTCAGGGTGGTGGCTGTGATCCCGTGCACGTCTGTTTGAGCCCCACCAGATGTTCACCACAGTGAATTCCTGGCACGGCTCAAAGCTAACCATGGTTCTGAGGATGGTGCCAGCCCCATCTCCAGAACCATGGTTAGTTTGGCCACGATCTGGAACGGGGTTGGGAATGGCTGCGGGTCACAACTGTTACCTAGCCCTGTCCCGAAATCAGGTCCCAATCACAGGATGGGATTGGGCGCAGTGGTCTGATTGGCCACTGTGCCCGCCCATCTCTCCATGGGTGGGCGGCTGAGGGAGCCCGGGGAGGGGGGGGAAAGCAGCCGCACATCATGCCGCTCAGTCCTGCCCCCTCTGAGATTCCCCACAGTGATCAGGTCGGCACGTCTGATGGATGGCCGGTCTGATCCCAGTCCAGGGTTCAGCGTGGCAGGCCGAAAGGCCCGTCACATCTGAAATTACCCAGAGAGTTGTTATTTATCCTCTCAGATAGTATTAGAACTGCATGAAACTAACTGGCAGAAGATTTAAAGCAAATAAAAGAAATTATTTTTTCATGCAATGCACAATTAACTTGTGGAATTTGTTGCCAGAGGATGTGGTCAAGGCTAGTAGCATAAATGAGTTTTAAAAAGGATAGGTTCATGAACAGCTATTAGGCAAGTATGTTGTAGGGAGGCTTTCTCTCTAAATACAGATATAGATATCTATATCTCACTCTATCAGGAGATGGGTGTAAACATCAGGGAATGGATCACTCCATTATGACCTGTCGGTACTTCTCCAAAGCAACTGAGAGTGGCCACTATCGAGACAGGATGCTGGGCT
>QEPC01000373.1:3625213-3642295 GCA_003113815.1 Sphenodon punctatus
ATTAGTTTCGTTTCTTGCAAGCCTCTCCACCCCTGGTGCCTGGAAGTCTGCTCCTCAGTGACTGACACCTCCCTGTCATGTTTGACCTTCCAGTGAACCTTTTTTTGCCACCCGAACTCACCCGAATGCAATCCAAACTGACCGAACTGTTCGGCCATTTTGCCGTTCGGTGTTCAGTTCGCTCGGTATGTTCGGGTTCGGGTTCGGTCGTCTGAACAAGCCGAGTTCAGGCCGAACTCCAAACTTCCGAACCGCGTTCGCCCATCCCTAGGAATCACTTCCAACCACTTGGAATATGAGTCAACCACAATGAAGAAGATCTGCACCTGTAAGGGACCAGCAAAGTCAATATGCAGTTGCGACCATGGTATTTTTGTTGTCTCCCACAACTGTACTAGGGAATGTGGGGGAGCTGGTCTCGACGCCTGACACTTGTCACACCTCTGGACCCTGTCCTCAATCTCGCTGTCCATTTTGGGCCACCAGACATAGCTGCGGGCCAGAGCCATCATTCGCACTATGCCAGGGTGTCCTGTGTGCAGAGCCTCTAATACTTGGTGTTTCAATGCCCAAGGAATGACGACTCTGTTGCCCCAAAGGAGGCATCCTTTGTGCACCAAGAGCTCATGCTGCCTCAAAGCAAATGTCTTAAATTTCTCATCAAGGTTCCGAGAGGGCCACGCCTTCCATACCCAGTTGAGAACACGGGCAAGAGTGGAATCCCGCAAAGACATTCTGGCAACGTTGGCTGCATCCAGTGGTGGGTTAGGTAGAGATTGCAACATTAGCCCCTCCAGGGGTGGGGATGTAACATTGTCAGAGGAGGGAAGAGGAAGGCAACTCAGAGCATCTGCATATACAATACCCTTACCTGGATGATGTATGAGGGTATAATCATGTGCATTTAACAAGATAGCCCAGCAAAGCATGCGCAGGGAGAGTATATGTGGCGTCTATTTGTGTGATGCAAAATAGTCCTAACAGTGGCTTCTGGTCAGCGGTGATGACAAAGGGCCAACCATAGACGTAATCATGGAATTTCTTTACACTGGCCACAATAGCGAGTGCTTCTTTGTCAATTTGGGTGTAATTCCGTTCCGTGGGTGACATAGTTCTGGAGTAAAAGGCAATGGGGGACCTCACGGAAGTTTTCAAGTTGGTGACTGAGGACAGCTCACAAATTAGAATCAGAGGCTTCCGCTCATCATAGTGTGCCAAAACAGTGTCAGAGGACAATTAGTTTGCACAAAAAGCTCTGTTGTGCTGAGCAGTCCACTTCTACTTTCACATGGTTATTCAGGAGGCAATGCAGTGGTTCTGCTATGGTTGCCTTAATACAGAGGAATGTATGGTAAGAATTCAAGAGTCCCAGAAAACCCTGAAGTTCCTGTTTATTGCATGGCACATGAGCTTCATGGATAGCCCTAACCCTCGCTGGAGTTTGATGAATGCCTGCTACATCAATAGCATAGCCAAGAAATTCAATCTGGGGAATACCAAAAACATACTTTTCCTGCTTGACTCTGAGAACCACGTCGGCAAATCGGCACAACACTTCCCACAGTCGGGCAGTGAGTTTGGTGACCAGTACAACATCAAAGTAAGAGACAACGCCAGGAATCCCCTTAAGGATATCTTCCATGAGGCTCTGAAAGATGGCAGGGGCCAAACTGACTCCAAACTGAAGGCGCTTTACCCAGAAAGTCCCTTGATGCGTTGTGATTGTCTGAGCATCGACTGCTGCATCGTCTACCATCAGCTGCTGGTATGCCTGTGCCAAGTCCAGTTTAGTAAAGATTTTTTTTTCCCCTGACAGAGAAATTAGGAGGTGACTCACCACTGGGATTGGATACAGGTGTTGTTGGAAGGCCTTGTTTATGGTGCACTTGTAGTTGCCGCAAATTTGGATGTTCCCATTAGCTTTCATGGAGGTGACAACTGGCGTCTCCCAAGTAGGATGTGTCACCAGTTCAAGGATGTTCTGGGCAATAAGGCGATCAAGCTCTGCATCAATCTTTGCCTGAAGTGTAAATGGCACACAATGAGGCTTCATGCGGACAGGGACTGTGGCTGGATGCAAGAGGAAGGAAACAGAGGTTACTTACCAGTAACTCTGTTCTTCGAGAGAGCTCAGCAAATTCTCCCTATTGGGATCTACTTCCTGCTTCGCAGGCACCAGAAACTTCCTTGTTAGCAGTCTCCAGGCAGAAGAATGCCTGGAAAAGACTAGAACATGGTGAGGGCTCCGCCCCTCCATCCTCCCTCCCCTCCTGGAAAAAGCACGGGTTCTAAATCGCACGAGACCAGGACTGGATAAAAGGGGGGAGGAGCCTTCGCCACCTCAGTTCCTTCCAACCCCATTCCCGAACATCAAATTAGTGGAGCATCTGAGAAAGAGGGGAAGGTGGGGGGGTTGTGAGAATTCGCAGAGCTCTCTCTCAGAACAGAATTACTGGTAAGTAACCTCTATTTCTTCTTTGAGGATCTCCGCAATTCTCACTATTGGGAGAGTGAGTACCAGTTATTATCACCTACCTCAATGAGGGTGGAGGCGAGGATGTTAGTCAAACAGGAAATGCAGAACTGCTCTACCCATAGAGGTATCTTTCCTGGCTGCAAGGTCTAATGAGTAATGTCTCGTGAAGGTGTGGATCGATGACCAAGTAGCAGCCTTGCATATGTCCAGGATGGGTACACCACGCAGATTTGTGAGGGAAGAAGCCATGGTTCTAGTGGAGTGGGCTCGCAGATGGGCAGGTGGAGTCATTCCTGCCAGAGTGTAACTCCTCTGTATGCAGAGGAGTATCCGTTTAGAGAGTCTCTGTGAAGTGATATTGACACCAATTCTCTGGCCACCATAAGAAATGAAGAGGGCATCTGAGGCTCTCACGTGCTTGGTCCTATCCAGATAATAGGACAGGGCTCGTTTAACATCTAGATGGTGGAGGATCTGTTCTGCACGAGAAGAATGTGGCGCGGGAAGAACACTGGTAGAGATATGGTTTGATTCAGATGGAATGGCGAGGTCACCTTGAGTATGAATACAGGATCAGTGCGCAGGTCTACCTTGTCCTTATGGAATTGTATATAAGGAGGAGACGCTCTTAGAGTGGTCAGTTCACTAACTCTTCTGGCGGAAGTGATCGCCAGTAGGAAGGCTGTTTTGACGGACAGGTTCTCCATGGAGCAAGCGGTCATTGGCTCAAAGGGAGGTCCCATTAACTTGGCAAGGACAAGGTTACGGTCCCATTGAGGGGCCGGGTGGGTGGCTGGGGGAAAGGTGTTTATAATGCCCTTCCAGAATGTCTTCATGAGAGGGTGGGAAAACAAGGTGTCCCCATCATTGGGCTGTAGGCGAGAGGATAGTGCCGCCAGATGAACCCTCAGTGAGGGGGTGGACAACCCAGAACCATGCAGATGTAACAGATATTCAAAAATGTGAAACATGTTGAGGTTAACTAGAGGGNGCAGGGAGAGTATATGTGGCGTCTATTTGTGTGATGCAAAATAGTCCTAACAGTGGCTTCTGGTCAGCGGTGATGACAAAGGGCCAACCATAGACGTAATCATGGAATTTCTTTACACTGGCCACAATAGCGAGTGCTTCTTTGTCAATTTGGGTGTAATTCCGTTCCGTGGGTGACATAGTTCTGGAGCAAAAGGCAATGGGGGACCTCACGGAAGTTTTCAAGTTGGTGACTGAGGACAGCTCTGATTCCCAGAGGAGGGAAGAGGAAGGCAACTCAGAGCATCTGCATATACAATACCCTTACCTGGACGATGTATGAGGGTATAATCATGTGCATTTAAGAAGATAGCCCAGCAAAGCATGTGCAGGGAGAGTATATGTGGCGTCTATTTGTGTGATGCAAAATAGTCCTAACAGTGGCTTCTGGTCAGCGGTGATGACAAAGGGCCAACCATAGACGTAATCATGGAATTTCTTTACACTGGCCACAATAGCGAGTGCTTCTTTGTCAATTTGGGTGTAATTCCGTTCCGTGGGTGACATAGTTCTGGAGTAAAAGGCAATGGGGGACCTCACGGAAGTTTTCAAGTTGGTGACTGAGGACAGCTCACAAATTAGAATCAGAGGCTTCCGCTCATCATAGTGTGCCAAAACAGTGTCAGAGGACAATTAGTTTGCACAAAAAGCTCTGTTGTGCTGAGCAGTCCACTTCTACTTTCACATGGTTATTCAGGAGGCAATGCAGTGGTTCTGCTATGGTTGCCTTAATACAGAGGAATGTATGGTAAGAATTCAAGAGTCCCAGAAAACCCTGAAGTTCCTGTTTATTGCATAGCACATGAGCTTCATGGATAGCCCTAACCCTCGCTGGAGTTTGATGAATGCCTGCTACATCAATAGCATAGCCAAGAAATTCAATCTGGGGAATACCAAAAACATACTTTTCCTGCTTGACTCTGAGAACCACGTTGGCAAATCGGCACAACACTTCCCACAGTCGGGCAGTGAGTTTGGTGACCAGTACAACATCAAAGTAAGAGACAACGCCAGGAATCCCCTTAAGGATATCTTCCATGAGGCTCTGAAAGATGGCAGGGGCCAAACTGACTCCAAACTGAAGGCGCTTTACCCAGAAAGTCCCTTGATGCGTTGTGATTGTCTGAGCATCGACTGCTGCATCGTCTACCATCAGCTGCTGGTATGCCTGTGCCAAGTCCAGTTTAGTAAAGATTTTTTTTTCCCCTGACAGAGAAATTAGGAGGTGACTCACCACTGGGATTGGATACAGGTGTTGTTGGAAGGCCTTTTTTATGGTGCACTTGTAGTTGCCGCAAATTTGGATGTTCCCATTAGCTTTCATGGAGGTGACAACTGGCGTCTCCCAAGTAGGATGTGTCACCAGTTCAAGGATGTTCTGGGCAATAAGGCGATCAAGCTCTGCATCAATCTTTGCCTGAAGTGTAAATGGCACACAATGAGGCTTCATGCGGACAGGGACTGTGGCTGGATGCAAGAGGAAGGAAACAGAGGTTACTTACCAGTAACTCTGTTCTTCGAGAGAGCTCAGCAAATTCTCCCTATTGGGATCTACTTCCTGCTTCGCAGGCACCAGAAACTTCCTTGTTAGCAGTCTCCAGGCAGAAGAATGCCTGGAAAAGACTAGAACATGGTGAGGGCTCCGCCCCTCCATCCTCCCTCCCCTCCTGGAAAAAGCACGGGTTCTAAATCGCACGAGACCAGGACTGGATAAAAGGGGGGAGGAGCCTTCGCCACCTCAGTTCCTTCCAACCCCATTCCCGAACATCAAATTAGTGGAGCATCTGAGAAAGAGGGGAAGGTGGGGGGGTTGTGAGACTTCGCAGAGCTCTCTCTCAGAACAGAATTACTGGTAAGTAACCTCTATTTCTTCTTTGAAGATCTCCGCAATTCTCACTATTGGGAGAGTGAGTACCAGTTATTATCACCTACCTCAATGAGGGTGGAGGCGAGGATGTTAGTCAAACAGGGAATGCAGAACTGCTCTACCCATAGAGGTATCTTTCCTGGCTGCAAGGTCTAATGAGTAATGTCTCGTGAAGGTGTGGATCGATGACCAAGTAGCAGCCTTGCATATGTCCAGGATGGGTACACCACGCAGATTTGTGAGGGAAGAAGCCATGGTTCTAGTGGAGTGGGCTCGCAGATGGGCAGGTGGAGTCATTCCTGCCAGAGTGTAACTCCTCTGTATGCAGAGGAGTATCCGTTTAGAGAGTCTCTGTGAAGTGATATTGACACCAATTCTCTGGCCACCATAAGAAATGAAGAGGGCATCTGAGGCTCTCACGTGCTTGGTCCTATCCAGATAATAGGACAGGGCTCGTTTAACATCTAGATGGTGGAGGATCTGTTCTGCACGAGAAGAATGTGGCGCGGGAAGAACACTGGTAGAGATATGGTTTGATTCAGATGGAATGGCGAGGTCACCTTGAGTATGAATACAGGATCAGTGCGCAGGTCTACCTTGTCCTTATGGAATTGTATATAAGGAGGAGACGCTCTTAGAGTGGTCAGTTCACTAACTCTTCTGGCGGAAGTGATCGCCAGTAGGAAGGCTGTTTTGATGGACAGGTTCTCCATGGAGCAAGCGGTCATTGGCTCAAAGGGAGGTCCCATTAACTTGGCAAGGACAAGGTTACGGTCCCTTTGAGGGGCCGGGTGGGTGGCTGGGGGAAAGGTGTTTATAATGCCCTTCCAGAATGTCTTCATGAGAGGGTGGGAAAACAAGGTGTCCCCATCATTGGGTTGTAGGTGAGAGGATAGTGCCGCCAGATGAACCCTCAGTGAGGGGGTGGACAACCCAGAACCATGCAGATGTAACAGATATTCGAAAATGTGAAACATGTTGAGGTTAACTAGAGGGGTGGATTGAGAGGTACACCAACTGGAGAACCGTTTCCACTTGGCAACATAACATGCCTGTGTGGAGGCCCGTCTAGAATTAAGGAGAATGGCTGCAATGTTGCGAGGAGCATCCTGGATTAGGGATGTAGAGGTGGAGCGTTGATGGGTCATGGTGGAATATGGTTCCATGTTGATGGGATAGTAGGTAGGGCTGGAGAGGGAGGTGAAGGATCTCGCTGGCCATGTGCTGGAGTGTCTGGAACCAAGATTGCCTGGGCCAAAATGGTGCGACCAGGATCAAGTGGGCTTGGTCGGCTAGTGCCTTGCAGAGAACCTTGTACATCAGGTGGAGAGTGGGAAATGCATATAGGAAGTCCCTATTCCAGGATATCATGAAGGGGTCCGATATTGATCCTGGTTCCACCCCTGCTCGGCTGCAGAACCTGGGGAATTTGGCGTTCTCCTGTGTGGCGAAGAGATCTATGGTGGGTGTCCCCCATCTTCTGAAAATATCGCGAAGCACTGTGTTGCAGAGTGTCCACTCATGGTGGTCTGTGGTATGGCGGCTGAGTTGGTCTGTGACCATGTTATCCTGACCAGCAAGGTGGATGGCGTGAATGTGAATGCTGTGCTTGATGCTCCATAGCCAGATACTCTGGGCTTCTATGGACAGACGAGTGGAATGTGCTCCGCCTTGCTTGTTTATATACCACATGGCTGCGGAATTGTCCGTGATGATGAGGGCATTTGTGCTTGATATGTGTGGTAGAAGTGCCATGAGAGCCCAACGAATGGCCCTGAGCTTGACCATGTTGATATGGAGCCTCCGTTCCTGTGGAGACCATAGACCGTTTACCTGTAAGTGGTCCATGTGGGCTCCCCAGCCAGTTAGGGAAGCATCGGTGGTTATGGTCACCTGCGTGGAAGGTGGCGCGAAGGGAATGCCCTGTAGGACATTGGTGTGGTGTGTCCACCACAGTAGGTCAAGGATGACCTCAGTAGGAATGGAAATCCGTATATTGAGAGGGTGGACAATGGGATTGTAGTGTTGAGCCAGCCACTGTTGAAGGGTGCGTAAATGCAGTCAGGCGTATCGGGGTGACTGCAGTTGTGGAGGTGAGGGATCCCTGCAGCCGGAGAAAGAAATGGACCATTCTCGAGGGCCGAGATAGTATGGTCTGTCGGATTACCTTGAACCTGTCTCTGGGCAGGTAGGCTCTCGATCTGGAGGTGTTGAGGACAGCCCCTATGAATTGCAGTCGTTGAGTCAGGGCAAGATGCGATTTGTGAAGGTTTACTATTAGTCTGAGGTCATGGAGTAACAAAAGTGTCACTTGCAAGTGATTGAGTAGCATGCTTCTGGAGGAAGCGACTATCAGCCAGTCGTCGAGGTATGGGAAGACTCTGATCTGCATTCTTCGTAGGTGGGCAGCGACCACTGCGACACACTATGTGAATACCCTGGGTGTGGTAGAGAGGCCGAAGGGAAGCACCGTATATTGGAAGTGTCGGTCTGCTACAATGAAATGTAAGTAACGTCTATGAACTGGGTTTATTGAAATGTGGAAATAAGCGTCCTGTAGATCGAGAGAGGATAGCCAATCTCCCTGGGGGAGTCCTAGCATAATGACGGGAAGGGTGGTCATACGGAATTTTTTGATATATTTATTTAAACGGCAAAGGTCGAGGATGCGTCTATACAACTTGTCCTTCTTAGGTATGACAAAATAGCTGGAGTAAAATCCAGAGTTTTGTTCCGAGCCGTTTGGGATGTTTCTTTTATCCTGTTCAAGGTCTCGTCAGTGGAGGCTGCAAAGAGGTCTTCCCCATTGAAAGGTAAGTCCTCGATACGTGTCTTGTTTTCTGGTGCTAATGTAGTGGAGCAGAGCCATGCATGCCTTCTGAGAGTAATGGCCGAAGCCACTCCTCGGATGTTAGAATTGGCAATATGCATGTTCACGGTTAACTGAAATTGCGCTATCTGCATACCCTCTCTTTGCAGCGCTGTGATCTGGTTCGGGTCGGTAGCTCTACTTAGTTGGGACCAGAACCAGTGCTGGTAGCCACAAATCGCAGAGGCATAATTAGCGGCCCTAAGAGAAAGAGTTTCTGAGGAAAAGATCTTTCTCCCAATCACATCCAGCCGCCTGTCTTCCCTGTCTGCAGGAGAGGTCTGGATGCCGCCTGATTTAGACCTCAGGGAGGCAGCTGCAATAACAAGAGAATTAGGGGCCAGGTGCTTATAGAACATGCTGGCCCCTTCCCTAGGTATGGCGTATAATGAGTCCGCTAATTTGTTGGTGGCAGGTGCTGATGAGGGTTTGGCCCACACAGATTTAGAAGGCTCCATTAATTGCTCAAACATAGGGAGCATTATGTGCTCTCTTAGAGCCAGATGATTGCGCTTTGGCTCGACACACTCTCTGGATATGTCCAACCTTATTACAAAATTGGCATTGTGCGTCCCTGAAATGACATGCCTTCCATTCATGGGCTCCTCCACAACCTCCACGAGGTGCTTGAGGGGCCTGTCTGAGTCTCTGGTTCCTGGCAGCTACTTTCCCCTGGGGGCTATTGTGTTGTACTAGATGAATGTTCGCTTGGTATGGATCTAAATTTTCTGCAGCGTGGATCTGTGGTTGAGGTGGGCTTATTACGATGCGTACCTCACATGTACTCGCCGCAGGTGCTTCTTCATCCAAAGGTTCCTCTTGTGCACTTTGAAAGGTGAGGTGTTTCTTTGTAAACAGTCGATTCTGCAGAGACTCATTACGCAGCCCACAAACCAGGCGGTCACGCAGCATCTCTTCCAGGTTTGAGAAATTACAGTGTTGTGTCAAACAGCGCAGTTCAGCAATAAATGTGGAAACGCTCTCTTCAGGGCCCTGATTTCGTTTGTAAAAAGCATTATGCCATGCTATCTCAGAGGGTTGTGGTGGAACGTACTCCTTTAGTACAGTCAGAATATCATTATACTTCTTCTCTGTGGGTTTTGCAGGTGCCAGGAGGGCCTGGACCAAGTCAAAGGTGTCTAACCCACAGACACTAAGTAAAACAGCACACTTCCTCACTGGGTCAGTGATGCCATTTGCAGCCAAATAGAAGTCCAGCCTTGCTGCATAGCTGTCCCACTTGCTGGGGCAAGAAGGATTAAATTCTTCAATGTGCCCTAAGGAGGCCATGTTCCCCACACAACCTGTTCCACTGGCCTGGGTGCCCAGCAGCGACACTCATGCTGCTCAGGAGAACTATCAATATCCCACTCCAGTAATCAGTGCTGTCTCGCTCCTCTGTGTGCCTCAGCACGATCCCAGCCTCATCACCAGTATTATGTATCCCAGAGGAAAGCTGGAGGCCACACAGGCAAGTTCAAGAACTGGAACTTTATTAACTAAACAGGTAAGGGGAGAAACCCCTATAGAGGCCTAGCTCCTTCAGGAGCTGAACTGAACTGGAATTGGAAGTGAGCAAACTGCCTGACTACAACGTCCTCTTAGACACTCCCACATATGCCAGCCCAGAGGGGACAATACACGACATCTTCTTCATTATACATACTCTCTAATTTTATATTTCATAAGCCTCACATGAATAATGGTAGAAAGAACAGCCCAACCCTTCCAACAAATTCTGTCCAGTACCAAATTCTTACTGTCTTCATAAGCTAATCCATTACATCCTTTTCAATTGTCCTGCAACATACCTTCTGCTGGTCTCCCCACTTCCAATATTCAACAAGTGGAAACCCGTCCAGATTTGTCTTGCAGAGCACAAACCAAATGATCCCAACTTCTACAGGTAAATGACTTGTATTTCATAATGTTTTTGCCTTAAAGATGCAATCCCACCAATGGAGGCTAATAATCTTTTTCAGAAACATCCTCATAAAGCATTCAGTTTCCAGCTACGTGTTATTAGCATCTGCCAGGTCACAACAGCAAATAAGGGGGAGTTAGTTAGTTAGTTAGTTAGTTAGTTAGTTAGTTAGTTACAGCCAAAAGCCAAATCAAAATATAAACACGCAAGGTTTACAAACATGTATTGTACATCACTACCTTTTGCTGTAATTAAGAGTATTATACAAACAACTAATAACAGCAAACTAATAATACCAGGATAATAGTGCCAGAGAAACTATATATCTATCGACTTACTATCTGCCCCAGTGGATAAATAGAACCACTAACATAAAAAAAATATACAAGTTAAAACATAACTAAAACTAGGAAGGTTTATTAACTACCCCACCAAATGAGGAGGGAAAGTGAGCATCGTGGATGTAATTAAATATGCTCATAATCCTGCATCCGTACTACTGAACGTCTCCTGCACCCGTGCTACTGAATGCCTGCTGCATCCATGCTGCTGAACGCCCCTGGTGCAAAATCCCACTCTCATGCTGACTTCCTTCACTTCAAATTCTCTCTCTCCTCCTTTACTTCTTCTATCTCCTTCACTAGACAGCATTACTACGCCTCCCACATTGAGTCTTGTTCTCAGGACCCTCGCCACCTGTTCTCCACATTTGACTCCCTCCTCAAGCCACCCTGTCATCCTCCTCCCTCTTCCCTTTCTGTTCTGGATCTTGCTTCCTTCTTCACCTCCAAGATAGACAAGATCCGTCTCGACATCACTTCCCACTCCTCTCCTCTCCCTCCTCCCTCCCCTCTTCTATCTCCTTCACTAGACAGCATTACTACGCCTCCCACATTGAGTCTTGTTCTCAGGACCCTCGCCATCTGTTCTCCACATTTGACTCCCTCCTCAAGCGACCCTGTCATCCTCCTCCCTCTTCCCTTTCTGTTCTGGATCTTGCTTCCTTCTTCACCTCCAAGATAGACAAGTTCCGTCTCGACATCGCTTCCCACTCCTCTCCTCTCCCTCCTCCCTCCCCTCCCCCCCTCCTCCTCTCCTGTCCTCCTTCCCTCCCACCTCCCTTGAGGAAATCCCTGGTCTCCTCCTCCAACCCTTCCACTTGCCCCCTTGACCTCATCCCCTCCCGCCTCCTGACCTCCATTGCTTCCACTGTCACCCCTTCCCTCCTGCACATCATCAACCTCTCCCTCTCTACTGGCTCCTTCCCCTCCACCTTGAAGCACGCCACTGTCTCTCCTAGCCTCAAAAAGTTCACTCTTGACCCCTCTGATGGTGTGGCATTACTGGAGGGAAAGCCGTGGGTGCAGGCTGGTGTACTGTAAGCCGGCTGCCCTGAGTTAACTTTTCTTGTAGAACAACATGAGCAGAGCCGAGGGTCGGAGCAACAGCTGTGACAGAGTGTGGAGGAGGCTGTCAGCTGCTGCGGGGGCATGGCCGGAGATACCTGACGGCCATAAGACACAGTACTGACTGAGGCATACACGCCTTGGGCATGCGCGCCTAAGGGCTGCGCGCGCAAGGGCATGCCCTTGTGCGCGTGGCCTTAGGCGGTGGCCGGGAGTATCGGGGAAATTCTGAGGGGCCGGTTCCTAGGTCCCTAGGAGCAGGGGAACTATGGATCGGAAGAGGCAGTGCCGATAGGAGTCCCCACTACCGACAGGAACCCCGCAACTGAAATACCGGAAAGCAGGCCACCTGATTTGCCACAATTCCCCCGTGGAGTTGGCCAATCGATTCCAGGCCTTGGAGGATCTGGGGGACATGGACCCTGTCATACATCAACCTTCCACGGGTTCAGATGAACAGATCTGGCCGGATGTTTTGACTGAACTTAGGGATGGTATATCTAATACTTTACTTGAACAGTCTGATGGGGAGTATCAGTGCCACCTGATTGCAAAAACGATAGCTTTACTGTTTAATAACATTGCAGATATTGGAACTTCATTGGTGGGGGTGAAAGGTCAACTACATACCCTATTGGGAAAGATCGACCAATTTACTTTAAAAGATCGTGTTTACAGTAATATGCATACTGCTGACCTGGGAGCACAGGAACAGTTTTCGAGGGAGGCGAGAAAAAGGGCTTTTTTTTGGCAAAATTCCTCCCATGATCCAACTCCTCCCCATGGGGTATCCAGTGTTAAGAATACAGACCATAAGGCCGTTTGGCTGAAAATCAGACCTGTGGGGTGGGGGTATATGCCAAGTTGGGACTCTGCTGAGGAGATAGTCAGGAATATCTCGGCATTAACTGCAATTAGGCAGGACAAGGTGAAGATAGTTAGCTGGGAGGGTCTGAGCTCCGTGAGATACTGTAGGTGCCTTAGGGTCCATTTCTCCACCTCTTGGGTGGTAGACAAAATGTTTTTAGCCAGGAAAAATCTTAGGTGATTTGGGGTTTCGATTGATCGAGTCTTTATGGTGGTGGAGGGAAATAAGTATGGGAAAGAAGGGGTAGAGTCGGATAATGCAAATCAGGTCCCTATAATAAATTCAAGATTCCACGCAAAGTCAAGTGTGGAGGTACCTGTAGTGCCGCCAACTGTAAATGAAAATCAAGAACGGAAAGATATGGAAACGGAGGGTATAGGGCACGTTCCTGATGGTATAGTAGAGGATTTACTGTTAGTAAGTAATCAAGGTACTCCACCAATAGTGAGTGTTGTGGACAAAGCCAATTCCTGTGGTCCCCTTTTGGTGGAAATACAGGGCTATTTATGGAACGAGGGTATTGGGGTGTTGGCCCCTCTCTCGCTGCAATCTTTTGAGAATCTGTCCATTATTGAGCAGGATATTCTTATACAGAAATTGGACCATATTAGGAAAGAATTGCCAGCATTAAGTCTAGATTTCCAGGGAGATCAACGGCAAGGAATAGGGCATGCTCAACTTCCTAAGTCTCCCCCTGGGGCATGGACAGCTGCCCGCTATTTAGAACAGAGTGAGTTGGGACAGGTATCTCCCCCAAGGGCAGGTGAACCCCAAGGGAAAATGGTTAGAAATTTGGTCCAAACCAAAATAGAAATATATAGGAAGCAAGGGCCCAATGTAAGGGAGGAGGATGGTGTGGTCCAAATTTCAGCATGGGAAAATTGGGTTGAAAGGAAGGAAGGATTTATAGAGGTGGATACTAATAAAAGGACTGATATAGTGGAGGTTCAGGGGAAGGAACCCAGGGAATTATATAGTGAGGCTCCCCAGGGAAGTTCAATTACTGGTGAGCCAGGAGAGCCAAAGTATAGGGGGGAGGTTCACTGGAATTTGTCCAGACCAGCTGTTAACAGGGAGGAAGTTATGGAAGAGTCTCCTAAGTCAAGGCATTTACTTTGTGAAATGGAGGACTCTATCCTGCAGTTAAAACTCATGTCGTGGAATATTGCAGGGTTAAGAAATAAATTGGAAGATCCAGAATGGGTTAGCTTCTTAAAGAGGTTTGACATAATATTACTGCAGGAAACCTGGTGTCAAAAGGAAGATAAGATAGTAATACCTGACTTCTTTGTGCATCTAAAACCAGGGCTTAAAGATAAACATAGGGGTCGGGTTTCGGGGGGCCTTGCTATATTGCTCGCTTAAAAATATGGATGTAACAGCAAAATTGTTCATTTGGATAGACCAGAGGTACAGGTTATAACCTGGGAAGTGCAATCCGGTCTTGTTATCACATTGATGAATGTATATTTACCCCCACGCCCCTCAGTGTATCATGACCCAACTATTTGGGATGCTTTGGGTCTGATACTGAATCAGCTGACGGCCCAATTTCCCTTTGCCATTTTTTTAATGGCAGGGGACTGGAACGCGAGATTAGGCTCTGAGGAGGGCAATATGAAAACCTTGATAGGTAAAGAGAAGGGAGTAAGTGGAAAAAGGTCCCGCGATAGCATATGCAATGAGTCAGGGAAATGTATGATTAATTTCTTGAACAAGAATGACTTGTTGGTATTGAACGGGAATGGGTTAGGAGACCCGGAAGGGGACTTTACCTTCATCAATAAAAATGGCAGGAGTACCATAGATTATATAGTTGTCTATTTGGCACAGTTAGAACATTTTTCATTGTTTAGATTATCACCAAGACCTGAGTCAGACCATCAAGCCCTGTCAGTAAATATAAATTTAAGAGGGGCCTCCACTTCTCAAGTATGTACATTGGATACAGGAAGAGTTAGTTACATGGTCTAACTCAGTGTCAGTCAAGTTGTTAGATACATTTTGGAGTTCTAGGCTGGTACAGATGAGAGAGGAGATGATCAATATAAGTGATCTGGATATGGGAAAACTCCATTCATGTTATGACAGGATTGTATTCATTTTAGAAAGAGAAGTTCTGTCTAAGGAATGGAGGGAAAGCACATCGCGTACAAACGATTGGTATGATGGTGAATGTAAAAAACTAAAATGTCGACTCCTCAATTTAAGAGCTCAATGGGTTTGGTATAGTTCGGAGCAGGCAAAAAAGACTTTTTTGGATATTAGAAGGAACTAAAAAGCTCTGATTAAAAGCAAGAAGGCATCGGCTTTAAACTATATTTGGGCTAGGGTAAGGATAGCAGCAGCCCAGAAAGACTTACGGTGCTTCTGGGCCTTGGTAAATCAAGGTCTGCGACCTAGACCCCAAAGTAGGGGATCCCAGATAAGTATGGCATTCTGGGAGAGTTTCTTTGGGGCCCTATATGCAGATGCCCCAGAGAAAGATTTTTCATTCCCTGTGCGACAATATAAATTAATGGAGAAGAGTTTTGATCCCCAAATAAAAGAAGAAAACCTGTTGATGGTGATTAGGTCACTGAAAAAAGCAAAAGCTCCCGGCCAGGACTTTTTTGTTGCAGAGGTACTGCAGGCAGCCCCCTCCTGGTGGCTTCCTGTATTGGCAAAGTTTTTCACACAGATTAACGTAGGAAAAAGGCCTCCGCGATCATGGGGGGGAGAGTATTATAGTTCCCATATTTAAAAAAGGAGACCCGTTGGATCCAGGCTGTTACCGCCCTATTAGTTTGCTCCCTGTTATGGGCAAAGTTTTCGCTAAACTTTTATTGAGGCAATTAGAGGAATGGGCAGAATTTAATCATCTTATACCCCGTGAGCAATTTGGTTTTCCAGAAACAGCGCTCCACACTAAATAACTGCTTTGTCCTTTCTCATATATTGGATAAATATGTACGAATAAAGACAGGAAATTTTTTCCTGGCCTTCATAGACTTCCAGAAGGCCTTTGATTCAGTCCCAAGACAGAAGTTGTGGTTAAAATTATTTCAACTTGGGATAGACAAGGACCTTCTGGAATTGATAATAGCTTTACACTCAGAGAATACCGCCAAGATCAGAGGGGGACAGAGTGGAGCTCTTTCTCAAGCAATTAGTGTGAATAAAGGTGTTCGTCAGGGGTGCGTGCTTGCCCCCACGCTGTTTAATCTCTATGTGAGTGATCTACCTTGTGTGCTAAACACCCCAGAATGCTGCCCCCCGAATATTAAGACTGAGGCAATTGGTGCCCTCATGTACGCGGACGACATTGTAATCCTGTCCCAAACTAGAAGGGGACTGCTTCATCAACTTGAAGGGTTGATGTCCTATTGTAAGGATAATGAACTAGTTGTAAATTCTGTAAAGTCTCAGATTATGACCTTTGGGGAAAAAAAGCGGATTTATAAATGGCATATAGATAAGACTAAGTTCCAACAAATTGACTCGTATGTTTATTTGGGCATGACCCTCGCTAATAGGGTTATTTGGGGGAAACATAGACATCAAATAGCTCTTAAAGCATTAGCAGTTGCTAAGGGTGTTCTGAGACTGGTAAGGAAAGCCAGGGGGTCCCTTTTACTGATATATTGCATGTTTATAAAATGAAGATTCAAACATTGTTAACCTATGGGTTGGAAATAATATCGGATAATAAAAGGCAGATGCTGGAAGTTGTACAAAAAAAATTCTAAGGAGCCTGCTGGGACTGCCCCAGAGTGTCCCGGCCCCTATCTTAGGAGCTGAGACAGGGCTTTCTGTAATTGTGACACTAGGGAAAAAACAGAGGATGAGGTACTGGGCTAAGCTATTGCTGTTAGATGAAAACTTACTTCCCTCCCTATGTTTACGAGAACAACTTGAATGTCAAAGTCCTCGGGGGTATCAATGGATAAGACAGGTCATGATTGATGCGCAAAGTATGGGGTGGTCGACTGCCTCTTTCTGGGGGAAGAGCAAACATCAACTAAGAAATATGATCGAGGGCCGTCTGCAGGATATAGCCATGCAAGAAGACATGGCCTATCTGAGGGAATGGAAGGTGGCCCCTTACTTCCCGAGAATAAAATCCTGTTTTGGATTTGAGTCCTATTTAGAGAAATTGGAGAACCTGACGCAACGTAGAGCTTTTTTGAGACTGCGCCTTCAGTTATTTACTTCAGCAGTGTGTCAAGGACGCTTTAATAATATTCCATATGCGTCCAGAGTGTGTCAATGTTTAGAGGGAGGGGTGGATGATTTAGCCCACTTTTTGCTACATTGCTCGTTTCATGAGAGTTTGAGGGAAGCTTGGCTCAAACCATTATGGGCTAAAAGAGAATTCCTTACGGATGAGGGGAAAATTATAAGCATACTGACGGCCAGCGATAGTCAGGAGCTAAGGATAATTGCTTCCTATGTCATCCTAGTGGAGCAGTATCGTGAAAGATGCTGATACAGGAAGGGTTTATGAATTTATTGTTGCTGTATAAGCGAGTTGATCCTGACTTTTGAAGAAAGTTGCTTGAAGAGTAAATTGATATCTTACTTTATGTATGTGGATCTCCTGGCCCGTGTATGGAGCTGTCAGTTTATGTTACTATGTACCCTGGCTCACTGATTGCTGATTA
>QEPC01000373.1:3648275-3663058 GCA_003113815.1 Sphenodon punctatus
AGGCCCTACTCCCGGGAGTTAAGTCTCAGTGAAGATGAGCAAGGACAGACCTTTCTGTTTTTGTTTCTGGATTTATGGCGGGTTTCGATTATTGGGTTAATGCTGGTTAAACCATTGCCTTTCTGGCATGATTGCCAAAGGGGATTTAAATTGTTTTTAGTGATTACTATAGTTACATGTTTCTATTGTTAGGGCCTTAGTGCTTGTTTAAGATAATTGTATATATTTTAAGTTTCTTATGCTGAATGTTTTTTTTTTTTTAATGTCTGCATACATTGGGGTCTGCTCTTCTCTGTAATGACTTTTTAGTATTTACTTTGTAATGCCCTTTCTAGTATGTACTAATTGGTAGTTAAAAGGGTATTTGTAATTGCCCCTGTTGTTTTTATTGTAGTATCTCAAGATTGCTTGGCCACAAAGTTGTTTTTAAACTATTGCCCTTATTGGCGCTAGAATAGCCATTGGAAGGAAGAGGGTTTATTGTATAAGGGCCACGTTAGGAAAAGAAAGAGCTAGAGCTAGCTTTCCTCTATGGCATCCCCCTTCTGGCAGCATGCTGTTCAGAAAATATCAACTCAGGCAAAAATAACAAGGTATGTGGTCAAGAAGGGTCCT
Source organism: Sphenodon punctatus (assembly GCA_003113815.1). NCBI lineage: Eukaryota > Metazoa > Chordata > Lepidosauria > Sphenodontia > Sphenodontidae > Sphenodon > Sphenodon punctatus. The sequence goes on from QEPC01000373.1 coordinate 3,648,891, forward strand.
CCAATTGGGAGGCCTTGTTCACAACCAGACCCAACCTTCATGTTGCAGGGCTCTAAGGACACAGGAGCATCACTGGAAAAGCTTCCAGTTTCTTCTACTCTGGAAACTGTACTGGGAGGAATCGATATGGCCGAACATTGAAGTTCTTTATTATTACCGTCCAATGTGGGCAATAGTTTCCTCTTCTTTTTGGATAAAATCACTCCAGAATCCCCCCAATGCCTGAACGAGGTGGTTAATCTTCTGCTAGTGCCTAAATTGCCCTCATAAGGGGGAGTTCACCCCCAGCATGCTAGGCATATAACAAAGACAAGCGCAATTTTGCTCAATGCAGGTTTAGGCACTATTGTAGCCGTTGCAGGGGTCAGCATGAGGCCAGGGCCTGTTTTAAGAAGGGGAGGCCTGGTCTTGAAGGTCAATGGAGAGGAAGGGGTTGGGGTTCTAGGAGGGTCAATAATGGATCAGGTACCAGAGCAACTCTGGCAGCTGGCCAGCACACCAATTAAACTTAAACTGCTGGCCAGGCTCCTTGAACAGTACCTGGTCAAGAAGGATGTGGCCCTACTACTGGACAGTTTCTCAAGGGGTTTTAGAATTCCCTGTGAGGGGCCTGGTGTAAATCAGAGAGCTAGAAACCTTAAATCTTTGTTGGGTATGGAAGGGGTGGTGTGGCACAAAATTTGAAAGAAAGATGCGGGGAGAGCAGTGGGTCCGTTCGATGCACTTCCCTTTGTCATAATGTAATGCTCACAGCTTGACATTGTTCCCCAAAAGAGCCCTGGCAAATACCGCCTCATTCATTATCTGTACTTCCTGAAGGGCAGGTCGGTCAATGACGCAATCTCACATGAGCTCTGCACAGTACGATACGCCTCTTTTGACTCACTTGTGCACATGGTCAGGTTGTGCGGCCATGTGGCCCTTCTGGCAAAATGCGACATCAAGTCAGCTTTTCATCTCTTCCCAGTATCCCCACTGGACTTCCATCTGCTAGGGTACACATTTCAGGGTAATTTCTTCTGTGACCGTGCACTGCCAATGGGGTGCACTATTTCTTATGCAGTTTTTGAAAATTTAGCACCATGCTAGAGTGGCAGTTAGGAACAAGGCAGGGTGTGACTCCATCATTCACTATGTTGACAACTTCCTGTTGGCGGGAAGGCACGCATCAGGTGCATGGTTGTTTGAGGAGTTCCAGCACCTGACGACAGAATTAGGGGTCCCCTTAGAAGAAGAAAAAATGGAAGGCCCAACAACTAGGATGTAATTTCTGGGCATAGAGATAGACATGATTGCAGCAATGTCTAGCCTTCCACAGGATAAGTTGTGCAATTTGAGACAGCTCATATCAGAAGTGCGGGTTGCACAGAAGATTACTCTTAAGGAAATGCAAAAGCTTCTGGGCTAACTGAATTTCTCCTAAAAGTTAATACTACCTGGCAGAGCTTTTTGCAGTCAGTGAGCAAGGATGACAGCGGGTGTTAGGGCCCCGCAACATTACATTAGGATTACTAGAGCTATCAAGGAAGATCTGGGAGTATGGTCTGCCTTTCTGGGGGAGTATAATGGCATTTCACTGTGGAGGGACGTGTGCCTCCTGGAGGCTGAACTTCAGGTGGTCTCAGATGAAGCAGGTTCTTCAGACTTTGGGTTTTTTTCAGGGCATGTATTTCTCAGTCAAGCATGTGCCAGGTGCACATAATGAGATAGCTGATGATCTTTCTTGCCTACAGATGGAACGGTTCAGTTCTTGGGCACCTGGGACATGTCACGAGCCCAAATTAATGCCAGAGGATCTGTGAGGGCTTGGAATTGACTGACAGACGTTGTAGTAGGCCTGTCGGTGGCAGAGGGAATGCTGAAAGCCTACACAAGGGTAACGTTTGGTCCTTCCTCATGGAAGAGAGGATATGGGGTCAATGGCCCATTCCCATGGATCATGTAAAGTACTTTGTGGCACATCTTAGGCAGAAGGGTTTTGCGGCAAGAAGCATTTGGGGCCAATTAGCCACCATATCCTTCTTTAGTAAGCCAAACAGGTACACAGACCCATATGCGAACCTTAAAACAAGGTGGGCCTTGGAGGGATGGGCCAGGCAAGAATCCCATGTAGGGGACTCTCGGGAGCCACTGTCAGTCAACAGGCTGGCTGGAATTTTAGATGCACTATGAAGCCTGTGCACATGCCCATTTGAAACTGTGCTGTTCCACGCTGCATACGCCACCGCCTTTTTTGCAGCTCTACACATAAGTTCCTCGCCGCTAAGTACAACAATTTGGGGAAAGCCCTGCTAATAAGTGATGTAGATCTGACAAGTGACTCACTGCAATTATGTATTTGGCAATCCAAAATGGACGAGAAAGGAAAGGGCCAGAATTTGATCCTGAAACCAGACCACTCAAAAACAATATGTCCAGTGGAGGGTATGCACTGTTACCTGGAATGGAGGGGACTCACTAGGGGCCATCTCTTTATCCATGTGGATAATCCATCACTCACTAAATTCCAGTTCATGTTTGTGTTTAGGTCAGGCTTGTGTAGTCTAGGTTTATCGTTGGTTTGTATTCCTTTAGGATTGGAGAAACCAGCACAGCAGCAAAAGGGGGCCTGCCAGCAGAGGCTATTAAGACATGAGTATGGGCAGATGGAAGTCGGCAGCCTATCGTATGTACATAAAGGAAATCGAGCAGGCCTACAAGGTCTCACATGTTTAATTTGTACTTTGTTTTTTCACCCTAGGTTTTAAGACAAATTCCTCCATATGGATTTATGGACACAGTATTGTGCAATGGGCAGGCTGGAGGACCGCTGCACTCAGTTTTGGAACTCAGCTGGGATGCAGGGGAGCAGCGTGGGTGTGATGGCTGGGGATTGGTGGCATGGACTGGGCCCCCCTCCTGCCCATTTTGAAGGAAAGGACCAGCAAATTCAGTCATCCAGAGCTCTTGGTCATACACCTGGGGGAGAAGGACTTGGGGCTGGTCAAGGGGCTCGGCATCCTGAGAATGATGCAAAGGGACATTAGAACCATGAAGGAACTCTGGCCAGACATGGCGATATGGTGTGGTCCGATATGCTAGAGCTTAAATTATAGTATTATGCTCTTAACCCTGGAAAAATGGACTGGGCTAGGATTAAGATTAACAACGCAATGGGTAAACCGATGGAGGGCTTTGGCAGGGACACAGTGCATCACCCAAGAATTAGGTTTCAAGAGGAGTCACTTTACATTTGGGATGGCATGCACCTGCCAGATGAAGAAAATGACATTTGGCACAGCAACATTATGCTCAGGCTCCAGAAGTAGCTGGGCATTCCTGCGTGGGGAAGGGGAGAGTGGGGTGGCAAGGTTGCTTTGCTGTTGGCCCCACCCCCTTTTGTGGCAGATATCAGACAGGGAGCCCAAAATTATAGCACCCAGCTGGATGGACAGATATAATTAAATGACTAGTAACAGCCAGGGGGAAGGGGGAGATCCTGGATAGGGCTGTGCGTAGCTGGGCGGGGCTGTCTCCTCCTATCCTCAATTTCCCTTGCCCCCCCCCGGGGTAGAGATGGTCCCACTTGGTGGGTGGGACCTGTATAAGGGGGCAGCTGGATGCAGCCGCTTAGCCCTCCCCCAGAATTTTAACTGACATTGAAGCCAGTTATGGTTCCCTCTCTGATATTGGCGCAGGGTGTTCCCTGCTAGGGGTTGCCCATAGCCAAGTAGGGGTAGAACCCCGGATGTTGGGGAAGCCCCAGAATATAGCAAGGTGTGCCCTGATATGGGACACCATGGGTGATGCTGTATTCAATTCAATGCCCTTTTTATACCAACTTTATTGTCATGTGGTCTTTTGGGACTGGGCTCCGCGACAGAGATGATATAACAATGACATTAAATCTTCTTCAGTCTAGTGCCTAGTTGTATGTCTCTGGATTTCCAAACTTTATTCAATCTCAAGAATGCTATACGAGCTTTTCCTTTTCTTCCATTTAGCTCCTTACTAAATGGACACTTATAGAATCATAGACACAGCGAGTTGGAAGACACATCATTGGTCATCTAGCCCTGAGGCAGGATACTCTATACTAAACCATCCCTGACAGATTGCCTGTCTAGTTTTTTTTACTGAAAAATTCCAGTCTTGCTTCCAAGATAGTTGAATATCCAGTTTTGTATATCATCCTCCTCCTCACCAATCTTTCCTGTACCAGTGTTCACTGAGTCTTTAGTAATCTCCACAACCTTGATTTTCTGCATGCTAATTTGAAGACCCACTTTAGCTGCTTCCTTCTTTATACAAGTAAAAAGTGTCTTTCTGCCTTATATACATGTATAGAAAATTACTATATCATTGACATAATGTAGATCAGGGCAGCCAAGAGGCAGATCACAATCTACTGGCAGATCACATGTAGATCAATCCCCAGTAGATCATGGTGTGCAGAGGTGCTGTGGCACCGGCACCCCAGGGAGTGTCTCTTGGGAGGAGATGGGCTAGAAAGCTCCTCGAATACTGTGAGGAAGGCTCTCTCTGAAAAGGAGTGCTCATCTCCACTCCTGTGATTAGTCGCTGAGATACCGTAGAGATAGGAAGCGTAACGAGGGGTTCTGGCCTGGAGCCCCAGTGCCAGAGGGAGGGGTCCTAGTAGATCACCTGAGTTGACACCTGAATTAAGTGGATCACATTCACCATAAGTCTGATATAGATGTTATAAACTTCTTGTGCAGTGATTCTAGTACCTACTATGCCAGCCATCACTCTTCTCATAACAAAATCAATGACTGACCAGAAAAGAAGTGAGACAATGTACAGTGACAATCACATACCACCAGTCTCTGCACTGATACAGCAAACTGACCCATCATAAAGAGGTCTAATTACATTAATTATTTTAGATGGGATCTGATAATACCTCAAGATCATCCACAACAACTCTCTCTATACCCTCCAAGGGGTAAAATCAGATGTTACACAGGCTTGGGACACACCATACATGTGGTCCTGCACCACAAGATGTTTACCCAAGACTTCCCCAGGGTGGGTAGGCAGCTGGCCCAGGATATGCCCTGGGCCTGATCCCTGACACCCATTCCAAGCCAAGGGTCGCCCATTTGGTTCCAAGTGAACCAAAGCATCGGTTTGGCCCTGCCATCCCCACCGCAGGGCACGGGCTGCTATGGTTGGGTACCATGGCTGATTGCCATGACCACCCGTTATGGCAGGGAGTGGGACACTGGGAGTGGGGCGGGGTGGCCAACCACGTCTATTCTATTCAATAATTTATATCCTGCTCCCTCCATCCCTATGGCAGCTTGGGGCGGCTCACAAAATATTAAAAACAATATATAAAAACAATACATAAAAGGGGAGAGGTCAAACCACTGGTAAAAAATCCACCATTATTTCCCCCCTCCCCCAAAGGTCTGGACGAACAGCCAGGTCTTACAGACCCAATGAAAGGCCAACAGGCTGGGAGCCAGGCGACCTTCCTCTGGGAGGGAGTTCCACAGCTGTGGTGCAGCCACTGAGAACACCCTCTCCATTGTGGCTCCCCGGTTCACCTGGGGGACCTCCAAGAAGGCACCCCCAGTAGACCACAGAGGTCACCCCACGGCCCAGGGAGTGAGGCAGTCTCTCAGATAGGAGGGGCCCAGACTGTGTAGGGCTTTAAAGGTCAAAACCAGCACCTTGAATCAGGCCCGGAACGCTATAGGCAGCCAGTGCAGAGCCTGGAGCACTGGTGTAATGTGCTCCCTATGGCCCGTCCCCATCAGGAGACAGGCTGTCGTATTCTTCCCCAGCTGCAATTTCCGAGTCGTCACCAAGGGCAGTCCCATGTAGAGCGCATTGCAGTAATCGAGCCTTGAGGTGATGAATGCATGGATAAGGGTGGCCAGGTCAGAGCTTGAAACATATGGCTGGATCCTTTGCACAAGATGTAAATGGCAAAAGGCTCCCTTTGCCACCGCCTCCACCTGACGATCCCGGTGAAGGCCAGAGTCTAACAGAACCCCCAAACTCCGCACCTGCGGGGCAAGCGGGGGGCAGATCCCCACCACAAGGGGAGCCATCACCTCCACTGCCCTACCCACCAACATCACCTCTGTCTTATCAGGATTCAGCTTCAATCTGCTCAGCCTCATCCAGTCACTCACTGCTAGCAAACACTGGGAAAGCACCGAGACTGCAGGACCTGGGTTCATTGAAAAAGAGAGGTAAAGCTGGGTAACATCAGCATACTGGTGGCAATGCACACCAAACTGTCTCATGACCTCACCCAGGAGTTGCATATATATGTTAAATAAAAGTGGAGACAGAATCAAACCTTGCAGTACACCACAAGCGAGATCCCGGGGGCCAGATGTTTCTTCCCCCAGAAACACCCACTGGCTTCTCCCTGAGAGGAACGAGCGGAGCCATCCTAAGGCAGTCGCATCCACCCCCCCAGGGTCCGCAACCCATGGTCCACTGTATCAAATGCTGCTGAGAAATCTACTAGGACTAGAAGTGTTGAATGTCCTAAATCCATCTCTCAGTGGAGGTCGTCTACCAAAGCCACTAATGCTGTCTCAGTGCCATATCCTGGATGAAAACCTGATTGAAAAGTATCCAGAAAACCGATGCTATCCAGATGGCCCTGAAGCTGCTGGGCTATCACCCGTTCAATAACCTTCCCTAAAAAGGGAAGGTTAGAGACAGGTCGGTATCTGGTGAGAGAATCAACATCCAATGATGGTTTTTTGAGCAGGGGTCTCACCACTGCCTCCTTGAGGCAGTCCAGTACCCTGCCCTCCCAAAGGGAGGCACTGATCACTCCCGCCAGCACCAATCCCAAAGTCTCACTGGAGGCCTTCACCAGCCAGGATGGAAATAGATCTAGTTCACAAAAGGTAGCCCTGACAGACCCCAGAACCCCCTCAGCATCGGCCGGCATCACTTCCTGAAACTGATCCCACAAAAATGGAGCAGATGGGGCATCCATAACCCTCAGCTCTCCTTCTTCTGCATCAATCCTGGCCCCGAAATCATGCTGGATTCGAGCGATCTTATCTCATCGTAACCAAGCCAAGTACGTGCACTTGAGACCTCGCATCTTCATGAATGTTAGACCCCTTGTCTCTCCCTCTGTTCCCCTTCCTAAGTCTCTCCCCCAGCTCCTGTCTCTCAGATTGTAAGCCCTAGGGGCAGGGACCGTGTCTATTTTATTACTTTGTAAAGTGCCAGGTACACTGCTGGCGCTATATAAATGTTTGTTAATAATAATAATAATAATCTGGGAAGTAGTTTACAAACTCCTCACAGTGGGCTTGGGAAACCTCCCCCTCCACATGGAGGGAGGCCAGACTGCCCAACCCCTCACTACCTGGAAAAGCTCCGCTGGACACGACTTCGTAGCGGCTATGAGGGCAGCAAAGAATTCCTTCTTTGCTGTCCTCACGGCCACAGCATAGGACTGCAAATGGGTCCGATGCTGCAGCTGACTGAATTCAGCATGAGAGCGGCGCCAGCGGTGCTCTAACCGCCACCCTTCCCACTTCAAACACCGCAGCTCTTCAGTAAACCAAGGAGCTCTACGGTGACGAAGCAGCGGGAGCAGATGCCTGGGAGCCACCTGATCAATGACCCCACCCAGCATTAGGGATGGGCGAACAGAATGCGGTTTGAATGTTCAGTCATTTGGTCTAAAACCCGAGTTCGGATTCAATGGTTCAGTTCAGTCAAGTTCGGTTTGGCTGAACTTGGCCGAACATTCAAAAATAGTGAAATCAAAACCGAAACCTAAAGGAAATTGAAACCGAAACCTAATTTTCAGCCCTGGAAAGACATCCGAACTCATCCGAACATGACTGAACCGTTCGGTCGTTCGAGAGTTCAGTTCGGACGTTTGGTTCGGACGTCCGAACAGACCGAGTTCGGTCCAAACTCCGAACATCCGAACCGCGTTCGCCCATCCCTACCCAGCATGGTGTTCCAAGCCTGAACAAGATAATCAGCCGAGCGGCCTTTAAGGTCTGTTGTGGCCCCACCCCTACCTGGGTCATGCAAGTGGTGGGATGGCTCTCCTGGTGACAGGCATGTTTATTCAGTGCCGCCCACTGACCCAGAGAGTGGTGGCCACTGTTTCACGCCCTGATCCTGGCCAGAGAGTCGTCATGCTGTCCGCATGTATGTTTTTACCCCATGTCACACCCTCTGAGAAATTGACAAAATTTAAAACAAGACTGCACTGGTATTTGTGACTCTTCTCTAATCAGCTACCTCAAAGTAATAACATGTTCTGGACTGGACCAGCTTCTCTGAAATCAAACTTATTCCTCTGGATTTTTCAGCAGCAGCCTAGAAGCCTGTTCAAGATGATAATGATAATAACATCACCACCACCACCACAAAAGACCTTCCCAGGAACAGATAAAAGTATTATCATGCTCCAGTTATCAGACATTGGAAGCCCCAGTTTCTTTTGGATCTTACATATGACTCTTCTTTTCCAGTTCTCGGAGCGTACCTACCTCTTTCTCCCAGACCATTCTACAATTTCACACAAACAATACACTGCAATCTCTCCCCCTGCTTTTGCTGTATTGACCTTTATCCTGTCGTAGCCAGGTGTCTGACTGGTCTCTTTCCAGCTAACTTGTAGCTTTCACTAATTTGTCTGAATTAATTTCCTCAACTGATATTTCCAAATCGTTATTTTTGTCATTATTATCAATGTGCTTGGTTGACTCTGACTGGTTAGGCACAGCATGGCAACATTCCTTACAGTGCTCCTTATTCTCTCTCTCCATAGTTAATAATATATCATCCAAAGCCTGGCGCATAGCACATTGGGCTGAGAACTGCAATGTAAGCTGTGAAGCGAGCCTTCTTGAATCACCTTTTCGAGGCCCCTCTTCAGTTTCCCTACCGTTACTTTCTATCAACCCCTCTTGTGCTTTCTTGCAATCTCCTGACTTCTCTATTGTTATCTGCATATTCCTTACACATAGTAACTAGTTTGTCATTATCACATTCCTGTTGCAACTTCTTCATTTATTTTCTCTCATCTGTAATATCCATGTCTGTGGCAGAAGCCATTGCTCTTTTACTGATTTCCACCATCTTAAAAAGTTTCCCAATGACTAGCCTGGGTATTGAAGGGTAAGGGTGGGTTCTGTTTTTGAGATTCAGGTCTCTGCCCCGGAGACAGCAGGTGATGGGGGGCTGGGAACTGGGAGGGTGGCGTTGTTGCAACCCCAGTGAGAGAGGGGGGACATAACTCAAGGGGAGAATACCCCTGTGAGAGTGGGCTATGCATGGATGGGGGGGCATTGGGGGTGGGAAATTCTGCTCTAGTCTTGTGGCTATTTTGATATTATGTATTGCTGGGGGGTATCGAGGGGTGGAAAACTGTGTTTTACTCCTGTGGCTACTGATAATGTTTTCTAATATTGATGCTATATTGTTGTATTTTTGCTTTGTTGCAAACCACCCCAATATTTATTTATTTAAAACTTATATCCCATCCCTCCTGCCCAAAGGCAGCTCAGGGCGGCGAACAACATAAAATAAATCTACACATTTTAAAACAAATCATAAAAACTCACCCTCCCTCCTCCCCCCTCCAGCTCCCCCCCCCCCATGCCAAAGGCCTGGCGGAACAGCAAGAAGATGCAATCAGCAAGAGGGACGGTATAAAAGTCCAATGTAATAATAATACTTAATAATAATAAGTTGGTGCTTATGAATTTCCTGATCAGAAATAGCCTGAAACTCATAGCATTTGGGGATATGACAGCTTCCTTATATCTAACACGACCTGGTCCTTGCGAAATGTAGCTGTCTTCAGCCTGACTTTGACTGAATAAATAACTAGATGGTCGTCACTCCCAACATCCATGCTTGAATACACTCTGGTGTCATTCAGTGACCTTCTCCAGTGCTTGCTAATAATGATGCTGTCCAGCTGTTTCAAAGTAACACCATAATTCAGCATCCATGTAGATTATGGTCCCTCTGATGTGGAAACTATGGGTATTTTCAGATGTGATGGGGCAGCTTCGCCCCGTCACGGAAACAACCCTGAGATTCCCCGCTGGGATCACTCCGGCATGGCCAACAGACATGCCTGGGGATCCCGGCGGGGAATTGGGGAGGGGGCAGTGCTGTGCGGTGCAACGTGCGGCTGCATGGCCCCACCCCCTCCACGCTCCCTCGCCACCCACCCTCTGGGGAGACGGGCGGGCGCCGCGGTCAATGCGGCCGCAGCGCCCGCCCGAAATGACCACGGGCCAGAATCCTGGCGGGGATTCCGGGCCGTGATCCCTGTCCAGATGTGACGGGCCCCTTCATCCCCGCTGGGAATCACCTTCACCACGCGATCGGCCCCGGCCCCGCGGATTCAGCCGATTGCGTGGTGAATGTGATTCCCGGCGGGGATTGAGCATAGTAAACATCTGGGGGGAACTTCCGGTTCCCTAACAGACGTTACGGGACCATTCCCCACCACACCACAAGGAATTGACTGTGGTTGAGCGTGATCTCGTAACGTCTGAAAATACTCTATGTCTCCCTGCCCAATACAGATGTTAACTAAGCTACAGAACTTGACCAACTGTTCACCATTGTTGATTTGGTCAGGAATCCCAGGCCAATATATAATGTATTCATATCCAGGATTTTCTTCCCAACTTGTACATTCATATCTCCCATAGAGATTACAATAATGTTCTTATTGATTGATTGATCTTAATACCACGAAGCTCACTATAAAAACAAGTAATTGGTTAGTGCAGCACTGAACAATCATAACTTTTGCACCATTTGATACAAAGTGGGAAACAAACCATCAGTGACAGGTTTCTACTCTGTTGGTGCCCTTGTAGCCTCTCTGACAAGAAGGCCAACACCGTCTTGATGAATGCTGTCATCTCCACCTGAACACAGTACAACTGTTCCTTCTGAAATTAGCCTCCCCTACCCAGTCCATTTCACTTCACTCAGCCACAATATAAGCCACCCGCTGACCTTCATTTCTCTGCTTCATTTCAGCAGTATCACAGCAATCATATGTTCTAACAGCCAATTCTTACTTTAGACTGAGCTGTGAAACTTTTACCATAACAAGGGCTTTTAAAAACATGGACAGGTGGTTAGTCTGACTCACAGCCTGTCAGCCCATCACCCAGACAACCATGATAAGCTCGTATAGGAGGAGATTTTCTGTCAAAGTTACCTTTCTTCAGGTGATTATGGTAGCTAAAATAGGGACAGGCAGTACAGTCACACCAGGGCCCACAAGCCTGGAGGGCCTGGCTCCCTGATGCAGCTGTATCCCCTGCCTCTGGGGGGCTCCATTCCATCTTCTGCACCAGGGCCCATCCTAACAACTACTACTGGTGGTTACCTTAGGATGTTTCCACTGAGCAGTCTGACTATGGCCGTTTTTACACAGATGACACCCCCCCCCCCAATTTGGTGTTCAGGCGGGCATTGGGGGGGGGGTGTCCGTGTAAATGGGCAAAGATGGATGGGTGTCCACTCGGTGTTCACCCATGTAAACACCAAGCAGGATGGGTGGGGGTATGTGTGCACTCCAGCGCAACACCCACCTCCACCCATTGCACACCCATCTCCACCCACAGAGCCCTCCAGAAAACTGGAGGAGACTCCGTGGGTGTAGGTGGGTGGGTGTCCGTTTACACACACCTCCACTGACTCACACCCACCTCCACCCAACACAGCCAATCCCCCATCCCCCCACCCACCTCCGTCCATGTAAAAACGGCCTATTTTTAGGGTCTACGCACACACCTTTCACACATCTTCCTTGATCTTATAACACTCTCAGAAAAGGAACACAGGAAAATATAATGTAAACAAGCCATTGAGATATTTTACAGAGGCTGGACTGCTCAAGGCCTATCCCTCCTCAGGATTCCCAGGTCCTTGTTTGCTCATCTCAGACAATTGAATTATGTAAAAAAGAAAGAATTCTGGGATGATAGGTGGAGCTCTCTCCAGCAGGCAGCCAGAACAGGGGACTCTAGGGGCTTTTGGCAGTTGTTGAACGGTGCCACAGGGAAAAGTAAGACCCCGATAGCATCACAGATTACGTTTGAGGGATGGATGGATTACTTCAGACATCTATACAATCCCCCTGATTTCGACCCTGGTACCGAGGTGGGTCAAGTAGAGGGCTCACACGCTGGGTGGCCAGGGGATACTCTCCCCTGGTCACCGGTGCAGGTGAGTGAGGTTGAGATCTTAGTAGACTCGCTGTGAAATGGTCGAGCCTCGGGTTTGGACTCTATAAGGGCGGAGTATCTTAAGATCCATAGGGCCTGGTGGCTCCCCATTCTGGCTGCCCTGTTTACAGCAATCAACATGGCAGGGCGGGTCCCAGTGGGGTGGGCCACTTCTCTGGTGGTCCCCATTTATAAAAAGGGCTCCAGAGCAGACCCGGCAAACTTCAGGCCAATTAGCCACCTTTTTTTAACCATATCTAAAGTGTATGGAAAGTTTCTTTTGGGGAAACTGACTTCCTGGATGGACCAGGACAAAATACTTCCAGTAGAACAAGCAGGCTTCCAGCGTGGGCGATCTACGATTGACCACTGTTATACACTGCAATATCTGGCTGCCAAGTACAGGGCTCGGAATGGAACCCTCTACGTGGCTTTTTTGGACCTCAGGGCGGCCTTTGATTCTGTGGATCGGGTTGCCCTGTGGGGGAAGCTTGAGAAATCCTCAATCGATAGACGTCTTCTAGCGCTGATCCGCTCCCTTCACATCAACACAGCTATGGTGGTAAAGATGGACATCCAGGGCCATATAACATCTGCGATCCCAACTACGAGGGGCGTCTGGCAGGGGTGTGTCCTTGCCCCGGCCCTTTTCAACTTCTTCATTGATAATATAATACCAATCATGGCAGCCCCGCAATATTTCCCCCCGAAATTGGCAACCTGGGCGGTTAGCTGTTTATGCTACACCGACGATGTGGCCTTATTGTCACAGATGAGGTTGGCTCTTACTAGGCAATTGCAGACCTTCCTGACATTTTGTCAGGCTAATAAACTCACTATAAACTATGGAAAATCAAAGGGCTTGGTATTCTCGGCCCATACCAAAACACAGAGCTGGCATATAGGGGGTACTGAGATACAACAGGTTAGGGCTTTTAGATACTTGGGGATGTTGTTCCACGACTCAGGGCATTGGAAGGAACACGTTAGCAGAGCCATGAGATCAGCGCAAGTAGTAGCTCTGTCTGTCACCAGACTCTTTGCCAGACAGGGCAGGATGGCAGTCCAACAGGCCATGCAGGTGTACAACTCCAAGGTAAGGTCCCATTTGCTTTATGGGGCCGAGCTTTGGCTCCTCTATACTCGGGCCAGGTGGATAGGGTCCAGTCCAGGTTTTTACGAGGACTCTTGGGGGTCCCAAGAGGCACCCCCTTGGCTGCTATTCGAATGGAACTGGGTCAAATCCCTTGGTCCCAAGCAGCCAAAGAGGCTAGCCTTAAATTCTGGTCAAAATTGCAATTAGATAAGGAGTCCATTCTTACAAAATCTATGCTGGATGACCCCTTTAGAGACCCCTGGATATTGAAAGTTGAAGCACAGTTGGAGGAGATGGGAACTCCCCCTGTTTATCTGGGGCACAAATTGTTGAACAGCAGTAGGACCGAGGTTCTGAGGAGGGCCAGGGATATAGGGCGACAGAACGAACTTGCCAAAATCAGAGCCTCGGGCCACATTTGTGAGTATTTGACCTACGCCCCAGTCATGGGTCAGGTGGCTACCTATTTAATGACTCCCATCTCTGGCAGAGCCAAACAACTCTTAGCCTGTGCGCGGTTTAATGCATTTCCATCGCGTGTCCTGGAAGGGAGATTCCAGGGCATACCATTCCATGACAGATTATGCCCTTTTGATAATGCCACGGTAGAGACCGTAGGGTACATAATGCTTCATTGTCACTTATATGTCGAGCCACGCCATGAACATCTTGCCCAAATAATGGATCAGTTCCCTGGTAGGGATGATACAACGATACTGACAGTATTCTTGGACAGTTCCAACCCTGATATAACTCGGAGGGTAGCCCTCTTCTTACTCAGGGTTGTCCATCTTAGACTGCAGTTCACAAGTACTCATTAAGCCAGTCAAATTCTATTCTGGCTTATATTGAGG
>QEPC01000373.1:3665564-3678183 GCA_003113815.1 Sphenodon punctatus
CATAAAAAGGCTTCTATTCACATTAGAGCTGTGTGGCAAAGTTCAACTTAGGCAGGGCAGACCTTTGCCTTTCTGCTCTTCAATTTCCCTTCACATAGAGGTAGAGCTGAAACAAATACCAAAAAAATGGTCTGTGATTAATATCTGGTATTTCTGGCTAGTTCGGCAGTTATTCGGTAACTAAGTAGTTATCACAGAAGTTAACTGCATACTGTGAAAGTTAACTAGTTTATTGTGTTGCCACAAAACAAATATTACTGTTACTACTCTAAAACCAGGTCCAGAGGAAGGGAGGGAATCAATAGGAAAGTAATTATGGGCAACAAGTAATATAATGTGGTAACCGGTAATACATTATTTATTTGTTTATTTAAATTTAATACCCCACCCTTCCCCTAAGGCTCGGGGTGGCTTACAATGAAAAAAACAATAAAATATATTTGAAAATCCCTTTAAAAACCCACATCCAAACCTAAAAAACCTTCATCCAACCCCTAACCCTGCTTGCCGAATGCTTTGCCAAAAAGAAATGTCTTACAGCCCCACAGTAGAATGCCTTGCACTAATCTAGCTTTGAGGTAATGAACATATGGATGATGGCGGCCAGATCTGAATCAGAAATAAAGGGTCGCAGCCACCTCACCAGATGACATCGGTGAAAAGCACTCCTGGCCACCACCGCAACTAGGTGCAGCAAAGTATTCAGAAAGGTGACAAACCTAGGTAACCAGATGGGGCCAGACTCCCCTCAATAACAGAAGTCCCAATTCTCTCCAAGTTACAAGGTCGGCCAACCATCATCACTTCACTCTTGTCTGGATTCAACTTCAACCAGATCACCCTCATCCAGTCCCCAACAGCAGCCAAGCACTGGGTAAGCACCAAGACTGCAAGACCTGGGTTGGATGAAAGAGAGGCAGAGCTGGATGTCATCAACATACTGATGGCACTTCACTCCAAACCTCTAAATGATCTCACTCTGCAGTCTCAGATACACATTAAACAAGAGGGGAGACAAGATGGGATCCTGCGGGACACCACAGGGGACACCGAGAAATCTCCCATCATCAGCCACAGGGACCTGCCTGACATAAGTGAATGGAACCACTCAAGAGCAGTCCTGCACACTTCTGCCAAGTCCTACAGTTGTGTCAACACCACCTCATGATTAGGGCTACAATTTTATCACGAGAGTCACTGTTTCAGTGAATTTTGGCCCCCACCATGACTTTTACAATTTCTCTGTGACTCCCATGAATTTTTCTGATTTTACCTGAAGAAGCCCACACCAGGGTGAAGAGCCAGCTATACTCCAGCGAGAGGAGTGCGCTCAGAAGAGCCGCAGCACCGAGAACAGTCACGGCACCTCCAAATCCCCTCCCCTTGGCCAGACACAAGAAGCCGCCGAGAATAGCAGGGAGCTGGCCAGCCAGGGAGTGCAGCCCGGGCGAGGATCAGGACATGCACTTCTCCGGCTGGCATTGGTGCTGATGCCTCCCGCGGGGGCTACTCCCGGATCTAGTGTTATCACCTTAGGTATATTTTTTCAGGCCACTTATGAAGAATACATGTTGCAGGGCTGGCATTGGGTGCCAATACCATAGGTGCAAATGCAGGCCCTGCAACATGTATTCTTCATAAGTGGCCTGGAAAAATATACACAGGTGGAAACGTGTATTTTTCATAAGTGGCCTGGAAAAATATACCTAAGGTGGCAACCCTACACGGATCCCCACTCCGCTCCACGCTGTGGCTGCCTGGGCTGAGGCGCTGCCTCCTCCCTACCCCCCAGCATGGCCAGAAGGGATGTGTCCAACAGGCAAGCAAAGCCTCTCCCAGCTACTCCTTCCCCGGAGCCAAGTGCTGCTAGTACGGGCCAGCCCCCATCTTGGCTTCCCTGCCTGCCAGCAGATCTGCTCCATCGCTGCCCCTCAGCTCTGCCTCCAGGGGCACCTGCAATCTCTGCTCCCTCCAGCCCCCCAGAATGGAAATGCTATTTACCCACGACTTTTCGGTAGGACTTTTTATCTTTTCTGCCATGACCTAGTCATGAATTTTCTAAAAAAAAAATACTGTGACAGAATCTTAGCCCTACTCATGATCAACTGTATCAAAGGCTGCTAGAGCAGAAACAGATACTTAATTTAGTGCCTGCAGGTAATACCCGCATTTTTGGGTACCGCATTGGGTTAGCCAGGTACAAATTGGGTACCTGGATACCTGAAAAATCAGTATCTTCTGGTACCTATTTTTTGATTTAACAATTCCCATTTGGTATACGGTATACTAATCAGTAGGGCTAACAGTTTGTCACGCTCATGACAAAAGTCATGTTTTTAGTGACATTTGCCCCCCTCCATGACTTTTGAGATCTTCCCATGACTTCCGTGATATTCCCAAGTTTCGGTTTAGGTGTTTAAACGAGCATTAAAACGCGCATTTTTCACCAATCATGTGCAAATTTGTCTCGTCTAAAAGCGGCCTCAGAATGGTGAGCACTTAGTGACTGGAGCAGGTCTGAAGGGCTGGAGCCTGATAAGTCATTTCTAGTCACAGGAAACCCTCCAGAAATAGGAGATGAAGACATAAGGAGTGTTTTGGTCATGATAAAAAGCTGGGGAAATATTACAGTAGTAGGGAGACACACCAGTTACAGCACTCAGAACACCAGTGTCCTCATTCAGTGTTCTGAGGTATTGAATACCTCTCAATTGCCAGGAGAGGTAGTCCCAAGTAGTGGGGATTCGGGGGAAGGGCATGAGGCACTGTGATTCAGGGAAGAACACTGCTTGATTCTGACAGCTCTGCCCCCATGAATTTCTCTATAATATTGCCAAAATCCATCCCTTCCTGTCTAAACGCACTGCTAAATCTCTCTCATCACATCCCACTTAGACTACTACAACCTGCTTCTCACAGGTCTTCCACTGAGTCACTTATCTCCACTACAGTCCATTCAAAATTCAGCTGCAAGACTTGCCTTTCTTGCACACCGGTATGACTACTGTGGCCCCTCTCCTCAAGTCACTGCACTGGCTCCCCATCTGCTTCCGCATACAGTTCAAGCTTCTCCTACAAGTGTCTTCACTCTGCAGCTCCTCAGTACCTCCTTCTCTCTTATCTCCCCCTACACCTCTACTCGTGACCTCTGTTCATTGGGTAAGATGTTCTTATCTGTGCCCTTCTCTTGCATCGCCAACTCCTGACTCCGCACTTTCCAACTTGCTCCACCATATGCTTGGAACAATCTTCCTGAGTGCCTCCATGTCCATATTCAAGTCCCACCTAAAGGTCCACTTCTTCAAGACTAATTTTAAATCATGAACCCAGGCGCTAACCATATCATCGCCTTGTGGAATTCAACCATTTAAAAAGAAATAAATAAACTTACTGAATATCTGCATCCTGTAGTCCATTCTTCATAGAAAGAATTTTATTTGTAGTTGTCTATGTCTTTGCATCTTGATTAGATTGTAAGCTCCATGGAGCAGGGACTGTCTTTATGTTATGAGTATCTGTACAGCGCTGCGTATGTCTAGTAGCACTATAGAAATGATAAGTAGTAGTAGTTATAGTAGATTTCAGTGTCAAGTTGCAGGCTTTATTGAGGCAGGAGTGAGAGAGTTACTGGTCGGAGACGCTCCCTCTGTTCCCTCCAATGACCAATGGTTTCAGCTGGTGGGGTAACTAGTAAAGAAGTGTGGTTCCCCCAGTCTATGATGGTAAGTCATTACTGAAGACCTTTTCAGGACAAGTACCCACTCCACCTGGCAAGGAAAATGTTTAGAGCTAGATGGACCAAGCTGTTCAGATGGTCCAAAAGTGGCAATGCTCTGATGAGGAAAAGAAGAAGAGGGTAGCTGAGAGCTTGAGGTACTGTGTCTGGTGTGGTGAGGGCCATCACCCTGACGCCGCTGTGCAGGATTACCTAATTGTTCTAGAGAGCACTTATGGGACTACAGAGAGTAGTGAGGATATATATTATCATTACAGACATCTGAAGCAGCAGCTGAGAGAGAAGGTGTCTACTTTCTTATTGAGATTAGAGAGACTTCTTGTGAGGGTGACCCTGAAGAAGGTTATTCCAAATACTATGCTCAAGTGAGTGAACCATGCTCGGCTGTTACAGCTACTAAGGGAGACTCTCTATGATGATCTTCTACGTCTCAAGAGATTAGATAATCCCCACCACTTTCTTGGCTTTAATACAGGAAATTTGTGAAGAGGAGGATAGGGTAGCAGTAAAAAAACAAACATCTGATGTTTCCTGTGTCCTATATCAAGACATCTATTGACAAGAGGTCAGAGGATACTAAGTTCCCTCCCATTAAGACATCTCTACTCAGTTGAGAGAGTTGACAGAACAAGTAGCTGCTCTATAGGTGGCCTACAGTTAAATTTATCTGCCCAACTCGAATCTATTTAAGGGAGATAGGCCCCCTAGATCATCCACCTGGATGGAAAAAAGAGGCAAAGGAGGCCTCCTCGTCCTGGGCTCCAACACGCAATAATCTGTTTCAACTGCAGGAAACTTGAGCATATAGCCATGAGATGTCCCAAGACAAAGGATATGGAAGGCATTATGCGAAAATTTCTCTGAACCTTCGAGGGGGTTGGGAAACGCATAGCAGGCCCAGACAGGAAGTGCACTAGGTCCATACAAAAAGATAGCTCCAGTAAAACTAATCTACCTGAAATTGCAGCCACCACTGCTGAGCGACATCTACCCACAGGCTTAGTGGGGCCCACTACGGACATTACTGTAAAGGTGGAGGGACATCTCTGCCAAGTTACTCTAGACAGTGGGTCTCAAGTGACCATTATTTTCCGGTCTCTATAGGATAAAGCACTTGGGCATTTACCCATCCAATCACCACAAGGGCTGACTGTATGGGGTGTGAGCAACTGAATACCCTTATGCTGTGTATATTCACATGCAACTTGAGTTTTCCCAGGACGTCACTGGTGTTCAGCACATCGTAGATACACTGGCTTTGATTTGCCCAGATCCCAGACATGCTCCTGTATCTGTTCTGATTGGTACCAATGCCAATATGTTTGGACAGCTAGCAAAACTATGCCTTGATAAGGGAGGAAAGAACTATCTCAATATGCTGCATGTAATACACCCTCTAGTAAAGAGCGCATACTTGAATGAAGATGCCAAAACCTGGCAACACCAAAGTGAATGTGTGGAGAAGATAGTGAAGTCTAGAGGGAAGACTCTAGTGATACCTGCTGTGGCTGACTACCTGGTGGATGGTGAAGCCAGGTACACAGAACCTGTGAACAATCAGGTTGTCATGGTTGAGTCACCCAAGGAGGGACTAGCACCAGGGCTACTAGTGCAAGCCGGGGTACTCCCTCTGTCTACCACTGATGTACACCAGATCAGGGTCAAGATGAGGAATGAATTGACCCACGACATCTCCATCCATGCAAATATGATTTTAGCTCACATGTATATTGCTGACTCAGTGATGGATGCCACCAGGGATCTACAGCCAGGACTTCTTGACCCAAGCGTATTCAATGTTGAGGGGGGGGGAGGTGTCTCTGAAAAAGCCCAGAGGGGTATACTGAGGGGGTATACTGAATAGTGGTGGTTTCAGCTGCGGTGGTGTCACACTTGTTTCAGTTCTGCATAGGGACATGAAGCTCACAGCTGTAGCACTGAGTTCCCCCTCCCTGGGAATGGTTTATTTATAGCTCCTGTTTACCAATCAGCCTCTCATTTACCCCGGTTATACTCTGTAAGTATGCAAAAAACTCTCCCAACCCTGCAAGTAATTCTTCTCAGCTTGGGGGCTGGCCACTCACAAGTCGAGTCCACTAACCCCTTTGTGGCCAGCTTGCCTTGCTACAATCCTGTAAAACATCCTTCAGTATATAAAGATCATACAATAGCATCTGCATGGGTAGAGCCCTCTAGTGGAGCTCTGTCTGAACAGAGGGGCGTGCTCATGTGAATCTGATTGCAGGCAAGGGCAGAGGTTACCAAACTATGGGATGGGACCCCAAACAGTACCATCTATGGATAGGCTGACAGTCTTGACTGATTCTTGATCTGCTTCTCATGTCTTTGTTGCTGTCTGGGGTCACAGGCTAATGTTTAAGCCTCAAAATGGGGTGTCTCAGTCAAAAAAGATAGGGGAACACTTCGGGATTAGAGTCTCATTTTGATGTTTGTCATTATCTTGCAACATTTCTTTAACATAGCCAAAAATTGCACCCTCTTTTTAAAACAGAGAGAGAAGCACCTAATCCTAAATTACAGAATGCTTAGTATTTTAAGTGCTGCTGCATTGTTAGAAATTGTTCCCCAGTTAAAAAAAATAAAAAACACCAAATCTAAAAGAGTACGGATCACTATGAAAAAATATTTATCTAAGTATAAAAATATGTTTATAAAGCATAGGGTGAAACAAACCAAGGCTCTAAAATTCAATTGTAAGGCTGACACTCAGTCCTCAATAATTCAAATAAATATCATCCCAGATAGTCCCATTATCTGGTCATTTTCTGTCAATTCTGTGAACAGCTTGTAATCTAGACATCCCTGATATTCTGTCATATGCAGGAAACCGACCAAGAGTCAACAAGAAAGTAACGGCTGGAAGGAAGACTACACATAAAATAAAACCTGGGGATGGAGTTAAGGGGGTGAACAGAATACAAAATATTTCTCAGATGCTCTTAGCAGCTCAATCTGATACCGCCCCCCCACCCCCAATCAGTCTTCTGATCTGAACTTTCTGGGATATTCCCAAGACAAAAAAGCATCGATAAATGTCCATCAGTATAATTACACCATGGGGTTACATTTGCGTGTGTATGTGAAATCCTCAGTTTTAAGTGAAAACCTAATGAGCACTGTCAAAACAGCATTCTTTTTGTGCTTTGTAAATATGAGGCAGCCTCTACCAGAGAGCTTTAGTATTAACTCCTTGTATCACACCTAAGGGATAAAACTATAAAATAAACCACTAGACCCTGATCCCACAAGAACCAGACATCAGGTATGATCATCATCGTTCAAAGCACAACGTCCAGAAAACACAATAAAATACCTCCGGAAGCAATCCACCTTCTTCCAGCTTGATGCACTTGCTGCATGCATGGGTGTAAAATGGGGGAGGGGGGGGCGGAAGGATACCCCCCACACACACACATACACCTCGAAGTAGGAGACAATACCATCCTTAGTTTTCATGAGAGAGACAGAGGACTCCAGCCATGGTTGTCCTTGGAAAATGTGTGCAACCGACCTCATTTTTTAGATGTTTGCTTTCTGACAATAAAAGCAAGGCTCCACTGTCCATGGTATGTGTGATACTGTCTGAGTACCACTCCACTTACTCCACTGTTTGTGTGATACGATGAGCAGAACTATAAGAAAAGGTCTACTTCCAGGTGGGACCCAGTTTGATGGGACACCACTGCAGCTGAAGAAAGGCAATCAGAGAAGAGCTTCCCACCAAGACCATTAAAACCAATCTCTGGACTACAGCAGCCACCAACACCAGGGACAATCTAGCAGCTAAATTGTTGTGGCATTTCATCCTCGCACCCTCCCTTCCAGCAGCAAAGAAGGCGAAAGCTGCAGAGCTTGCCGACGCACCAAAGGAGACAGGACACAAGTGTTGGGTTTTAACGGCCGCACTCTTTATTCAAATCAGATTACAATTAACATTGGGTGGGGGCAAATTGCCTAGTACAATGCGGGTCCAGTACTTGAACTTGACATTGCAACAGTAACCCAAACAAACCAGAGGTGGCTTCGATGTACCCTCGAATTACCACCCCAACCACGAACATCACGTCTCCCCCTCTCAGTAGACCCAGCCACAGGTGAGAGGGACCCAATCCTTTGAACGCGAGTAAGGTTAAAGGTGCCTACAGATGGGGGACCATACACGTCCCTACCGCCCTTCCTCGACACCCCTCCCAGGGAGGCTGCCCCGCCACTTGCCATACCCTGCTTTTCTGTCAGATGGGCCTCCCCATATCTTAAGGAGATGACTCTTACTTATGATCAATTTAACCTACTCTAACTTACAGTGCTGGACCCCTGCCACTAAGGGGTCGCCGGGGTTACCCGGACGAGCCCGACCCCCACCCCACATCTATAACCTATCTAACACACGAACCAGTGTCCCCTTCAGGGCTGCCAAGTAACGATCATTACCTTCCGGCGACAGGTGAACCCTGCCCCGTCTATATAGCGCACAGCATCTGTGTGTCAGAGCCTGGGTATCTATGTGCTCACCTCCCAGGCCTGTGAGCCATCTACCCACATCTCTATTGACCATCTTCCAGGTTCTGTTGATCTTTCGGGGATGGACCCCGCTGCACCATGACATCCGTTCGACCAGGTCAGTCCATATGATTACAACTTCTGGGAAAAGTTTTTTAATTTCCCACAGATCAGACTTAATGTTCTTAATCAGCTGAACACCTTTCAAGAGGGGGATATTGTTCTCGCCTAAATGTATAACAAGGACGCCAGGTGGGTGGCTTCAGAAAGGAGCACGCAGCGCTGGCACGAGTTGGTGCCACCTCATGCCTCCGCGACCCCTCCACTGTATATGTGCCTGGGCCGATAAGCCTAGCTGGGTTCCCCATCTAGTCTGCCCGGCCATCTTGCCTGCCCAACGCATCAGGCTGTGGCCGACAATTCAGACCTGCCTCCGATACCGCGGGTGGACACCTGAGGGGAATAAAAGGAAATTAGGACTGGTAGGGGGAAAGGGCGCCCCACACATAGGTCCGGAATGCCCTCGACCTCCAACGGCTCACCTCCCGGATACCCTGCTCAGACATCCCGCTCTCGGCCACAAAACTCGCAGCCCCGATCCAGAACGAGTGGGTACCATATGCTGTCGGCAGCATCCCGAGGTGGGACAACACGGTTCTCAGCACCACCGTGAACTGATACCTGGTCACCTGCAGACCCCCCAGCATGTCTGAAAAGGGGGCCTGGTGCTGCCTGCCGTATTTCAAGGTATGCCTCCACAGCCCTTACCGGGCACAACTCCACCGAAGCAGCCCTGTTCAGCCTCACAACCTGCCCCCTCCCCATCTGATCTGTTTTGGATCGACAAATGCTCAGTGCCATTGCTGTTGGGCCGATACGGATGTCACTGAGCCAGAGCGCCCTACCTGAGGTGTCCCTGGCTGCTTCGGCTACGAGTTCACTCACTCAAAATGCTCCAAAGAACGCTAATTTGAACAGTGAATTAAACAATGAAACTTCATATCTGTCAAAACAGATGTGTGGGAGGCTACTACACATGTCCAGCAGCAAACGCGGGGTAATAGGGGCCCGCTGGTCTGGGGTCCTGCCTGCCTCCCTGGCCCAGCTCTCCAACAGGTGCCTGGCAAAGAAACCCCAGTCCAGCAGCCCTGCGGCGGGAACACTCCCCACTGTCCTGCCCCCTTGCTAGGCGGGCGCGGCAAGGGGCCTTTTGCCCACCAACCCCACATGCCAGGGGGGAGCTGGGGGAGGCAATTCGCTTTCCTGCCTTTTGCCATACTTGGAGGAGGTTAGAGAACTTGCTTATTTATTGTGATTTCTATTCCTCCCTTCTCCAAAGGCTCAGCATGGGGAACAACATAAAATAACTATACATATATATCCATCTTTCTGAACCATATTTAGATGAGCTTGTGCATCCATCACTTCATATGGCGTTTGTACAACTGAGGTTTCAAATAATGGAGCTGGCGGTCCTTAGGAGTGATTGGGTGCAGCCACACAAGCTGCGGAGGGCCTGATCCCTGCGTGGCGCTGTAGCAGGCAAGCGCTGTTGTCACATTGCGGGGCCAACATGGGGAGCAGGGCAGCTGATTGGCACTACTGAAAGGGCATCGCTATCAGAGCTCCTGCCATGGTGGGGGCGGGCCAAGGTGCTGGCCACACGTACGGGCACCCGACCCTGCCCCATCTACCTCAGTCAGTTAAATGACCAAAATCCTGCCCCCGGCTGTGATGGACCATGTGAGACAAGTGACAGGGTCTGCTGCTCAAAGCCCTGTCACAGAGCTTGCCGTGTGGTGGGGCAGAAGGGTCCTGGACACATGGGCTACCACACCTGGGCAGCCGTACCCCATTTGGGTTATTATTTATTAACTCCTTGTATCACACCTAAGGGATGCGTCCTTGGCCTTTTTCTGGCAGCCAGCAGCTCGCTCCGCCCTGTGACAGGGGGAACATTTGGTGGCCACTGGTCACACGATGCACTGCACTGCATGGTATGGCTGCCCAGAGCGGGTTAAGGCTGCCCAAGGCATGGTAGCCTCCCCACCACAGCTCGTGTGGCTGCACCCATTATGACAAAACCCCTTTCCATTGAAGGCTATGTCTCTGTTGCTCAGGAGAGACAGAAACCCTTTCACATTTTTTCCTCAAATGTATATTTTATCAGCCAATAAGAGATTAATGAATTGCTCCAATTCTGAGAGGCAGAGAATATTTTCTCTGGCTATTTTATTGGACTTCTTTGTCTCTGAAGTTTTAAGATCTGTGGCAATTTTTGCTGATTTTGCCATCTGGTATTTGATGTATCACTATCACCAGACCTTTGCTGTATTTTATCTGTGTTGAATTTTATCATTTTGTACATGGTCTTGTTTTCCAGTTTTAGATTCATCTGTTTCTGTGTTATAAAGTAAAAGCCAAATACAGAATAACATTTTATCTTACCAATACATATACAGAGTATACAAAAACAGAAACCCGAGGAGGAGGAGGAGGTAGACGAGGAGGAGGAGGAGGAGGAGGAGGAGGAGGAGAAGGTAGATGCCGAGGTCTTTTAGATATCTAGGGCCCAAGCAATTGAAGACTTTATAAGACAAAACCAGTACTTTGAATTGTGCCCAAAACAGTACTGGAAGCCAGCACAAACCCTGGAACACTGGCACAATACACTCTCAGTGACCCAACCCTGAAAGCAGACAGGCTGCTACATTCTGCACCAGCCGAAGTCCCTGAACAGTCATCAAGGGGAGCCCCAACTTGTAACCACACTAACATTTGATTCAGCTAATAAAAACCCGACCGTTCAAGCCAGACATCAGTTCACTTTCAGTCAGTCTCACTGTAAAGGTGAGAGGTCGTAAAAAGAAAATGGAGATCCTTGTATGAATCAGACCAGAGAGTAGTTAAATGGAGTTCTTGGTCATTAGTGAGTTTCATGATAGAGGAGGTCATGTGCAACTATGGTGGGGGAATTCAGGAGGCTCAGGCCACTCTCTCTAGCCTCGCACACCTCCTGGAAGCCTCCTGCTTCCGTGTGGGGTAAGCAGTGACAACTAGCCAATCTCCTCCTCCCTGCTCTAGCAGCTGGCACACAAAGGCTGCAAGGGGAGGAGGGAGAAGTCAAGCACAGACAGGTACCAGCAAGGGCAAGCCTGGCTGTCTTCCTGCCTTTGCTGAGCAGCTGCTGAAGAAGCAAGAGATGTAGGGGCGGGGGCTGCGGGAGTCAGCTTGTGATGACAAAAGCTCATGCACTAATAAATATTTGTTAGTCTTTAAAGTGCCACTGGACTCTCTGTTCTTGTTATAACTATAGACGAACACGGCTACATTTCTAGTATCTGTAATTTTCCAGTTTGTGTTACTGGGGAGCCTAAGGGGCACCTGCTGCTCTAGTACTGGCCATTGACAAAAGCAAGTTGCCCAACCAAAATTGACTGTTAGTCAAATCCTGTATGGCACAGCCACTGTAGACTGATGGTAATGTTTTGATATAGTCACACGTATCAATTAATACAGGAATTGATGGCATGCTTTTAGGTATTCCTGAGCAAGTACATTAAATTAGGTTTCATCATTCAGTAATATTTCCGTTAGTCCCTGTCCTGATTATGAAATAATTCATCACAGAATTAAACATACAGGAGTAATAGCTCAACTATAGCAGTGAAGTATATAGAGACTTTTTAGAATGAATTAAAAATATCAAGTTGAGTTTTACATGCTACTAAGCATTCCAGGGAAACGTATACGTCTATGGGATGCTGACATGGATTCACCACTGTGTGATTCAAGAGATATCATGATATACTACCATTTCACCATTAGATTTAAAAACAAGGGGTCAAATGTTACAGCTATTATTCAGGGAAAATACTAATTGAAGCCAAAACACTTTGGGATCTGATCCAAGTTTAATTGAAAAAAATAATAATTCCCCATACAAATTATGTTCTGACTAATAACAGGCTGAGGCAAAGCTGAGGCAAAGCTTAGCACACTTAATTAATAAACAACTACTACAGAACCTGCTGCACAATGATCTTAAATTAATCAGCAGACATGCATTATTTTTGCTCTACAAAAGATGAGTAGAATAAGTATTTTCCCTACAAGAAATCTAGAGATAGAGTGTGGTTGCCTGTTGGTCCCAAGTGACAGAGAGACAAAGTGGTTCAAATGATATCTTTTATTGGACCAACTGTTGTTTCTTGAAATAAACAAGCTTTCAGGCCACACAGGGCCCTTCCTCATGCATGTAGCATAGCCAGTAGAAATCAAGAAATCTGTAATACAGGGTGTTTTCAGACGTTATGGGGCCCGCTGGCCCCGTACTGAAAACACCCAATCCATTCCCCGCTG
>QEPC01000373.1:3684624-3717936 GCA_003113815.1 Sphenodon punctatus
AAGCCATTTTAGGGGCCAGATTTTAATGACTTCTTATTTTCCAAAGGGTTGAACCCCGTCACTCCCAGTGACCTTCTCAATCAGAAGGCCAATAATATATTAGCTCCCAAGTGTAAAAGGAGCTTTGGAAATTTTACCTGAAATGTATAAAATTAGAAACAAAAGTTTGACCTTTCTGCTCTAAATATTTTGTCCATCTATATTTATTTATTTATATTTTTTATATTTTTACCCTGCCCCTCTCACCTATGTGACTTGAGTGGCTAATGTTTTTTTTTAAAAGAAAGAAACAAACAAACATAAAAACAATTACAATAACAACATCAATAAATCATATTACAATTTTATAAAATGTATAAAATCCCAGCCAATACATAAAAGAAAAAAACCAAAGAATATCCCCACCCCCAACCCATCTAACCCATCCCACCCTCACCCGTCAAACACCTGGCAGAAGAGCCAAATCTTACAGTTCCGCCAGAAGGCGAGAAGGGTAGGGCTGAGGCGAACCTCCACTGGGAGGAAATTCCAGAGCGATGGTGCAGCCACCGAGAACACCCTCCTGTCCGTTTGAACCCGCTGATAACATGGGATGTCCAGGAGGGCACCGCCAGATGACCACGGGGACCACTCAGGGGCCATGGGAGTGAGGCGATCACTCAAATAAGCAGGGCCCAGGCCATGAAGGGTTTTATAGGTCAAAACCAGCACCTTGAATTGGGCTTGGAACACAATAGGCAGCCAGTGCCATGCTCGGAGCACAGGTGTTATGTGCTACCTGTGGCCCGTACCAGTTAGGAGGTGGACCGCCGCATTCTGCACTAGCTGCAGCTTCTAAACCATCGCCACCATCGCCAAGGGCAGCCCCATGTAGAGTGCATTGTAATAGTCTAGCCTCGAGGTGATGAATGCATGGACGACAATGGCAAGATCAGAGTCCGAGGCATATGGGCAGAGCCTCTTCACCAGATGTAATTGGCGAAAGTCACCCCTGGTCACAGCCAACACCTGGGAATCCAGGCATAGCTGCAGATCTAGGAGCACCCCCAGGTTGCTATATGTAACAAGGTTTGCTGATAGAACCTTGTGTTATTTTACAACTATTAAATAATGCACAATAAAATTGAAACAAACAATAAAAACAAAAGGCAAAACCAATAAAACCAAATGGATCTCACTAGCTGAGCTGGCATTCACACGACAGTCACTTGCTCTCTCACACAGAAAGACTTTGGCCATTAGCTACTAGGTCAAATTTGGAATGCGGCCACTGGTAGGAAAAAGGTAACGAGAGCACATGCTGCACAGGCACGTGATGGAACTGAGCAGGGAGCCGTGGCAGTCAGACCCTGCCCTAGCATCGTCAATGTGCTTCCCTTGCTTTGCAGGCAGATGAAGTCAGAAAATCCTGGCTGACTGGTTGACCAGTAGACTTTGCCATGCAACAGTTTTATGGAAGCGAGTGAAGTGGAGTTGCAATGGTGGCTTGCACAGAGGACAGAAGGCACGTTGCCCTGAGAGGTAAAACTTTCAGATTATCTTAATCTCGGTAGATCCAGTCTCTCAGATACCAGCAGTCAAGCCTCAGTTAGGGAGAGATGGGATGAGTAGGTAGTTTTATGTTAGTAGATGCTTTTATGAATTGGAAGTTGATCTCTTAGTCAGTTTAGGAAACCAAAGATTTTGAGACCAAGAAAGGTGATGTCAATGGCGGGGGAGATGGGTGAGGAAGTGGAGGGTTTGGAGGGGGGTGTTTTTCTTCCTCTGTTTAGTTGTTTTTAATTGTTGTTTTAATGTTTTATAAATTGTGAACCTCCCTGAGCTACCTGTGGCAGGAGGGGCGGGGTAGTAAATTTTTTTAAAATAAATGTTGATCGTCGGGATGAGATTGGGCGCATGCACAGGAGGCGCACAGTGCGCTGCAGACTCTCTGCACATGCGCCCAATCTGAAATGGAAAGTGGCTGCTACAAGTTGCCAGGAAGTGCTGCTGCCACGCGGGCGTGGCTCTCGGCAGCTGGAAATAAATGGTGAGCTGGTAAGGTGATGAGTAGAGTCATCAGCCCTGGGGAAGCTGGGGGGGGGAGGGGGGCAGCCGCCCTGCTGCCCATTCATAGAAACTGCCCCTGACCAAATGCAGTCTGCAGCTAGTTTTTATTTGGCCCCTTTCCAGTTCCTGGATCTTGTCCCTGGATCCAGTTCCTACCCCCAAATACTGAAAGACTGAGTTCATGGTAAGGAAACAGAGATGAGGACATGGAGAGGAAACAGATCGTTGGCACGAATCCCTGATCTGGATCCTTTTCCTCAACACACCCATTAGCACTCCAACCCCAATTTCTTTGTGGCCCTTGGAGTTTGTATTTTCAAATGTTTCTCCACCCCTACCTTAGACAAACATGCTACCTAACATGCTGATCAAGAAATAATAGTACGACTGATCAGGGTTTTTTAACGTAGGTGTGCCATCTTGACTTTTGGAAGAGCAATATGCAAATGTGAATGGCTGTACAGTCCAATGTTGGTTGAAGCATCATTGACTATTACTGTAGTAGGATGGGTGTTGGGAAAAACATCAGAGAAAGAAGAAAAATGTCTGCATTCAGACAGATACAAAGGGTGGAAATAAATGGATGATAGCTCACAGGAGTTCCATGTTCAGTCCGGGCAGCCCCCTCTCAGGGAGTTTCGTGCAGCAAACCCAATACACAGGCAGGCACCGTGTTCTGCCCACCACCCCCCCTCCCACATAACTCACAGCCATGAGGAATTCTGGGTGCAGGAAGCTCCCCCCACTGTTTACTTCTTGGTTTTCTTTTGTTTGTTTCTTTTTTGACTTTTGGAGCACCATTTTAGGGTGCTCCGAGTCCAAAGTGAAATTAAACAGCAGAAGACCCAGGGAGAACAAGAGCAGCGAGCGTGCTCACTGCTCCAACTACTGGGTCCACTCTAGGTGCTTTTCCTGCATGGAGGCTGTGCCTACCCTAATAGATGGAGGGGACACGTGAGCAAATGTTGGCCCGGATTGGCCCACACAGTGAGTCTTCAATACCCCAGGAGGCCACATGCTCCATGGCACACGGGAGCACACATCACGCAGCCACCTAATAAACAGACAGCAAATACAGGCTGAACACTGTCCTAGTGTGTGCTATCATCTTGTTTATAAACATCCAAAATCCCTATTAGGCATTAATAGACTGGAAAATTCAAAGAAAGACACTTGAAGATGAGATTAAGCCTGTCTCAAAGACTTTTTCCTTTGAAGCTTCAGCTACAAGAGCTTATAAAGCTTCAAGAGGAACACTGAAAGTTTACAGGGAACATCTGACTGTTGTACTACTACAGGGAGGTTGCAGCACAATATCTGTACTCCGTACATCTGCGGAACTTCAAGTGTTCTGTGCCTTGCATCTTCATGTGCATGACTGTTAGTTCAGTAGTGGCTTCAAAGGGTATTTTTGTGCCTTTTAAGTTTGCTACTATACATGGTATCATGACATGAACCTACTGGACAGCCACAGATGGTGAATTATGATGTTGCTCAATTCAGAGGTGAGAAGGAAGATCCAAAATGATCACACAGATGTCAGTTTTCATTTAGCAGCCTTTGCCAACTAGAGGAACTGATTTCCTTAATCATGCTAGCATATATTGACAGCAACACAAACTTAGTGGGCCAGCTGTTTTAGTAATTACGATCCATCCCCAAATCATTTTCAAACAGAAAATCACTAGAATGGATTTAGTTTAGAACTAGAATTTAGTTTATAACACTGGCATCCACAACCACAGATGGCGTACAGTGTCATCTAATTTCCTTACAAAGTCCAACATTGATATACCTTCTTTCCATTCCCATTGATAAGTCAAAGTGTCCAGGAAAATCTGTCATCATAAAGCCACGGCTCAGCTCCGCCTCCTCCCCCTCCCTCTTCGATCACAACACAAAGCAGCAGCGCAGCACCAGCACTAGAGCTCCTCCCCCAACCCCTCCCTCTCCGAGCCCCAGTGAGGTGGGGCTGGCAGGCTGCATCAGGGAGGGAGGCAGGGCTGAGCAAGGGCTCCCCCCTCCCAGCTGCCAGCAGCAGCATGCTGAGTGCTGAGTGTGTATGCATCAGGCGCCGTCCCGCTACTGCATGGCTCTCTCTCAGGGCAGGGAGGAGGGGCTTCAAAGGGTTCAGGCTGAGTTCCATGAGTGGAACTCAGCCAAAATAGGTGGCAGCTGGGTGGTAATCAATACCATTTCAGACACCTAAGGAGGGAAACTTGGGGGGAGGAGTCTTGGGAGGAGCCTGCCTCAGTGCCAGCCAATCGCTGGCCAGAGACAAACTGGCTGAAGTCTGAGGAGGAGCTGCCCAGGCTCATCTGCTGGCTGCACACACAAACCATTGACTCCACTCCAGCAGAGCACATGTGCCTCACTGTTGCTGCTAGTGGCATTTGGGAACCAGACAAGACAGCCAGATTCTCCAGCAAACAGTCAGCGACAACTGGTAAGACTGAATTCTCCAGACCCTTGATTGCTGTACAGGCCTGCAACTGGCCAAACGCTGGAATGTGTTTGCATGCACACTGCTGGTTTCCCCCCTCCTTTCCGCCTACCGCTGGGCAGGCTCCGCCCCTAGGTTCAACCCACCCACTGCCCCAACAGCCTCAAAAACCACCAGCCACCACTGCATTTGGTCCCAGACCTGAGATCTCCCACCCCCATCCCCAGTTTAAGGCATGCATAGAGCCCAAGGCTACCATAGGTCTGCAAAGCAGATCTCCTAAAACTGGGTTTATTATGTACACTGAAGTCAAATCCTTGACTTACAGAAACCAAATTCTGAGGTGCAGTTCTGTATGTGATAGGGCTGAGGTAAATTTGGAGAGCAGAGAGAATCCTTCACTCTGCATTCTGAATGACAATGAAGCCTCCCTGTTGGCATGAATGAGCACTGCATTGTCATCGTTACAGATGCACCTAATCATGCCACCATCATGCCTATCCAACTGCCAAAGTGCTTGAATGATAAGATGCAGAGATACAGAGTTCCACCTTTGCAGGAGTATTGTGCCCTATGCTTATGGGCCCCAATTTCTGCGTTCCTCCCCCTTCTGTAGATGAACTGCACTGAGTGAGGCACTTGTATAACTGTGGACAAGGAGTCAGAATCTGGCTTGCTTGTTGTGGGCTGCTTACAGCCTCTCTATATAATTGCACTCTGGCATGTTCCTAGTCTGCAAGCAGCCAGGCAGATCTTCAGACTCATGTACCTTTCATATTTCTACTTGCAGAGGTACAGAAGGAATAAATTTAACCTCAAGTAATCTGAAATGGCTGGGCTTGGGGATGGGCAGAGGGGAGTGCCCCGCTGCTCGTCCCTGAGCTCAGGTCTGGGTAGTGCGCCACCCCCAGACCAAGCTGGGGAGTGCCCCCCGAACCGGGGAGTGCCCCTAGGCCCACTGGCCTGACAGTGGCTGGGAGCTGGGAACCCCGAGCGCAGGGGACCCCTGGCCGACTGACTACATCTCCCCTGACAGGCAGTGAGGGTGGGAATGGAGTGAGGGACAGAGGCCCTGCCTCTCCCTCACTCCGTGGGTGCCCCCCCTCCACTGCCTGTCAGTCTCGGCCAGGGGAAATGTGGGAGAGGCGGGGCCTCTGCCTCTCCCTCATTCCCCCTGGCCGAGACAGCCAGGCAGTGGAGGGGGTCAGCGGAAGTGAGGGAGAGGCAGAGGCCATGCCTCTCCCTCACTCCGTTGGTGCCCCCCCTCCACTGCCTGGCAATCTCGGCCAGGGGAAATGTGGGAGAGGTGGGGCCTCTGCCTCTCCCTCATTCCCCCTGGCCGAGACAGCCAGGCTGCGGAAGGGGCCAGCGGAACTTCCGGTGGTGGCAGGCAGTGCGGTGGCAGAGTTAATCTGCTGCCATGGTGCCTGCCCTGCTCGAGGCTAAGAGCCCAGCACAGGGCCCAGGCTGCCGCCGGCAGATCAGGTAACTGATCCAAAATGGCTGGGCTTCAGGATGGGCGTGCCCCTCCGCCCATCCCCGAGCCCAGGCCCGGGTAGTGCGCCGCCCCCAGATCAAGCTGGGGAGTGTCCCCCTGAGCCAGGGAGCGCCCCTAGGCCCTCCCTCACTTCTGCTGGCCCCCTCCACTGCCTAGCTGTCTCGGTCAGGGGAAATGAGAGAGAGGCAGAGGCCACGTCTCTCCCACATTTCCCCTGGCTGAGACTGACAGGCAGGGGGGCCTCAAGCTCAGGGTCCCCAGCTCCTCGCCACTGTCAGGCCAGCAGGACTAGGGGCACTCCCTGGCTCAGGGGCTGCTCCCCAGGTTGGTCTGGGGGTGGCGTGCCACCCAGGTCTGGGCTCGGGGATAGGTGGAAGGGCACTCCCCTCCACCCATCCCCAAGCCCAGCCATTTCGGATCATTTACCTGATCTGCCGCTGCCACTGGCCTGAATCCAGCATCAGGCTCTGAGCCTCAGGCAGGGTGGGCACTTTGGCAGCAGATTAAATCTGCCACCGCGCTGCCTGCCGCCACCGGACATTCTGCTGGCCCCCCCTGCAGCCTGGCTGTCTCAGTCAGGGGGAATGAGGGAGGCCCCGCCTCTCCCACATTTCCCCTGGCCAAGACTAACAGGCAGTGGGGGGGGGGCCACCCACGGAGTGAGGGAGAGGCGGAGCCTCTGCCTCCGCCCCGTGGTAGGTCCGGCCCTAGATGCACTCCAAGGTTGGCTTATAAAACAATAATGAATAATCAGAAGTGAAAACTTTTATTTTGCTAGTGACAAGCTTAGGTGGAATAATCTACAGGCCTAACACCACTGGTCTATGATCTGTCACTGGCTTGAAACTGAGTTTTTGAAGGTCCAGGGTAGGCTGGATTTGTTACGGCTCCGTGCCACAGGCCGTTTCTGCTGCAGGCTTCTCCTCCAATAGGGGCGTGTAATTTGTTTTCATTTTTTAAATGACTAAAATGAATGAAGCCCATTTGTTTTAGTAACTAAAGCTCTGGAAACAAATAAAAAGCAAATGACATTAGTTTGCTTTCATTAATTTTTGTTTTAAAAAAATAAATAAAATCACTGCGCATGTGCAAAAATGGCTGCCGGGCTGTTCTGAGCATGCGCATCCTTTTCCAAAATGGAAAGTGCTGCCACCATTTGGGAAAAGGACATGCATGAGTAGAAGGGTCTGGCAGCCATTTGCATATGTGCAGTGATTTTTTTAAATTGCATTTTTAAAAATAGTTTTAAAATGAAAAAAGTTACAAAACGAATGGGTTTTAAATGGAAACCCCAAATTTTTCACAACTAAAACCAAATGGGGTGCCTTCTGGACTCCTGTTCCCCCCCCCCTCTTCCTGTGTGTGTGTGTGTGTGTGTGTGTGTGTGTGTGTGTGTGTGAGAGAGAGAGAGAGAGAGAGAGAGAGAGGGTCTTCCAATGAATAATGGACCGTAAGCAGGAAATAGGGTAGGTCTTTCTTCTCATTCTCTACCTAACTAGGCTTTAAGAAGCTCCTCCTCTCTGCCCAGTTCTGTCTGCCCAATCAGGGCTCCAGAAGCAGACTGGTCATTAAATAATTGTTGTTAATATCTGCAGGGAGGCTTTCCTGTTCTGTCCCTCTTCCCGTTGGAAGGCGGCATGGGTGGAGGCGCGCTCCTGCGACCCATGCACTGCCCACCCACGCACAGAGCAAACCAGGTTTTTCCTGGTTGCTCCATGCAAGGGCATGAATGGCCGGTGCATGGGTGCACACCAACTGCACGCCCATCTGCTGCCATGCACCAGAAGTGTGCGGCGGTGCACTCAGACCTGCGCCCCCAGACAGGTTAAAAATGGCCTATGTGCGCACCAGTGTGTTTGTGTAAGAGAGAGCTTCTCCTTCCACTGGCATGTATGGCCCATGTTGTACAATGCTGCATTCCCTACTGCATAATGCTACAATACATAAAGGTCAGGTATACTGTATTACCAACTCATAAATAATTCAAGGTTTAAATGCATCCTATCAGATATTGTGAGTGCACAAGGCACATGAAACTTCTCCTCGGACATCGTCTGTGCAATTCTTGCAGAGTTAAGTACATTAGACTTGCTGCCCTTAACATAGCATGACTGGAGAATGCCTTACGTTCTCCCACCCCGTATATTCTTTTGTGAACTAACTGGGATTGTCCACAGGAGGTCTGGGTTTCCTGACTTTCTGTTCTCCAAAATGTGTCTCACAGCTCATGCAGTTCCTAAGTCCAACTTAGATCAACGCCCTTACAAGTCAGAGAATAACTGAGGAGTGCATTCTATGCTGCAAGGCAAGAAAGAGGCAGTTGATTTCTAATGAGATAGGGTCAAGAGACCCCAGTCATGGTCACTCAGGACCTTGTGCTAGCAACCACACACACACACAATCAGAAACTGTCCCAACATTCCTAGCATAAAATAGATCCATCCCTGCGGCACTTACAGACTAAACATATGGAAGGAAAAGGCTAACTGTGCCCATACCAACACAAATATGGTCATAGGGTTAGCAATTAAGTGAGTGTCAATGCTGTATTTTCAAAGTACAGCATTTTAGTGCGGCAGTACCAAACCCGTCTGCATTGGTCCTGGATAATGACTGTTCAGACTCTGATACCCTTACATTTCACTTTAATGCTTCAACATTTCCAGATTCAGTAATTATTCCAGATTCAGTAATTATTTCTTCTAACAGGCAGTATATAGACCTTGGTATGGAGATGTATTTGCCACAGTCTTCTTTTTATAAAATCCAATATGTTTTCAGAGGTACAGTAATTGGTTTTAGCATTTGGCTACTGGAGTTACTGAAAGAAGTCAAATATCACATAATAAGATGCCATTTAAATGTCTCTTTTCTGACCATAATTACAGTTTGATCACCCGTCTATAATTATCATCAAGACCCAACTAATACATATGTGACCTTTCTGCCCTCCCTTACTAGTTATTTACAAAGTTCGCCCTGCGTCTCCGTGGAAATGGAGAGGAGAAGAAGCTGGCTTTGAAAATGACAGGTCTTGGCTAATTGTTACTAAAGTTAAATGATCTTTTTTCTTAGTTGAAAGCATTTTAAAATGTCTTGGCTTCATCAGTTATCTATCTGCTTTCAAGATCTTGTAACCATTTTACATTATGGGAAACAAAGATATGAACAAAGGTAACAGTTTGGCCTCAAAACGTACAATCCATCCATGTCCAGAAATAGCATTGCCTCGTCTCTCTCTCTCTCTCATTCTCTCTCTCTCTCTCTCTCTTTTCCCTTCAGTTTAAAAATCACTTAAATCTACATTAGCCCACTTGCAATCACGTACACCATCATCATCACTTATTTATCTTCCCCCTCAAAGTGCATTATGTGATTTACATTCAAATAAGACATGCCAATGGCCCAAAGAGCTATGTACTTGATTACAGTTTGATCACCAGTGTTGTACAGCCTATTGTTACAACCTGTGTTGAACACTCACTCAGAGGTGCAAGGTTCCACACACACAATCTCCACCCAAACAGAGAATAAATAGAATACACTTGCTTGCTACTATATCCCTTGAGTGAGCAGAGTCCCGACTCCACCTACCCTGTCTCAACACACCAGTCAGTGCAGCTGAGTTAGTGTGGAGAGACAGCAATCTCTTTACTGTTCAGGAGCACTAGCAAATTAATTTATTTCCCTGGAGCAACTGAATAGGGCATGCTTCTCTCTGTCAAAACTTCTTCCCTGAGGCGCTCCTTCCCTAAGCTTAGCAATCTGCCACTTCTCGCACAAGAGAGATTGTAAATCCAGTCCTTGCCGCTGAAAGGCCATATTCTGCTTTCTTTAGTCATACTGTGTATAGGGCCATGCTCTCCAAGTAGTCCCATTAAGGTCACTCAGGCTACTCAAAGGCACTACTCAGCAGCAAGTGGTAGATTAGTGCTTCAACAGGAAAGAGGCAGATGCAAGGCAGCATAAGAAAAAAATGTAAACATTTACCACTTGCTGCTTTCAGTGCTTCATTTAAAAATATGTTTCCTCTCTTGGGCCATACGTTTTGATCAGCTTTTGTCGTAGTTGCTGTGTGGCTGCCCATATTTTTATATTATTTCTGCTACTGAAAACTAACGTTACTCCAACATGCATGGAATAAGTAGGTAATTTTTCAGTCAATTAACAGAGCCTTAGAAATAGGAAAGAGACCTCATTTAAAATGTGTTTTTCATTTTGTTTGGAAACAAGACTAACTAACATTAATGCAACCACTGCACTATCAACTTGCATTCATTTTCATTTTGTTTGTCATTTAATTACTATATACTTCCTGATCACTATACCAACAACTACTACATTTCTTTTCTGTTCTCAGAATGGCACCTAACAGAATCTCCTCAGCAAGTGAGAGTTGCATATAGGTATCAATTAGCCTTGGGCATTAATGCTTCATCCTGATAAAACCTGGATTCGGTTTTCAATCTGTATTTATATGGGAGTACTCCAACATTAATTACTCACAGAATACTACTCTGGTCTGTTTTAAAGATTCACCAAAGCAAGGAAAACGTTTATGCTGCTGTTTGGCCAAGTTGGTCTAATTAAAGAACATGGCAAAAGAGAAAACTAAGGATGATGGATTATAGGGATATTCCACACAGACACTAAATTAGTGTTTCAAGAATCCCTTAGCAAAGTGGCTTTTACAATGTTTATCAGCAATCAATCAATTCTAACTCATATATGAAGTTATTTCCCGTTTATCTAGTCTGTTCGCATATCTTTCGGTGTATGGACTGTATCTGCATATAATTAGGGAGAAGAGTCCTTCCTTTGCCATGAGACTGTGCTTCATATACTTATGATAGTGGAAAGCTCAACTAGTGCTCATGGAGCTATGGGTCTTCACCACCAGCATGCCCTATGCATTTCTTATGTAAGGAATTGCTCCAGGCTAGCAACACCACTTGTAATCCCCAAGCAGGGGAACAAGAAGCTGAGAAAAGGAAGGATCATCATTTTCCTCTCTCTGTCTGCTGTTCCAAGTCAGAAGGGAATGTATGCCGTACCTTACAAAAGTGGGAAAGAGGAGCAGAGTTCTGTACACTTCCTGGGACCCCAGGAGAAATTCTGGCTGAGTCAGAATCTGAAACAGGTATAGTTTTTTAATGGGGAGTCTTGCTACAGTTCTCTCTTACTAGTAATTTCCAGTGTTGTCTGTGGCTTCAGGACAGTGCTTCTTCAGCAGGGGAGTATGGCGTATAACCTGGGCAGACGGATAAGAAGGGGCATAGCTGCCAAAAGCCCCTCCTACTCCTATCACATAAATTCTGATTGGTGTTGCAGCAAGGTCAATTTGCCTTGAGCATTAATGCAAACCAGCACCGTTTTGGGAATCTCCCCAGTACGAGAGAAGTTATGGCAGTAGCAGCAGAGGAGAAAGGTGGAAATGAGACAGAGAAAGCAGAAGCGAGGGGGTGAGGATATGAGGAATAGGAGAGTCTTGGAGGTGATGTTGGAATCGCGCAGACCTAATGTCTTGGGTGATTTCAACATACACGCTGAGGTCAGCCCTTCAGGGCTGGAGCAGGAGAAATGGCCACCATGACAACCAAGGGCCTATCCCAGGAAATATGTGGCCCAACACATGAGGTGGGACACGTTGGACTTGATGTTTTGCACCAACCTGGAAATGAGGGTTCTGATTATCGGGGGTGTGGTTATGACACCTTCGTCATGGTTGGATCATTACCATCTGAAGGCACATATCCCTGCCTTTTTATGCCCTCGTTGGGATGGTGGACCTATTAGGATGGTCTACCCTTGGAGACTAATGGACCCGACTGGTTTCCAGAACTCTCTGGGGGATTTGCCTACTGACCTTAGAAGCTACTCTGTCGATGACCTGGTCATTTTGTGTAATGACATCTTGACCATGGCCATTGACACGGTTACACCCAGACATCTGCCCCCTCTGGTGTGGTGGCACAGGTCCCCCTGGTATACGGAGGACCCAAGGCGGCTGAAGTGGGAGGGTAGGCAGTTAGAGCTCAGGTGGCACTCAAATCATGCTGAAGCCAACCAATTGTGGCATAGATAATTTTTAAACGACAATGCCATGGCTGTGATGGTGACGAAGAAACTTTCTTCTCTGCTATAATAGCATCTGTGAAGTCTCATTCATCAGAGCTGTTATGGGTGATGAGGGTCTTGGTTAATCCAGTCTGCCCCTGCCTGGAAATGGAGTCATCTAATGACCACTGTGACATTTTTAGTAATTACTTTGCAGAAAAAATTGCTCATATTCACTACGACTTGGGTGTTACTATTTTACCTGCAGAGTCAGAGTTTGATGTTATAGAAGCCCAGTCTTGTCTTGTTTATGTAGATCAGTTTCAATCAGTATCGCCCACCAATGTGGGGGAAGTGCTTGGGGCTGTGAGGGCAACCAGTTGTGAAGTAGATCCTTGCCTGTTCTGGCTGGTGAAAGCCAGCCAGGAGATGCTGGGACCGCTGCTGGCTGGGGTTGTCAATGTCTCTTTTTGGGAGGGTAGGGTGTTGGATGTTTTTAAAACTGCGGTTGTCTGGCCCCTGCTTAAGAAGCCATCTTTGGAAGCGGACTCCCCAACCAGTTATCAGCCTGTCTCTAACCTTCCCTTTTTAGGGACACGACTGCAGAACCTGACGGGGGTTCATGGGACTGTTATCCTTTCCTGTTGGGGAGGTCCCAAAGAGTGGTGATGGGCGATTGCTTTTCGTCTTCTCAGGACCTCCACTGTGGAGGTCTTGACTTCTGTTCAGCATGTATATGAGGCCACTGGGTGAGGTCATTCGGAGGTTTGGGGTGAGGTGCCATCGGTATACTGATGACACCCAGTTCTACCTCTCTTTTTCATTTTAACCTAGGCCTGGCAGTCTCAGTGCTTACCTGTTGCCTGCTGTTGTGGACTGGTTGAGGGTGAGTCAATTGAAGCTGAATCCAGACAAGACTGAGGTGATGATGGTTGGCCGGTCTTGTGGCCTGGAGGGGATTGGGACTTCTCTTATTGATGGAGTCCGTCCCCCTCTTGTCAATCAGGTTTGCAGCCTGAGAGTGCTTCTGGACTCCTTGCTGCACCTGGATTGACAGGTGGTGGCAGTGGCCAGGAGCGTTTTCCACCAACTCCATCTGGTGAGGAGGCTGCAGTCTTTTCTTTCTGATTCAGATCTGGCCACTGCCATACATGATTTCATTACCTCGAGACTAGGCTACTGCAATGTGCTCTATGTGGGGCTGCCCTGGTTGACTGTTCAGAAGCTGCAGCTGGTGCAGAATGTGGCGGCTTGCCTCCTGTCAGGGGTGGAGCACTGTGAGCACATTAGTCTGCACTGGCTTTCTATAGCTTTCCGGGCACAATTCAAGGTGCTGGTT
Organism: Sphenodon punctatus; assembly: GCA_003113815.1. Lineage (NCBI taxonomy): Eukaryota > Metazoa > Chordata > Lepidosauria > Sphenodontia > Sphenodontidae > Sphenodon > Sphenodon punctatus. Next base: position 3,698,011 of record QEPC01000373.1, read on the forward strand.
TTGACCTTTAAAGCTCTAAATGCTTTGGGCCCCACATATCTGAGAGACCACCTGTCCTTCCATGCCCTACTGCGGCCCCTGCAATCAGCCAGGAGCGCCTTCCTGTGGGTACTTGTTCGTATGCTGGAGTCTCATGGAGGGCATTCTCGGTTGCCACCCCAATGCTATGGAACTCTCTTCCCCCAAAGGTTTGGTTGAGTCCGAGACTGAGCATCTTCTGGAGGTGGTGTAAGACCTTTCTCTTTGTAAAATCATTTGGCTGGCATGGATAGGGGATGGGGGCTTTCTGGGTGGGTTGGGGTAGGATTGTTGGGGGGGTTGGAGTGGACATGGGAAGATGGTATCGGGTAGTTTGTGTGGGGCTGTGGGATGGTTGGGTGTTTTGGGGGGGTGTTGTATTATGTTTTATGTATTTTTATATTTTTATATATGTTGTTAGCCACCCTGAGCCTTAGGAAGAGTGGGATAAAAATTTAAATAAATAAATAAATAAATAAATAAATGTACAAGAGGAAGACAGAGTAGGCAAGGTAGAAAGGGGGAAATGGGGCAAGTTAGATCTGAGTAAGGCATCAAGTAGCACAGATAAGAGCAAGGGAGGCATGAACTAAACAGTTTGAAAGCCACTGACCTCGAGCCACCATAGGGAAGAATTCACCATTTTGATTATCTAATAGTACGTCTCCTCCTTTTGAGAAGAGAACTGTGCTATGGCGGATATAACTAATGGGAACACCTGAAAAGAAAGCCTTTTTGTGTGTAAAATATGCAGTACCATGATCACTTATGGCATACATTATCTGGCCTTTCAGATCTCAAAGGAAATCTAATCTTCATGCTTTCTTTAACTGCAGACTAGAAGGGCAAATCCCTGTCACCTCTGATCAACTACAGCTGTAGCCCTGGAGTGAATGATGATGGCAGGGAATAGAAAATACATCCTGACCGCTCTCATAGGCACACAAAATACTTCACTGTAGTAGTTAACTATTTGAGAGAGAGCACAATCTGCTCAAGAGATGACTCCTAACATAATCCCTCCTTCCCCAATTTTAAATGGCATGGGAACACTGCAGAGAGGCTTCCTTGGCTTGGAACACTGTGCTTGTCCCCTTATGCTCCTTCTTAGACCCTTACTCCATTTCACAATTTTCTGTAATGTTTGCTAAGTTATAGGCTACTTCTATGCTAGGGGCTGGTTGATCTGGCATGGCTTGCCCTGATTTTTGCCCCTGCAAACAGATGCTCATCTGGGGTGAGCTGCAGTCCACACTAGGAACTTGCCCTGGGATGTGTAGAATATGGGTCAAAGGAGAGAGGCACTTTTATACTTCCTTGTCCCAGTGTGGAAGCAGCCTCACAGATTCTACTACTTCTTATATTTTCTACAGTGCTAGCTAGGCATACTCCGATTTTGGAGACAGGTTCCTGCCCAGTGGGCTTACATTCTAAAATGGATAAAAGTGAGGTGAACACAGAGAAAGCCAGACACACACACATTCCTATTTTACAGATGGGGAACTGAGGCTGAAAGGTTGTGACTTGCCCAAGGCCACCCGTTGAGATCATTGGCTGGGAGGAGATTCGAACACCACCTTATCCACTACACTACTCTGGCTCTCAGTGAATTCTGTTGAAATTAACTGCTATGGGTGGGATGCTCTTTCACACTGAGAGTAGTTTTATTCATGTCATTTCTGCAAGTTCACGTATTCTGTTGCTCAGTTCTTTAGTTTCAGACATTTACTATATAGTTCTTTCAGCACCTCAATTAAACCAGCAGTGAGGGAATTAAGTTCTCATTAGCAGAAATGTATTATTAATTATTATTATTTATTACAAAGATTTGATATCCTGCCCCAAGACAGCTTGGGGCAGCATACAAATATATTAAAACACATCTAAAACCAATATTAAGTACAATATAAAACAGAATTTAAAAATACTATAGCTGAATAGAGCTAAAATTTCCCAACTCAGTCCCCAAGCCCCTTCCCACTACCCATCTCCCCCTCCAAAAGCCGGTGGAACAGCCAGGTTTTACACTGTCTTCTAAAGGAGGGAAAGTCCAGGGTCAAAAGGACCACCCCCGACTGACCGCAGGGGTTGATCTAGAATCTGGGGCGTGAGGCAGTCCCGCAGGTAGGCGAGGGCTAGACCATGTAGGGCTTTATAGGTGAGAACCAACACCTTGAACTGAGCTCGGAAGACTATAGGCAGCCAGTGCAGTGAATGGAGCATCGGTATTATGTGCTCAGAATGAGACGGGCCGCCGCATTCTGCCCCAGCTGCCGTCTCTGGACTGTCAGCAAGGGCAGCCCCATGTAGAGCATGTTACAGTAGTCCAGTTTTGAAATGAGTGAATGAACCTCTTATTTCAAAACATTTTTAAAATTTATTTTTATTCATTTCTATCTCGCCTCGCTTGCCACAGGTGACTCGCGGTGGCTTACATCCATTCTAAAACAGTAATATAAAATAATAATAAACATAAAATAATTACAAAAATATAAAATCACAAACAGCAGTATAATGACAGTAGACTGTGCATAAACCCCCTTAATCCATCCCACCCTCCCCCTCCTCCGCACCAAATGTCTGGCAGAAGAACCAGCTCTTGCATCTTCGCTGGAAGTCTAGGAGATCTGTGCTGAGGCGGACTTCTGCTGGGAGGGCATTCCAGAGCAATGGCGTGGCCACCAAGAATGCCCTCCTGTTCACACGGACCCATTGAAATCGCGGGACCTCCAGGAGGGCGCTCCCGGACGACTGCAGGGATCGCTCGGAGCCCCGGGGGGTGAGGTGACCCCTCAGGTAAGCAGGGCACAAGCCATTTAGAGCCTTGAATCAGACCCAAAAGACAATGCCAGGAGCACTGGTGTAATGTGCTCTCTGTGACCCATCCCCATAAGAAGATGGGCCACCACATTCTGCACTAGCTGCAGCTTCTGGACCGTCCCCAAGGGCAGCCCCACGTAGAGTGCACTGCAATAGTCTAGCCTTGAGGTGACGAATACATGGATGATGGTGGCAAGGTCCAAGTCTGTGACATATAGGCAGAGCCTCCTCACCAAATGACATTGGTGGAAGGCGCCCCAGGCCACAGCTAACACTTGGGAATCCAGGCATAGCTGCGAGTCCAGGAGCACCCTCAGGCTCCGCACAGATTGAACTAATGGAGGACAAATGTTCCCAAGAACAGGCGAGTTACCCTCCCCCAGATCCCTAGTCCCACCCACCAACATCACCTCTGTTATCAGGACTGAACCTTAGTCGGCTCGACCTCATCCAATCCCCTACAGTGTTCAAACATCGGGACAACAAGGAGACGGCAGGGCCGGGGCCCGATGAAAAGAACAAATACAGCTGGGTGTCGTCTGTGTATTGAGGCAAGTCACCAACTGCTCGTGATTAACCCATAGCACTTAATTTCAACAGAATTCACTGAGGGCCAGAGTAGAGTAGTGGATAAGGTAGTGTTTGAATCTCCTACCTATTTTTGGCTACCGTGTCGGGTATCGCTGACTGGGTACTCGACTATCAACCCCCCCAGTTAACAATCAGTAAATCGGGATAGAAACTTGAAAAATCAGGTCTGGAAATCAATATTCTGGGACCAGAAGTTGATATTCTGGGACACCAGGTATGTGAATTAGGCACTAACTGGGTACCAATTAGTACCCAAAATTTTGGGGTTGAGTCAGGTACCGCAAATTCAACTGACATGCATGATTTTCCATGTCCTTGTTTCAGCACCACTGGCAACCTTAAAACCCTTTCTCCTTCCAATGTTGCCTGCCCACGCACCCACCAACTCACTGCCAGACTGGTGTCAGAAGAGCTCTAAGTGTACTGGAAAATACCCTGGCGTATCATCCCACACTCTCTTGGAACAAAAGGCTCCTTTTGTTCTTCAGATGAGCAGTTGTCTTCTCTGATTGTCAGGGTTCTTGCCTAGCAGATGTGAGGAGATGTTTGGAAAAAGAACTAATTTTCTAGTGGTCATCTTTGGAACATTACAGACATACAGAACAGTACAGTTTTGCTTGCCTCTTGCCATACTAATTTTTTTAAAAATAAATAAATCTGTATCTCCTTCACGCTTGCATTAGCTAGACTATATGGTAGTTGTATTTTAAAAAATACACAGCATATAAATCGTAACAGGATTAGTTCAGCTTGGTCTAATTTAGTTTTGTTGATACCGTCCATACAAATAGACTCAGGATTCTTTACAATAATCATCAGGTCACAATTCTCCCACATTGCAAGCTAATTACTGTATATAGTTTATAATGGCGACATGTTTCTCTCCTTAGCAAATAAGCTAACATTTTTAAGATGTCTAGAAGAGCAATATGAGTGAGAAACCTGCCTTTGCTAGCTCTTCGTATGGAGATGTTATATGAATAACACAATCAATTAAACGCATGCAAAATACTTCCATAGTACAAGAATTAAAGATTTTATATTAAATAGTCTTCCAGGATGACATATACTGCTCCATTTTAAGATAGGGCATGGCAATGTGAACATGCCCATACAACTTTGGGATTGCTGGACGAAGCATGAATTTATAATTTCTTCTGAGGAGAATAAACATTGTCGGTGCTACAACGTGCCTTAATATTACCTGGTCATTGGTAGCCAAACAGTTACTGTCTTCTCCTGGCAGACGGGACTAGAGAAATAGGATACAGTTGGCTAGACTAAGAGAGGTGTACGTATTTAGTGTTGGAGACAAAGTAGGTTGGAAAATATCTTTTAGTGGACCAACTTCTATTGGTGAGAAAATGCAAGCTTTTGGGCCACACTGGGCCCTTTCTCTGGCATGTAAGAAGTCGGAAGTCGGAACTATATAGACCTTTCTAACTGCCTCTGTTTTGCTCCAACTGTGTCATCCCATCGGTCTGGAGCTAATCTTAGTGCTGAAACTGGAATAATTTTAACAATAAGTCCAGTGTTGAATTTGATGACATGATCCTGACCAGGTGGTTAGTTATACCCATGCAACAGCATGCATTAGACCAGTCACACGATCAGCTTTCCTCACAACCATGTGACCCAGTTCTTCATCCCCACCACAGCTTATGGCTGACCCCACTCATCCCCAGAATACAGGTTTACCTGTTGGTGCACATGCAAGTAACAGCAGCAACACCAAGGAGCAAATCTGTTCTCTCCAATGACCATGGACTGGAAGTGGGGCTGTGTGCTTATCTAGATGGAACAGTGACTATTTGCAAGAGGCTGCTAAAGGCTTTCCAGGAACACATCACATGTTAAGCACACGACACAAACTGCATTTGCACAAACAGGCATAGCAGGCAAATGTGTGTTTAACACCAAAAAAGGGTGGTTAGTGTTACACCTGTAAACACCCAGTGATTCCTGTTCTTCTATCCCAGCTTGATACTTTTCCTCAGTTTATCACTGGCCTCATCGCAGAGTTCTACAGAAGTTGTAGGCATGAGAATTTAACATACTGTTGGTACAAAATCAAATGATCATCCCTGAAATTAAGCACAACACTCAAGTGCTTTGGGGACCTGATGCCCCAGTAAAATGGAAGTTTTAATGTACTGGGGGCCCTAGACGTTTGCTCTTGCTCTCTCTCCAAAGCAAAGCACTGATAGAAGGCAAGGCTCCCTGAATTTCTTCTAGGGGTAGGAAAACAAAGAGAAATATATTTTTAAAGTGATTTTTCCTCAAGGTTGGATACTAAAGCAGTTGCCACCTGTCAAACCTTCCCTACAATGGGTCAGGTTTCTAAGCACCACATTTGGTGTCAGTGCGAAGGGAATATTTGTCAACTTGCTTTTAAGATAGGCCCTTTTCAAACAGGCCAACGGTACGGGAGGGATGGGTGGAGGCCACAGCGGGTGGGCGGTGCCTGGGCAGCTTTTTACATGGACGCCCACCCACCTCGACCCATTTCCACACACGGAGCACCCACCACTGGCGCCCATTGCTCTGTGCGTGGGTGACGGGTGGAGGGCGGAAGTGCGCACATCCCTCCCCACCCGCCACGGTGGTCGCACGGATGCCCCCCCGCCGCCCAGCCACACGTGGGCAAGGGGAAGGGCATCCATGCAAAAAGGTCCTAAGATAAAAAATGAACCTTAAAAGTCCATGTGCTGCGACACTCTAGGTTTGTGCACACATCAAAATTTCTACTTCAGGATCAAAAGGTTTATCTTCACCAATACAAACAAAACACTGTCTATATGTGTTTGCTTTTTTCTTCTCTAAAAGCCCGTTTTGATTGAGTTCATTTTCAAAATCTATACATCTACTAAAACAGTCAAGAACATTCAGTGTATGGAAGTCCAGATTCTTGCCAGCATTTTATGCTTATTAAATGAAATCATGTCAAACTATTATTTTGTGCTAACAACAATCTTCTACCTGGAATATTCTAATCACTTTACAGCCTTCTTACATTTTATCCACCTATAGAGTGAAATGGGATAGCTGTTTAATACAAAACTCGAGATTTCTAACATGAATTGAAAAGGATACTATATTATCCAACTAAAAACTCAGGAAATGTTTCAAGAGGCAGAATATAATAATGCAAACTGGAATCAGACAAGTTTCTGAAACTAACATCCCTGCACTAGTGAAAACTACTTTATGGTCTTTAATTAACTTAGTCTAAAAAAATCTATCTTTATATCTCATCCATCTTATCTCTCTCTCACCTGGTGTACATGGACTCCACTGCAGTGAAACCAACAGATCTATGCCTGTGCACAACATCAGATAGTTTGGCTCATTTCTGGTCTCTTGTGGACACACTGAATACAATTTGATTAAGCCTGCATAGATACACTAAGTTCAAGAAGGCAACTAACACAGTTACAGTGCCCCATAGTGGTTTGCAGTGGTATAAGAAAGAATCCTATGAGCAGAATCAGACACTGAAATTTCTTTGGCGATCTCCCAGAGCTAAGCTCAATCTTACCTAGCTCATAAATGCTAATGTAGATTCATAGCCTTTTCATTTGTTAGCATGGCACCATTAGACCAGGAGATACAACACTAGTGATTACTCTTCCAAAGACAGGCTGAGGAAAGAAAATCTAAACAAAGCATAATCTTACAGAGTTATTTTTTTATTATCTACCAGGCTAACTGTGAGTCTAGATTCTAGTCTAGGGAGCGTAGCAAATAAGTGGATTCATCTTATAGCCACTGTTGGTATCTACAGTTGTATCAGCCTCTGTGCCATTTACAAAAAAGTAAACCATGGATGACCATATGTCTTTGTATAGTTATTGTGGTCAGTCTATGAATGCTGCAAGCATATAACACTGAAGAGGATAATTTGGAGACTCCATTTTCAACAATTTTCTGTGCTGTGCTTCCTAACTGGGATCTTTGTGCATCACCACTGTGTAAACTGTGGCCTATACTTAGCAGTGGTGAAAGCAATCGGAGTTCCATTGGAATCCATGAAGTCAAGACTGTAGCAGGGAGCAGTCCTGTGGGGCTGCTGCCCCTTTAAGGGGTGGGGGGAGGCTGAGTGTGCCAGCCTTAGGGCTGAACATGTGCATGGGTGTAGCGAAGACAGCCCTATAGCTATAGACCAGCCTGAAGTAAATACAGGCTGGTAGAGAAGGAGACAGAGAGTCAGGCAGCATAGAGAGCTAGCCACGCCCACTCCTGCTTCATAAGGAGCATAAGGATACCTCAGGGACTGCCTCACCCTCCGTGACTCAGGACGGACTCTCCGGTCCACCGGGGGTGCCTTCTTGGAGGTCCTCCGTGTAAAGCGGGAGGCTACAATAGAGAGGGTGTTCTCGGTGGCTGGGCCCCGGCTGTAGAACTCCCTCCCAGAGGAAGCACGACTGGCCCCGAGTCTGCTGGCCTTTTGTCAGGCCTGCAAGACATGGCTGTTCTCCCGGACCTTCAGAGGTGGGGAGGGGAGGGTGGGCTAAAATTGTTTAAAATATCTGTGTAGATTTTTATATTTTTTATATTGTGATAAATTGTTTATTTTACGTTGGAAGCCGCCCCAAGATGCCATAGGCATAGGGGGCGGCATATAAATGGAATAAAATAAATAAAAATTAAATAAGAGGCTGCAAGTCAGAGAGTGCTTCAGTCTCTGCCTGGGAGCTGAGAGCGGGCAACATCTCCTAGAAGCCCAACATGAAGGGAGCTGACTGGTACTGAAGCCCTGCTGGGGAGAATCTGGGATCCCTGGACTTGGACTGAGAAGAGAAGAGAGCCTGGATGCCTGACTGCCAGTGACTAGCCACTCTACACTTTCCAAGGTCCTGAAGACTTTGATGGTCAAGGAGACGCTGTTGACCCAGGTATTGAGGAAGGCTGTGCCCAGAAGGTAGCATGCTGCCTGGGAAGCCTTGGAGTGAGCTGGGGCATGTTGCCTGGCTTGAATGGACTTTTTTTGGGGGGGGGGGTGCTACTGAGCAGGGTGGAAGTATCTATTGGAGAGACTAAGGGTGTTAGGTGGATGAGCCAGCAGCCCAGAGACAGAGGAACTGTCTGCGTGACTAATAAAGAGACTAAGCTAAATCCCAAACTGCATGTGTGGGTTGCTGATTCCCTACAGAAGTGACAGCCTAGGGGTATGATCCTGCGGGGTCTTACCCCTGGGAACCATGTCCTGCTACAAAGACCATTTTATTTTACATCAACAAAAAATCTGGCTCTCTCTTGTGGGGTGTTTTTAACAGGAGGGGTGGGTCCATAGTCAGTGCATGGGGCAGCAGAGGTGCACCCATGCACAGGACGCGTGTGGGCAGGGCTTCACATAGGCGGCTCCCACACACCAATTCAAATGAGCGGTTGGATGTGTGGATGGTGAGGAGCCATGCGTGGACATGTCTTGTTTAAGAACACCCGTGGACAATACGCCAATCTGACCTAGACCTGACCTACAGGGCCTACCTCTACAAATGAGAAGGTAGTTCAATCTGCATAGCTGCTCAGTTTTGGACTCCTCATTATGTCTGCTAATTTGAAAGGGTATTAAAAGATCAAGGAACTTTTTTCCACTTAGCTCACTGAGTCAGATGGTAATATATGGTATATATGGTATTACCATATGGTAACCATATGGTTGCTTCCAACTAGACATGGTCTTACCCTCACAGAAACAGCAGAAATCTCCAACATCCAACTCCAATTGCTGAGACATGCATTACTCCCAAATGCATCTAAACTTTCAAATCAAGCTTTTCAGATAATGTCTCCTTATTAGAGGACATCAAAAGAGCTCAGGTTCTAGGTAACGGGACCAATCCTAAACCATGCATGTTGTGTGTGCGTGTTGTTTGCAGAGTGCACACACAACCCACACGCATCCCCTTTATGGGGAATATGACGTGTGCGCATGCAGGGCTTTAGGATCAGCCACCCACCATCTGCTAAACCTCTCCTGAACTAGAGTCCTGCTAGGTTAGACATTTGGGACAGAGTGAGGTCCAAGCCCGATCTGAACCTGGATCTGATGCAGCCAGGCTCTCCTGAACCCAGGTCCGATGTGTCTGGGCACTCTGTAGGTGCTTCAGCCTGCCTCTGGCCCAGGCACACCTCTCCTGTCTTCCTCAGGCCTTTTTCCCACCTCCCAGCTTCCTGATTGGCTGCCAGCCAGCATATAAGGCATGCTGGTGGAACAACACACCCTTTGTTTCTAGTTCCTGGTGCACCCTGTTGGTGCTCATTTCTGGTCTTGTCTTGCTCCCCTCTAGTCATGTCTCTTTTGCCACCCACACAACACCCTCGTGTTGCCTTGTTGCTCCCCTCGTCTTATCCTTAGCTATAGTCCTAGTCTTGTCCCCAGTTCTTGTTCCCCTCTTAGTCTTGCCTTGTGCCTTGCTCTCCTTCCTGCTCTGTGGTTCCCCTTCCAGCCTTGGCCCCCAGGTTGTGTCTCCCTTCAGCCTTCCCTGCCTAGTCCTTGCTCTCAGCCTTGCCTCTTGTTTCCCAGCCTGGTCCTGTCTTGCCTTCCAGCCTTGATCTTGACCCCCCATACCTCCACATCCACTCACATCCTGAACATCCCAAACCCCATGACCCTGACACCCTATTACCCCTGCCTACGGCTGGCCCTGGAGCTACCCCATGCATAACGGTAGATAGTATGGCTTCTCCTCTCCTTTCCATTTAGTCCGTTGCACCTTTTTCTTGTTCCCTTTTAGGGTGGGCTAACTTCCTTTATTTCCTGGCTCGCAGAGCAGGTGCAAGCAATCTCTGTGGCAGTCTGCTGTGCAGAGCACTCCTGGAGAGCAGGAGAAAAGCACTCCCAGCATGCCCATGTCCCTTTTATAGGGTGCTCCTAGCATGTGCCCCACCTCCTTCAGAGCGCTTCTGGAGGGCAGAGGAAGAATGCTTCCAGCACACACCACCCCATCCTCCTGTACAGCTGAGCACTCCCAGCTTGCACTCTGTTCCCTGCAAAGTGCTCCCAGCACACACGCACACGCACACACACACACAGCCATAGCACAGTTTTTAAAAATTCTGTGTGGCCTCTGGTGTGGAGAAGGTTCCCTGCTGCTGTAGAAGCACATGAGTACTAATCCCAGCTTGCGAGTCTGAAGTCCTGTTTAAGCACAGATGTTCATCACAACACACCCCTAATTCCTCTCCTAGTAGAGGCCTATGCAACTCATTTGGAAAAGTTCTGGTTCTAGTACAGGCTTTATTGCCCAGATGGAAACTGTTGTTTTAAGACCATCAGTGACTTTCTGCTTGGTTGACAATCAGTTTCAATGAACTAATCCTGTTACAAACCCGGATATAAGTAGAAGACTTAAATTATGCCGACTCAGGGACTAGTGGCTTTCCTTTAGGATCAATTTCCTACCATTTCAGTAACAAAAGCAATTACAAATTCCATGGCGACTATCTGTTCTGCAAAGCAAACTTTTGATGTGCAAACACAAGAGTGCTGTGCAGCACTAACATCAAGAAATTTCAAGGACAGTGATAATTTGCCAACAGTTTATCGACTGTAATTTCAGAGGGGAAAACAATAATACAATTATTTAAACTGCTTTACAGTTTTGGTGATTCATAGCAATTTAATTACAAAGAAATAAATTAGTTTTTTTAATATAACGTTTATTTTCCCTTTAAGAATCTTGCCTGGAAACATAAAGATCAGAAATAAGGGAAAGTTTTTATACTGCAACTCCTTAAAAGCCACATGCCCGCAGCTATCTTTGCGTTCCTCCCACTGAAGTGCTGCACGCTAAAATCTAGCCCTTTAGATTGTTTATAACCTTCAGGTAGTAGATTCCATGGCATTCAGACCCAAGCACATTTATTTCTAATGCAGTCAGGATCAAGCACATTTTTTGCTTGACTGTTGACAATTCTCCACAGGCTACATGTTATTGTCTAGCCGACTTGAAGCATCCAAGAAGTAAATGGACACTTTTACCAGTTGAGTGTTATTTCCTGTGTTTCACTGAATTAATAAAAATTCAGAAAGATTTTTAGTCCTCTGGCTGGTGCTCACAGTTCAAGGCCTTTATGCCAGGGACAACTCTCTGGAATCCAATATGTCTCCTTCAGCACCTTGGTCAGTGTAGAGTGCTAAGTCTCTTCAGCCCAGGCACTAGGCTTCTCTTAGTTCCCCAGCCTGGGAGTCAGGACCAGGAACAAGGCTCCTCTACCATTCAGCTCCCCAGCAGAGACCCTTCCTTGTACCGTCAGGCACTGACTGTCTCTCCTCTGGGTCTGGCTCTTCTAAGATCCCAGAGCAAGTGGGGCCGGCCCTCCAGCCTTTCAGCACTTAGATGGCCAGTACCTTCCCACTCTCTATTTGACTCTAAGCATGAGTTTTCCCAGCTCCTAAAAAACTGGCTATGGCAAACCCTTATCCAGCTGTAATAGCTGCCACCCAGCCTGCCCTGTCCTCAGGCTGGTGCTCGCTGCTCTCTTTAAGAGGCAGCAGCCCCGCCAGGCTTTGCCCTACCACAAGCAAGTTCCACACCAAGGGGACTGCCATAGCAAAGGCCCGATTGCCCACCGCCTTAGAATGCAATGGCAGATCCCCAAACAGTGTGTGGTTTCCAAGTGCAGATAACTATCAACAGGGCCCTGATTCTCCCACAGAAAATTTAAAAAAATTCTGTGGGAGTCTGTGGGCCAGTTTCTGCAGCCCTGCCCCCTGCTGACCAATTCTGGCCCAAGGCCAACTTACCCCGCTGCCTGGCAGCAGGGAAACCCCGGTGCAGTAGCTGTGCCAGAGGTCCCCTGTTGCTGGGTGGGCTGGGGTGAGTCCCTGCATCCCCCTTCCTCCTCCTCGAATTCCCTCCTCTTCTCTCCCCAGGGTGGGTGGGTGGGATTCTGGGGGTTACCTTCCCCCCCCCCCCCNNNNTCTGGGGGTTACCTCCCACCCACCCACCCCAGTCTGCTTGCGCCTCTCCACTCCCCTGGATCCCCAACTTATCTCACTGAGTGGCAGCAGTGAATTTACAATTTTTGAAAAAGGAAGCCCATTCTGAACATGCCCAGAACTTCTGACTATGCTCAGAACTGGCTGCCCACATCCAATATGGTGCCCACAGTGTGCTGATGCTGCCGGTGCCATCTTTGAAAGGGGCTGAGCATGCCCAGAAGGGGTGATTCAGGCCCTTCTGAGCATGCCCAGTTTGTTGTTTTCTTATTTTTAATCCTATGAGCCTGGGAAGAGGCTGCGCTTCACAGGACCCCCTCCAGAGGGTAGGTATCCCACCCCAACCCCCACTAGACCCCTCACTAGGTCCCCAAGCCCCCTCCATCCCCCTTCTTCCTCCTTCCCCCAGGATTTTGTCCACCCCCACAACTGCCTCCTACTTTCCCCCAACTCACCCAAGTAGCAGCAGCGCTTGGCAGCCTGTTGCTGATCCAGCCAGGCTAGTGCTTCTGTCGAGCGGACCAGCCTAGGCTGCGCTGGGTGGGGTGCTAGGGGTTGCTTACCCCCCTCCGTCCCCAGCCTGTTTGGGAGCAGAAACTTAACCAGCAGGTAACAGCGGCAGAAGCCCCAAGCGCTGCTGCTACCCTCCCTCCTCAGCCCGGCTGGCTTGGACTTCCTGCTCTGGCCAGGCTGAGGAGGAGGTTGCTGACTGAAATCACAGCAGGTGAGCCTCCAAGTCACTCGTTGGTGGTGATGTCACCCATCAGTCACTGTGCACAAATCAATCAGAGGGTTGCATGCAATGATTGATGACACTTACTTACGTGTCATGATGTTACAGGGCAAAGGAAATTTCCATAGGGAATTTCCCCGTGGCCCCGATTCTGTACAAAACCCACAATTAGCGGTAGTGCATTTTATTCAGGGCCCTGACTATCAGTGTGAGGCTCCAGTAGTAGGTCTCAAATATAGCCAGGGCCAATACCATTGAGGGCTCTGAAAACCAGCATCACAATCTTAAACTCAATCCTTTGTTCATTGCAGGGCACGTGTAATAGGATCACGACTGGCCAAACCAGTAAGCAGTCATACTGTCTCATTCTGAACAAGCTGAAAGTGATGGATAAACACTGCTGGTAGCCCATGAAGGAGGGAGTTACAAAAATCAAGCCTCTTACCAACTGTACCAAAATTAAGTGAACAAAGATGAAAAAGAAATATCAAAGTAACAAAACAAATACCAGAACCAAGTATTGAAATAATGAAGTACCTGGAAAACTGAAATGAAATAATGAAATAACCAATATGTAAATATTACCTGGCTGATGAAGGATTATTAATTGGTTGCATCTCCAAATAATTTTCATGAATACATATTCTTATTCATTTCTGCTCTAACAATATAAGACTATGACTGGGCTCTACAGAAATGACTGTAAGAACCTACAAAGAATGATATACTTCCTGTAAGTTTTTTTGGGGGAAAACCATTCCATACAATTCTATAGCAGATACGCCATTATTAAATTTACGGAATGCCTCCCAAAGCAAAAATAAAGAAATGCTTTTCTATTAAACTTGACAAGATTTTCCCTGTAATTCAGCCACACCCTGGGAAGAAGGTATTGTGGGGGTGAAAATGTGCAAGAGACAATGGAGAGACGTTGGTAAAGTTTCACTAGGGGCTCACATTGGGTGTTTTTAAAGGAGCAAGGTGATGGGGGGTGTCCGTGGCTGCAGTGTGGCTCTGCCATGGAGCACCCACATGGGCGGCATGCATGGGGAGGGATTCAAACGGGAGGCTCCCAGCATGGCTACCGCAGCGACAGAAGCAGCCGCTGCGCAGTCCCGCTGCCATGAACCATTGGGGAGGGGGAAGCACACCTGGCTGGCCTTTGCAAGGGATATAGTCCGGGCTATAAGTGCTGGGGAACCTGGGCTCCCGGCCAACTCTTGTGACTTGGAAAAGCCGCTTCCCACACCCACAGCGCATTATATGAGCAGCAGATTTGTCTGTTGGCGTGGCTGACTGCTGCCAATCCTATAGGCAGGGGCTCTGTGGCTGCCTGTTGTCACACATCCATTTGGCCTGCCCCACATGGAGCACTCCGGATTTCCTGTCAATGCTGCGTGGGTGGCTGGCTATGACTGGGGGCTCCGTCTCTCATGGGACCGTGCATCTGGTTGCTCCACCTTCAGACGGCTGCTCAGATCTGTGGCTCCTGGGTGGCCATGTGGAGTCGCATCTCATTTGTAAACACCCCCTGGTGGCCAGAAGTTCTGGAACCTAGGATTCTGTCACTTCAACCCTTACAAATGTAAAATTCAGACTTCATGTCCATAATAGTAGTCCCTATTCTCCCCTAAGCACAAGAACTACAACTCTTCCCAGACCAACCATGGGGAGTACAAACAGGAAATGCTAGCATACAAGTTTGTGGAGAAAGGGACAGCAAAGCCACATTGACATTTTCACACGTCACCCACTGAAACCATTATTCACTCCTGCGCCTTCTCTTGAACACATCCATACCTAAGCCCCTCCCATAAAATGATTGAAAAGACAGCACCATAGAACTTTCAAACTCCCTCCTGAGCCACAAAATATTTGGACACAATCGGACATCTAGACTGTAAGCAGTTCAACAGAGAGTCCTTTTTTGTTTCTGATCAACATGGTCTATGGCATTTGTAGATGCTTTCTAAGGCAGCTTTTAAACGAGACGTTCCTGATACCCATCGTGAATGTGGAGAACATCCCGTGTAAATGTGGAGGTGTGTGGGTGCATGCTCCCTCGAGCCACGCATCCTCACCCAACACCCACGCACGAAGCAACTGACAAAAAAGCAGGTTGCTGTGCGCATGGGAGATGGGTATGGTCAGTCTGCACCCACACCCCTGCGCTACCCCTGCAGCAGTGCACACATGGACTGCCCACCCCCAGCGGTGGTCTATGTAAAAAGGGCCAAAATACAACCAAGCAAAAATTATTGAAGGGAGGTATCTCAGTAAATAACATCTATGACATCAAATGCATCTGTTTTGCACTGACAGTCACCCTACATACTGCTTCACTCTGAACATTAGCCTATATTACATTAAATTATAGTGCTCTTCCTAGCGTTTCTGAACATCTGGAATGTTCCATTTCTCAAAGCATGCACTGAACGTTTCAGTTGATTTAAACTGCTTAGTAAAATAAGGAGCAATGACTTCTGGTGGAAAATGTGTTTTGCAGAATGAATAATTTAAGTGGCTTCACTTCGCTGCGTTACTATCTGTAAAGTGTGACTGCTTTTGTTAGAACTCATAAGCTCGCTTGTTAAAAATTGATTGGAAACTACATAATTGTGTTCCTATCCCATCGCCCTTTATATATGCTATCTTAAAATATAATTAGTTTTGCAATCAATAAGAAGGTAAATTACAACAGGGTTTCTTTTGTTTCTGAATTCTAAATACATCTGCATTTCCAACACATCATACCATATATTTAAACTGATGAGCTAGCAAACTGGACCTGCCATCCTAAATGAATGTTCAGCTGAGGCTTCCATATTTTCTACAGCAAAATAAGCAGGATTGAGGCATCATTGGTCGCATGGTAACTACCGCATGGAACAGAGTATGTCATCACTCAGATGTTTTCTGTCATGAAAAAATGATGGAAAATAATTTATCCTATTAAAATGCCTCTTTCCTCAAAAATCTTAGTGAACATTGCCCTCTTCTCCAAGACAGCTCTGTATTTCACTGTTTGTAAAGCCTTGGTTAATATTAGCTATCAACACATCACTGTCTTCAATTTAACTCTTTTCTCCTGGAAAGAATTTCTAAAATTGCGTTTAGTTTCATGATCTTACTAAAGATATCCAGTTTTATTTATATTGCCTATGTTCCATAAATATTGTTTGGGCACATTCTAAACTATTTTTTGTATCCCTAAGCTAAAGCAGGGGTGTAGCTAGGTTGGAATGGGCTCAGGTGCAAGAAATTGACCTGGATACTGCCCCCCCTGCCCCCTCCAGTCACCATCCTCTTCCCCCATCCCATCACTCCCCTTCCTCCCACCCCTGCCCCCAGTGCCTCTTCCACCCTCTGCTTGCTGTGCCTGAGTCCTGAAGGCTAAGGCTGCACTGCCTGCCTTGTGCCACTGCTGATGGTACCGGCTCTGTCCTGTGCTGCCCACTGGGAGCGTCGCATACGCACTGCATGCTGCCAGAGCTTCTGCTCAGCTCACTCCCCGCCTGGCTGTGCCACAAGAAGGCAGGATTTGTGCCCCCCTCATTTTGGACCTGTGGACCCGCCCTCAGCTTGGACCCTGGGACAAGTGTTCCTCCTTTAGCTCCTGAGCTAAAGTATTTGTAAAAGCTGACAGAAGAGATTTTATTTTAAGTAATGAGCAAAAGGAAGAGATTAATATTTCATCATTATAACATAGCATCAACCAAGGTGATGGCACAGATTAAAAATGCACTGGATTTATCTCTCCAGTGCTTGGGAGCTAGATTCTGCCTCTCTTAATAGAATTATATTCAACATCTGATGCTGCTTTAAAACTCAGCCTAATCTGTCTGTGACCATGTAACACTCTACAAGGTAGATAAATTATCACAGTAGTAGCACTGTTGTATCTTTGCTGCCCAGGCCAGATATCACATTTGCAAAGGTAATGTCTGAGCTGCAGCGCCGTCTCAGTGATTCACACACACCCTGTTAGTGCACACCCGGGCAGAAATGGCTTCAGCTCAAATTGATTATTATTTGTGAAAGTAATTACAACTGTAGGCAGACTAAGGCAGCCTGTAAATAGACTCTGTATAATAATTCAAAAGTGATGGAAGCAAACACGGGAAGGGCGTTTGCTGGGGAAGTTATAGGCTTTTCTCAGTAGCTAAGGCTGGGAGTCTGAGAAAATAAACAAGTAGACTGAGGGCTTGTCTGTACAAAACCCAGCACTAGGAAATCTCAATCTTTTGTAATTTGTACCTTTTGCAGGGAAACTCTGTCTTAATATTCTTTTTTTGTGGCAATAGGTATATCCGACTAGAGTATTCAAGCTGCTAATAGGCGACTTGTAATACTGGAACAGGGGACTCATGCAAAAATAAGAGTGGTGAGAGTCAGACTCACACTGAAATAGGGCTGAAACAATCAGCTAAATTACTGCTCACAAGTAATTTTCCCCTATCAGGAGCCAGGATCAATTTCCCAATGATTTCCTGTTATCGATATGATTTGATTCTCACAATACAGCAAGATATCAGCCTGATTTACTGTCTTTCCATTTATCGTCTACTACATACCATTCATTTCCTGCTTTTCGCATTGCCGAGGGTACCATTTTACTTCTGAATTTGTTGTTGTTGAATTTCTGAGTGGATCACTGTGCAAATAGCCCACCCTTTAGCCTCCTCCCCACTCTCCCTTGACCTCCACTCCAGTGCCTCCAATCGGAATTGTTGTTCTATGTTGTTCCCTTTGGTTTGACCAATCTGCAACTGGATTGCAAATTTGTAAAGAAATCTGCATACCAGCCAACGAGTGACAATGAAATACAAGGGGAAATGGAATGCAGAGAAGATAGGAGATATGTGGTATTGCATAGTTATTACCTCTTGGGATTTGAAATTAACTACAAAGTGATAAATAGCAAAGTAGTAAACGGGATTCTGGTAAGCAAATTTTTGCTAAATTGAGAAATGATATATCGATCAAAACATTGTTGAGTACTGAGAAGTTCTTGATTCAGCTGAGACGGTATTGAGAACCAATGTTTCAATGTGAATTCCCATTTTTGCAAAAACTCATTTCTACCCTAGAAATGACTGAAGATATGAATTGGTAACTGATTTATCTGTTTTGGCGCTGGTTTCTGGCAGTTCTGGATTTTAGAAGTTGCTAGGCATTGTATTTCAAAAATCCACATTCCCACACGTTACAGGAGTAGAAAATTATGAACTTTCATAGGAAGCCCTACCTAGGTCTGTGCATTACATGCAGGCCGGTTTCCTGGAGCACGTCTTCCCATGGAAAGGTGCAGAACCAGTTTAATTGGTTCACCCCGGGAGACTTATAGAAGCAGAGAGGTTCCGGAATGCTCTCGAGGAGTTACCCTCTGATCTCAATGACCGTCCGCTCAATGGCCTCGTGGCTTTTTCGAACACTGCTGACTGAGGCTATTGACTGAATGGCTCCTAGGTGTCCGCTCCCAGAGTGCTGGCAATGCAGGTCCCCCTGGTTCACAAAGGACCTATGGCAGCTGAAGCAAGAAGTGCAGTGGTTGGAGCGACGGAGGTGTTGCTGTTGTGCTGAAACCAACCGGTTGTGGCATAGAGTTAGTTTACGAACCTATGCCATGGCTGTGTGGGCAGCAAAGAAGAGGTTGTTTGCTGCTGTCATAGTGTCTGCAAATTCACATCCAGCTGAACTTTTCCAGGTGGCGAGAGGGCTGGTCAGTCCAGCCTCCCTCCATCTGGAACTAGAATTCTCCAGTGCTCTCTGTGACATGTTTATCAACTTTTTTGTGGATAAATTTGCCCAAATTCGCAATGACTTCGACGCCATGCTTCATGCAGTAGGAGAACCAGAGGTAATGGAAGCCCTGCCATGTCCTATTTTGTCGGTGTTGCCCGCTGATGCAGGGGATGTCTTTTGGGCGGTCAGAGTCACTTGTTGTGAACTGGACCTGTGCCCATCCTGGCTGATCAAGGCCAGCTGGGAAACACTGGGGCCATTGCTGGCGGGGGTGGTCAGTGCCTCCCTTAGGGAGGACAGAGTGCCGGGCTGCTTCAAGGAGGTGGTGATGCAGCCTCTGCTCAAGAAATCATCACTTGACATTGACTAGATGTATTGGCCAGTCTCTAACCTTCCCTTTTTAGGGAAGATTACTGAACGGGTGGTGGCTCAGCAGTTTCTGGGGCATTTGGACCGTGTCAGTTTTCTGGATCCCTTGCAGTTCGGCTTTCAGCACTGAGACTACTCTTGTGGCCTGAGCTGGACCAGAGACAGTTGTTCCTGTTGATCCTGCTAGATCTCTTGGCTGCATTTGATACTGTTGACCACGAGATGTTGGTGACTTGCTTGCGGGATGAAGACAGAGTGGACAGGATTGTTCTTGAATAGTTCCGTTCCTTCCTGGCTGGGAGAACTCAACGTGTGGTGCTGGGTGACTGTTAGGGATGGGCGAATGCGGCTCGGCAGTTTGGAGTTCGGCCCGAACTCGGCCTGTTCGGATGACTGAACTCGAACACGAACACGAACGCGAACATACCAAACAAACCAAACACCGAACGGCAAAATGGCCGAACAGTTCGGTCAGTTCGGATTGCGTTCGGGTGAGTTTGGGTGGCAAAAAAAGGTTCACTGGAAGGTCAAACATGACAGGGAGGTGTCAATCACTGAGGAGCAGACTTCCAGGCACCAGGGGTGGAGAGGCTTGCAAGAAACGAAACTAATTATCTGCCTCCTCCCTTCCCAACACCTTCTGAGCTAGTCACTGTTCCTGAACAGCAGGCGTTGAGTAGGATTTTTAGATTGCTTTAAGTTT
>QEPC01000373.1:3726558-3752996 GCA_003113815.1 Sphenodon punctatus
CCCCCCTCCCCAACCCCCCAAGACATCCCCCATGCTCTCACCATGGGGAAGTGACTCCCCTCCCACCCTACCCCTCTCTCCCCCTAAAATATTTGTAGAGTGCTATTGTGTGTTCCCTTAGTCTTCTCTTCTCTAAGCTAAACATACCCAGTTCCTTTAAACTTTCTTTGTAGGACTTGCTTTCCAGGTCCTTTATCATCCTGGTAGCCCTCCTATGAAACTGCTCCAATTTCTCAATGTCCTTTTTAAGATGAGATGCTCAAATCTAGACATAGTACTCCAAGTAAGGTCTAACCAATCCTGAATAGAGTGGAATTATTACTTCCACTGACTTGGAAACAATATTAATTCAGCGTAAAATTGGTGAAAGTGGGGGTTAACAAATGGGGCATTGCCCCATATTTATCCCCATTAGTCCCAAAATCACCTGCTTGTTTGTTGTGGGGGCCACCTGATGTTCACCATGGGGCTGCCCTGGAACCATTACACAGGGCTTCATCCCTGGGAACGTGGACCCCGCCATGCAGGCAAATCTAGGGAAATGGAACTCGCTGTCCTGGGGACACCTCCTGTCCCCAGGGGAGTACATGGTGCCCATGGGGCAGCTCTTTATTCCCTCATTTGTTGGGGTATGTGTGTCCATCACTAGAGAGTCATGGGCACCAGTCTAGATCATTGAGCAAGTGCCTGCAACTGTATGGTGCAGGGGAAGGTGGGGTGCAAACAGGCGGACCATGGCAGGGAGAAACGCGAGGCTGCCCATCTGCCAGGTTCTTTCTGAAGCCTGTGAGCAGCAGCTGTGGGGGGCACAGAGTCACTCTGGGTGACTCTCTTCCCATGTTATTAACACCCAGTGAGGACAATTTGTTGGTTCCATTCCTGCCTAATTTGCCTGAGGACAAGAACTACCCATTGGTCTGTAGTGGTAGTCAGAGGGGGAGTGCCACAGGACTGGACTGAAGGTGGAGACTGAGCCCCTGGATCACCACATTGGGTATTTTCAGACGTTACGAGATCACGCTCAACCACAGACAATACCCTGTGGTGGGGAATGGTCCCGTAATGTCTGTTTGAGTCCCGCCAGAGGTTCACCACAGTGAACCTCCGGCGGGAATCAAAATAACCACGCTTTCAGCCCTCGTCCGGGACCAGGCCCGAAAGTGTGGTTAGCTGAACCACGGCCTGGAATCAGGGGCTGTTAACGTCTGTTACTGGCGCCGATTCCAGGCCGTGGCCTGGAACATGGGTCGGAATCGGACACAGCGGCCGGATTGGCTGCTGCGCCCGCCCATCTCCCAGAGGGCGGGCGGCTGGGGGAACGTGGGGGGGGGGGAGCAGGGCTGTGCGGCTGCACGTAGTGCCGTGCAGCCCCGCCCCCCCCAGATTCCCCACCGGGATCGGCCGGCACGTCTGCTGGCTGTGACGGCGGGATTCCGGCGGGGAATCAAATGGGTGATTCCGTGGCGGTGCGAAAGCCGCCCCATCACGTCTGAAAATACCAATTGATAAGATCTTTCAAGGTCCTCACTGTGCTTTTTCAGTGCTCCATGCAGTTCTTCGGGCTTTCTTATAGCTCCCATCACAGCATCCCAACTCCAGTGGGAGGCAGGAAGTGACATGCACTGCAGAGCTTAGGACACACACAGCTGTTTCTCTCCAAACTCTCTCATTAGCATTAGGCTTGTTAATATTGCTTACATGGGTGTTCTCAGTTCACATTTGGCACGGCAGTCTGATAAGGACAAAGAAGAAAATAGAGGGTCATCTGGGACTTGGAGGATATGCACATAAACATCAAAATGTAAGAATAGTGCTTTGTCTAGTTTCTTGACAACCGTATAATCCTCTCAATCAGGAAATGTAAAAGAGAGCAAGTCGCCATAGCCTCAACACAGAGAAGACCAAGGCAACTCCAAAGCATCAAGGAAACAGCCTGCAGAGTATGTCTACAGACTTATTACTGACTATGCCAGCAATATAACTAAGCCACTATTAAGTGTATTTACAAAGGCAAGCTGCATCTCTGGTATAGAGATCTTTCAAGGTAAAGGCATGGTTCTGCATCATGATTGGATTCTATGCAGTGTTCACTTTTCAATGTAACCTAGCGGCTAAACATCAGTAGATGACAGAAACAAATGAAGGAAGGAAGGAAAGAAAGATAATACAGGAAAAGTTTCATTGCTTATTGCCAGTGCACAGTGCTGCTGTTCCTTGGCTGGCTCACAGTCTATTTGGCACTGCCAAGCAAGATCAAAGCTTTCCATCAATGTCTTAATGGACAGGGTTGACCCATCTACATTTTTATTTTCTACCCTTCATGCATTTTCCACTCTCTAATAGAACTACCACTGTTAATTTACACCAAGGAAACATCAAAATCACCAGATTCACTTATAATGCTACTAATCATTTTTGATGATTTTCCCTCTTGCCTTTCCGTAAAGGGGGAGGAAACTATGATGAACGACCATTTTAAATAAGACAAAGATTGCATTAGATAAATGAAGCTAATTAAGCTCCTGAAAATTGATGTATCCTTTGAGCTACTATGTTAAACTGTAAAATGAGAGGATTAAAGTAAAAATAGAAAAGTGCAAGGTATTAAATATCAAGCTACTGGGCATTTTAAAAGAAAATGTTAAGACTGGGAACAGGGTATCAGTTCCCACAAAGTTAGTCAGCTCATTTATTGCTGTAGAACAGCATACAATACACTTCCCCATTATGTAGACCCACTTTTGTGGGGAAATCCTGCCTAGGGCAGGCAAAGCTCTGCTTTTCCAAGCAGCAGCTAGAGTGTGCACTACCAGAGTGCCTGTGTGTGAGCGTAGCCAAGCTGCTTCTGCCACTAAAACCACTGCCCCCCCATAGCTGGAGCCACCTCTGCACCCAGCCACTGGAGTCACCGCCATCAGGCATCCACGTGAGTGAAAGTGTGGGTGAAAATAGATGAGACAGGCCTCACCCGCTTGTCTGTTCCTGCACCGCCAGATGTTGGGATGCAAATGCCCCAGGGCGGGTAGGCACCTGGCCTGGGATGCATTCTCCATTAGAACTCAGGTGTCCATTCCAGGCCAAGGGCTGCCCACGTGGGCCAATGCAGGCCCATGCGTTTGTCTGGCCCCACCTATTCCCACCACAAGGCAGAGGCTGCCATGGCTGCCTATCATGGTGCGGGGCAGGGTGCTGGGAGTGGGATGAGTGTGGGGCCAGTCGGACGCAGGTTTGTTGAGTTCCCCTGCCCTACCTGTAGCATGGGGGCAGCAGTGGGGTGGCTCTCCAGCTGCCAGGGGCCACAGGCACATCTGTACTGTGCTGCCCACTGACCAAGGGAGTGGCAGCTGTGGTTTATCACCCCATGGTGGGCCGGTGAGCCACCTCCCCCCAGTGTGTTTGTTTTTACCCTGTGTGTGTGAGAGAGAGAAAGTGTGTGAGAGAGACAGCGTGAGCATGAGTGTGTGCATGCTTGTGTGTATGAGTGAGTGGGGCTTACATCCCTCGTTGGATACCTAAATGTTAGGATGTATGCTATTATAAGGTTCTCTTCCAAAATATTCTCATGTAGGTTATTGCTGCCCAGAGGTTATCATCAATTTACAGAACAAAGATAATTTTACAGTTTCCTCCTGTGTTTGGAACACTTCCCATGCACTGTGTCTATGTCCAACGTCTCATAACTATACGCTTTATTTAGGAGACGTGTGAAAGGATGACACTGGGGTTCTGGCACATCATAAATTAATAATCCATGATAGTTTGAAATACCTATAGGCTTTCTGAATTTACTGAAACTAATGGCCTGTCATATCCTGGCACCTTGGGCAAACTCTATGATGAAGTGGGCTTCTGCGCTTAGCGATTAGTCAACACTGAGAGATAGGCCTGTTGGGAGGGAAAATGGATCATCTTTAATCAGATGTATGACTGCTGAGCACATCAGGATCTGGTTTAGTCTTAGTAAGTATCTAGTACATATCATCTTGCTCCAAAGTTTAATAGAAAAATATGATATTCAGATTACATCATTTAACTACTATTGGTTAATATCATCTGGTCCTGACTACTTATTGCTTTCTAGCTTATGAATGTACTCTAAAACTTCCCCTGCTGACGCCTTATTTTGTGACATTGGGTGAAAACAGAAATGCACCTTAACTCCACTTTAACATTGCTTATGCATGTTGCAGGCTGCATAGGGCACCAATACAGCCCTGCAACATGCATAAGAAATGTTCAAGCGGAGTTACGTGCTTGTCTGTTTTCACCCATTGTTTCTTTGGATTTATCACCTAAAAAGAATAGCTCTGATATGGGCAACTTCCCTGCAATGAAGAGTGATGCAAAAAATCCATTTGGCTCTTCAATGGCTTTATCATCCTTGAGTGATTCTTTTATACCTTAATGCTTTATTGACCCACTTGTCTCTCTGTCAGACTTCCTCTTCTCATGTATTTAAAAATACTTGTTAAGTTTTTACAACTTTTGCAAGTTACTCCTCATATTCTTTCGTGGACTGCCTTATTATAATTTACATTTAACCTGCCAGTGTTAATGCTCCTTTGTATTTTCCCTCAGTGAGATTTGATTTCCAGTTTTTAAATGGTGGCTTATTCGCTCTAATAGTCTCCTTTTCATTTAACCATGCTGCCATTCTTTGGTCTTCCTTTTTAAAATTTGGGATATGCATTTAATCTGAGCCTCTGCTATGGTATTTTTAAATTTCCTTCTAACATCCTCATTCTTGTATATTTCCCCTTTTTGAACTTAAATGTTACTGTAGTGGATATTTTTTGTGTTTTCCATCCTACAAGGATGCAGACTTTAATTACATTATGTAATGCATCCTACAAGGATGCATACAGTTACATCTACAGTTACCTCTTGAGCAAGATCCTGTGGTCCACAAAGGACAAAATCAGAGTAATCTCTCCACTAGTGGGGTCCAGGACCAGACTCTCCAAAAAGCCATTTTCAATGGCATGTAGAATTTTTTTATTTCTGCATCACGCCTTGAGGTGGCATTTATCCAGTTGAGAAGGAAATGGTTTAAATATTACCCACTGAAGATGGTTTTAATTTTGTAAATAAGTTCTTAGCGGCTACATTGATAAGTGCTTTTGAGTGAATGAAACATAATTAGATAAAGAATCAGCTTTTTCTCTTCAATACTACTGAGGTACAAGTATTGAATCTCTTCAATACTGTTGAGGTACAAATCAAGTACCACATGATTTGAAACCCTGCTGTCGTGTCAGGTTGTGGCAATACTGGGCTAAGATGGACCATTGGTCTGACTCCTTCTAATTTTAATTAGCTGCAGGTGTCAGAGCATATAATAATCACTAGAGAAAGAGTCATACTCAATATAACAAATATCTAACCAACATCCATGAAAATACATGAATTGCTTTTATTATAAGTGCTACATTTTCACTCGAAGAAAAGTGTGTAGAGCATGATGCCTGCTATGTACGACTATCCTGAAACAAGTACAAAAAGTTACCTTAATGTCAGGTCTCTTTAATTTAATTATCTATGGCTTAATAATTCTGCAGTTTTACTGGATTAATTTTTTGTGTTCTCATTTAAGCATTTCTGATGGAAAACTGCAAATTACACATTACCCACATAATGTTGGACAATAAGTGTAAAAAATCATCAAGAACTCTAATTAACAAGAACTATAATGATAATAGATGCAAGGTCATAAAGCTGTTTTTCATGCTGTCCACACTGAACATCTCTAAACACGGATATATGTAATTATGGTCCTACAAATAAATTGTTGTCCAAAGATACAACAGCTGTTCATGTTTTAATGATGTGAAAAATCTTTTGGGTTCTTCAGGGTCAGAGAAAGAGATCTTTGTGAATGGAATGGAGTCGTTATAACTTGACCTCTCAAACGTTGGAGGAAAAATAAGTATAGGCAAAAGTCAGAAAACATATGACTACCTCTCTCTAAAGCTGAAAATTTCATTGTGTGTTTTCAGACAAGCATCTCCCCACGCATTACCAATGGTAACCAGTGGGTAATACGTGGGTAATGCGTGGGGAAGTGCTTGTATGAAAACACCTATTGTGATAGCCCTGCATGAACCAAGTCTTCCCCAACCCAAAAAACAGAGAAAGGAACTGAGAGAACAATTTTCTCTCCTGTCCCAAGGTAGTCCGGTTGATTTCTGGTTCTGGTTATGCCTATTTAACCACAAGATCATTGCACTACAGAAACTCGGGGCAGAATCTGGCTGACCATTGCCATCCTTGCAACCTGCAGTGCTGAATTTTACTGCTAGAGCTTCTCCCATGACTCATAGCCTAGTTTTGAGTATTTGTCTAGAAGGCACTAATTGCCAAAGAACATCACATTGAGAACACTTCTCTTTCGTCATCTCACAGATGAACAAGTGTCGGTTACGCAA
This sequence comes from Sphenodon punctatus, assembly GCA_003113815.1. Taxonomy (NCBI): domain Eukaryota; kingdom Metazoa; phylum Chordata; class Lepidosauria; order Sphenodontia; family Sphenodontidae; genus Sphenodon; species Sphenodon punctatus. Next base: position 3,732,984 of record QEPC01000373.1, read on the forward strand.
ATCTGCTCTTTAATAAGTGGTTATTTTAAAAGGAAATGAGCCTGCAAGTTAGACAGCCTGATTCTCAAAACATTCTTTTGATGCCTGTAACTGGGTGGTATCATCCCCAATAAGTTGCTTCAGGATCAGGACCACAAGCAACAAAGTTTACTTGGTTCTCTTCCCTGTAAGTACTCTTTTATTTATAGTGATTAGTCCCCAGCCTATATACAGTCCAGATCACATTCAGACATTCCCGCATGAGCCCCTCCTGAGCTTCCAGTTTGTGGTTCAGCTTTCCAAGCTTCCTGCTACCTCTAGCACCTTGGCCTCTAGCTCAGGCCCGACAGTCTTGATGATGAAAGTCCCCATCTCCTTTACCGCAGTCCCTTGTGGGCTGGTGCCTCCTAGGTGGTCTAGCTACACTGAGGCATATCTCAGCCTTTTATAGTAAAACATACCTCAAATGGTTTTCAATTATCTGCCATGTCCAGCTGGGGCCTACCAGCCAGTCTCAAATAGCTTTACTTCCTCACTTAAAGGGCCCAGCATTTTCTACTCCCTAGCTGGCCTTCAGGGCTTGTTCCCCACAAGGGAACAATGCCTTGGCCTGCAAACAGTTACAATGTCCTGTTACAATGTCATTAAAGCAAATAGAGGTTGTGGAGGAGGATGCTTTGTAGACTGGAACCAAAATTGGTAAATGAGTTTCCTTGAAGCAGGTTGGGGACTGAGTCCATTTTGGAAGAATGCAGGGGATTATTCTAGCAGACCATTGGACATAACCTGCGTGGGAGAGAATGCTATGGGATGACTTTGTGCTGAGTGAAAAGACTATACTAAGCCTGGTCAGGTGGAACCAGGAAGAATTCTGGTTTCCAGTAGGAGAAAACATTCTGCTATCATTAGTAAGAGGGACCCAGAAGGGCTCTGACAAGAGAGAATTTTGTTTGTTTGTTCTGCCATCTGGTCTAATTAAAGGATGTAACTGAGTGTGGAAGCCTTGTGTGTGGAGCCAGGTGGGCCTATTGAAAGAAGAAGACAGAAGAATAGCTGGCTATAGACACAACTTACACATAAGGCACATTCAAACAAAACTCATATCCCAGGGGTTACTGTGTATGGGTTTACAGGTCAGTGCCTGTGCCCATTTGACCAAACGGATGTAGAAACAGTGGGTCATGTCCTTTTCGAGTGTCAGCTTCATCGGGATTTAAGGGTGCAATATCTATCACCACTTTTGGCCAGATATATTGGAAGAACAACCTCAGAGCTTCTTATTTTTTTGGCCAATTCAGACTCACAGGGCCAGCCTTACTGTAGGGCAGTTAGGGGCGGCCACCCATGTTCCTGCTCCTGAGGGGGCTCCGCGCCCAGCTCGAACCCCACGGTAAGGCCGGCCCTGAGCGCAGGGCCCTCAGGAGCCGACTCGGGCTTCTGACAGGCAGTGATGGGGGGGGCCAGCAGGAGTGAGGAAGAAGCGGAGGGACCACCTCTCCCACACTCTGTGCCTCCCCCCCTCCACTGCCTTTCACAGTCAGCCAGGGAAAATGAAGAAGAGAGCAGCAGAGGCCCCGCCTCCCCCTCATTTCCCCTGGCCAAAAGTAAACTGCCCCCTTGGCTGTCTGGCTTAGTCTGTAACAGACTGAGCCAGGCAGTGGAGGAGGCCCGGCCAGGTTCCAGCATTGCAACATGAGGGAGCGGCAGGGCCTCTCCCTTCTCCCTCACTTCTGGTGGAAGTGAGGGAGAAGCAGAGGCCCCACCTCCCCCTCACGCTGCTGGCCCCCTCCATGGCCTGGTCGGGGCCCAGGCCACCTCTGGCCTCAGGCTGGAGTTGGTGGCAGCGGCCCAGGCCCAGTGGAAAGAGGAGTGGAGATGGATCAAACGAGAGCAGTGACAGCAGATCAGGTACGTGATCCAAACGGCCGTTCGGGCTTGGGGATGGGGGGAGGGGAGTGCCCCTCCGCCCAACCCTGAGCCCAGGCCCGGTAACACCCTGAGCTCGGAGGGGAGTTCCCCCCTGAGCCGGGGAGCGCCCCTAGGCCTGGCAGCCACCGGTGACTTCAGCACCAGCAGCACCTTAAGTTAGTGGGGGGGGGGGGGCACATTCTTTCCCTGCCCACAGCCTCGCTTCCACTAAGGCCAGCCCTGCAGACTCAGTCTATACCAATGTGGTATCACAATTTTTGGTTCAGGCCTTTATTAAGAGGGAGAACTTCCTTAAGTTTAAATCTCTATAGTTTAACTTCTACAGATTACATTCCCACGGGAGGTTAACCTTAGTTCTATATGCCTTGGCTTAATATCTAGTCCGGGCAAGGAGTGGGTTGTATGCTCCTGCTGGAGTTAATCGGATGTATCATTTTACTTCTGTTATATATATATCTATTTAATATATTTTAATGCTTTATGTATACGATTTGGCTATGACCTGATGGTCACGCCTTAAAATAAACTTGACTTGACTTGGGTCTACAGGCAAAGCAAACCCCTTCTGACTATACCCAACCCTGGAGGAAGCCAGCAGGGGCTCCTCTTTCCCCCAGGATGTGAATTCTGTGTGAATGTATGCAAAGAAAGCATATGTTTATAGCCCCACGATCACAGTATCTAAGACTATCCTCATGTTGTAGAGGGGAACCGAGGAAGTGTGAAGTTTGTGTGTAAGGCAAGTAACCTGGGAATGCAATAAAATTGATTCCAGGTCTCACAAGTCCCAGGCCAATACCTCAACAACTGGATAATTCTCTCTCTTGGTAAGCATGGCGGTGTGGAAAGGTGATGAAAGCAGCTTAGATCATATCCAGCCAAACCAGGCTAACGCCATCCCCCTTCTAACTCTTTTGACAGTAGTCTTACCACAATCCTCCAGGTTTGACCCCAAATTTTCAAGTTTCATCAAGTAGTCATTGGTTTCCAAGTTACTGTGAGGAAACTTTGGGTTGAACCAAAGTGAATCCCATTGACTTTGGCAGAACCAAGAAGGGTCGTTGGGTCACTGAAAGCGGAAGCTATGATAAGCATGCACAGTCTGCAGTGATTCTACTTTCTTTTATTAATAGTAAGTTACATAGCTGATAGATGGCAGGATTATGGACATGTGAAACTACTGGACCAGAGTGAGAGTGCAGGAAAAGGGCTGAGGCGCTTGGCTGGATTAAAGGAACAGAATGAGATTCAATCTAATGAAAGCAGAGTTATTATTAAAAATATATTTCAATATGATATATACTGACTATCATCCTCAAACTAGACCAAAAATATCTGGTGGAAAACATGGGCACAAAGAAGAGCAACTAAGTCCAAAAAGCATGTCTTCATAGCCAATACATAGAATAATTTCAGAAAGTTTGTATATTTGTAAAATGGAAACATTTCAAAAACTTGTTACAGTGTTAATTGTATCTATATGCTTTATAATGACAGCTAGCTGCACATTATTTATTTATTCACATTTTTATCCTGTCCTATCCCAAGGGCCCAGGATGGGTTACAAACATATATATATCTTTAACGTTTTATACTTATGTGGTTTATATGGTTTTTATCTTTTTACTGTATTTTTTTAAATGATATTGTTGTTAGCCGTCCCAAGCTGCCTGATGCAGAGCATTATATATATTTAGGACAAAACCAGCACCTTGAATTGTGCTTGGAAAGCTAATAGAAGCCAGCACAGAGTCTGGAGCACTGGTGTATTATGCTCCCAGTAACATACGCAGGATAGCCACTAGGTTGGTAATTCATCAAGCCAGGTCAGAGGGCTAGCTGGTGCCCCTGATTGACAGTTCAGTTACACCAGGAATTAATTCAATTCCTCTTGTTTTCAGGCAATATTACCTCTTTGTGCAGCAACTCCATATATCACTTTTCTTCATTTGCATTCTTTGAAATCCTACAATTGAAATCCGAGATGACAATATTATCCCAGAAAAACGGCAAGCCATTTTAAATAACTCAGCTAGCCAAGTAAATCAATGAGAACTTGTTTTCAGGATCAATCCTGAAATTAGCGCCATACTGCCCTGTCAGCCACTCTAGAGGCAGCCGCCGATTCAGTGGCAGCAGGAGAGGCGGGCCAATGATAGGAAGTAGCAGCAAGAAGATAGACTGACAGGCTTTTCACAGGTCTAAATACATCATCCAGCAACCAAAAGGGTAGCTAATAACCCAATTCTGATGTTGAAGCAGAAGCAAGTGCCAGCTTTCAAAACCTGGCACTGTGCAAAATCAGACAGGTGGCAGTACCCCCTGGAAAACCCCTGCTCCTTTACTGGTACACACATGCCTGCACCATACTCTTGGCTCCTGATGGCTACAAGCATCAGCTTATGTTCAGAGAGGCCAAATGCTTCATGACTGGCAGCTTCAGGCACAAAACAAAAAAGAGAAACAGCTTTTAATCATAATTATTATTGATCACAAGTCTTTCCAGGCAGCAAACCAAACTATCTAAATACTAAAAATCCAGCTGAATACATTCAGCATGTGAGACTGTCCATATGTCATGAAAGTTGGGGGAAGGGGGAGTGGAGATAGCAACGTTGGGACAATTTGGGACAAGGAGGGGAGGGTGTCATAATGTGATCTCATAATCATTTCTTGTAAAGAATCATTTTGTGTTACTCATTTTAATTACATTTTTATATCTGAAAACTAAAAAGATAATCATTACAGAGAACAGAGTTCTAAATTACTGGTATTAAAAATGTCATTGGAGGCATGGTTTGTGTAACATACTTTTAAGGAAAGGGATCTGTAGTAGAGTGACAAGCTGTAAAAATGAGGAATGTTTTAGTTAAAAAGGGGAGGGGGGGGAAACTATGTGACTTACTTTACGGACATCCCTTGTGCAATGGGAAAATGTGTAAATCAATCAATCAGTCAGTCAGTAACCGGAGAGACAGTTGGAGCATTACATCCCTAGCTCTGTTACACATATCATCCTCCCATTTAGGAAATGACCAGATCCCCAAAATAATGATGATGCACTAAGACTGAGGCCGCTTTTACACAAGACAAATTTGCGCATGATTGGTGAAAAATGCTTGTGTTTTAATGCTCGTTTAAACACCTAAACCCTTTTAAATGCGCATTTGCCATGATCATGTAAAAGCCAAAACCGTTTTGAATGTGGTTTTTAAATAATTCACATTTTTTAAAACCGGTTTTAAAAAATACGCATTATTTAAAAACCACATTCAAAATGGTTTTGGCTTTTAAACGATCATGGCAAATGCGCATTTAAAATGGTTTAGGTGTTTAAACGAGCATTAAAACACAAGCATTTTTCACCAATCATGTGCAAATTTGTCTCGTGTAAAAGCGGCCTAAGTTTTGAAATTATGCAGACCAGAATTACAGTTTGCTTCCCATGTTGGTTTTCAAGGAGTTGAACAAAGTTGGAAATCTGCCTTCATCTTTATAGAACTGTGAACCAGACAGAAATAGCCAATTAAATAGTCTAGAAAAATGGTTCCCAAACTCTTTGGACTCATAGACCACAGTGTCAATCATCTCACAGAGCACCTTGCATTTGCTAGAGATGGCTGTGGCTTCTTGGTTAATTATGGGCTGGCACACAACAGATGGCTTACGATTCTGCCAGTGCCATGGCCACCTTCTGCAGATGCAAGGCCTGGGCTACATACATACATAATGTGCATATGGGAGCTGGGACTTGGGGTATGAGACACATTTATGAAAGTCACTTGCCTTGTTCAGCACAAGTCCAATATATTTTTTTTCCCGTCCCACCATGCGCATATTCACCCAATGACAATCTTGTCATAGTACCAGAATTCTGTTGGTCACTGTTGTTTCCAAGTTGCCAATATAAAGGCTGAATGTAAATTAAAAAATATTGTCTATAAAGAAAAGCCTTCACTTCAAAAAGAACGGAAGGGAGAAAATGTTCTTTTGATTGAAATAAATCCCTTGCTTTGACACACCCATGCATCACGTACCAACAACTACTTTATCCTTATAATTAGAACTGGGGAAACAGTGACTGTGCAGATCAGCTGTGCAGCTTAATTAGCAAACCAGACAAACTCTACCTGCTTTCTCCCCACTGTCACGATATTAAACGCTATTGCTAAGTGACATTATGCCTTCTCTTTGACAAGGTATGATGGGGTTTGTTTTTTTTCCTGTTTTGCAATCAGTAAGTAAAGATAACCCATCAACTCCAAGATGACAACAGGCTACAAAAGCAATTTTCCGTCTTACAGCTGATATAGAGACTATACATGTCCTCTTATTACCTAATTATGTGTATGCAATTGTTGTCCATGCTGCTGGAATGAGGTGTTTTTAGATTTTTGTCCAAAATCCACTTTTTTCCATGAGGGAAAAAAAAAAAAAAGCAAACATGGGTTATGGCTTTGTACTCTGACGTGATTGAAAAACACTTCTCATGTATAAAAAATAAAATACAGTTCAAGTGCTTTGGCGAAGGAATAGTTTAGCTATTCTGTGGTGGTGAATAAATTACTACAAGAAACCTAGATTCTTGCATTGAGGAAGACTGCTGGCAGTTCAATGTAGAACAAGGCACTGCTCAAGGACTGTAAATGTAGCATAAATGTTCCATAATCAGCATTTTATAATTAAACCATATTTACATGTTTTGTCAAAAATGCTGGCATTCCACTTTCGCTAAATATTTGTAATATAAACTTATTTCATCTCTCTTGTTTTTGTTCTTTTCTCTTTCCCTGATTTCATTTCACTTTCCTTTGTGTTGCTGAACCCGTTTCATCCCTTTTCCTCCACTTTCATCACTATTGGATTAAAACAAACAAGACTGTGGCACGGTGGCAACCCAGCCCCGGAAAGCAGTAGCGGACGGACACGGTCCAGGCCAAGTTAGGTCACAGAACAAACGTGCCTGTGGCCGGGGCCTGGAGAGTGCTGGGAGAAACATGAACGTGCGGCCGGCCAGTCCTACCTCTGTGCTGTGCACCCAGCCCCCACCCCCATGACGGTAATGACAGCCAGACATGGCAGCCGGCTATGGTGGTCCCTGACCCTGTCTGCTGGCCAAAAAAAACATGATAGCCCACTGTAGCCCACTTTGGCCCTGTCAGGTTGCCCTTAGCCCTGGCTGTGACCTCGGAGGTTTTCTGAGGTCAGAGCCTGGGTTAGCCATTAACATGGCCCGGGGCGTCCTGGGCCAACATCTGGCAGCGCCTGCATAGATGTGCAGGTGGGGTCTGGGCCACAGTGGGCTACAGCAGGCTGCTGTCATGTCTGTTTTTACCCACTGTGTCGGGAACACATGAACTGCCATACTGGATCAGCGTGACCTGTGGTCCATCTCTTTCTGTCTGCAGCAGCACCCAGCCCCTGATGCTCTGAAGGAAAGTTCCACAGCATGCGATGTGAAATTGCTCTGCATCTGTGAAGATCTCATTAGAACTCCCAGAATTTAGACTGACAAACCCTAAATCATGGAATTTTATATCCCTTCCCAAAAAAACCAAGTTTGTGTTTAATGTTGCTTCTTTGGATTGGATAAGCTCAGAGAGGAGAGGTCCATAATTAGTTCAGTTGGTCAGGGAATGACAACTCTGACTGCCAAGAGCTGGAAGTGAAGGGCAGGGAAGAGATAATTCCATTTTATGACCTGTGTATGCACTTCTTTGAAGTAACTGAAATTAGCCACTATCAACTAGACAGGATATTGTGCTAAATGGACCATTGGTATAACCCAGTAACCCAGTATGCCAACTCCAGTGTTATCATTCTTATGTGATCTCTTCTCTCCTGCTTCCCTCCTCATTCAAACAACCTACCTTTGCCCCCAACTTCACTCTGAGTCTCTTTGGTCAAATGGAGGTAGGCCCAACACTCAGCCTGACTCTTAGAGCCTGCCTTAGAATTTGTAGGACCTGGGGCGAAGATAAAATGTGGGACTCCCGGTAGCCCTGTCCCTTCCCTCCGTGGGGCACTAGAGGAAATGGGGATCCATACCATGTCCTGGTGAAGACAGGGGGCACTACAGAACCACCAGAAGTAGAGAAAATAATGGGGCCCAGGGGGAGGTTGTCGCCTTGCCTAAAAGAGGCTGTGGTGTGCCCCCTGCTGAAAAAACCATCGTTGGACGTGGACGCGCTCGCCAGCTACCGACCTGTCTCTAACCTTCCCTTTTTAGGGAAGGTTATTGAGCGGGCAGTGGCGCTCCAGCTCCAGGGTCATCTAGATAATATCGGGCTCCTTGACCCGTTTCAATCTGGGTTCCGCCCCGGCTATGGCACCGAGACGGCGTTGGTGGCCTTGGTGGACGACCTCCGCCGGGAGATGGATGCGGGATGTTCGACATTTCTCATCCTGCTCGATCTCTCGGCCGCTTTTGACACCGTGGACCATGGGCTGCTGTTGAGACGACTGCGTGACCGGGGGGGTCTGGACGGGACTGTTCTTGAATGGTTCCGTTCATTCCTCTCGGGGAGGAGCCAGCGGGTGGTGTTGGGGGAGGAAACATCGAGCCCCCGCGCCTTACCGTGTGGCGTTCCGCAGGGATCGATCTTGTCTCCATTATTATTTAACATCTATATGCAGCCCTTGGGGGAGGTCGTGAGAGGGTTCGGGGTGCGATGTCACCAGTATGCTGATGATACTCAGCTGTACCTCTCGTTTTCTACCGACCCAGACCCTGCTGTCTCGGTGCTATCCCAATGTTTGGAGGCCGTGGCGGATTGGATGCGGCGGAGCAGACTGAAGCTCAACCCAGATAAGACGGAGGTGATGGTGGTGGGGAGGGCGAAGGGGGTGGTGGCCCCCCTGATTGGGGGGGTTTGCCCCCCTGTAGCTCAGCAGGTCCGGAGTCTGGGGGTCATATTGGACGCAGACCTGCGGCTGGAGCGGCAGGTGGAGGCAGTCGCTAAGGCTGCCTTCCGCCAGCTTTATCTGGTACGTAGGCTGCGTCCGTATGTCTCTGGCCCGGACCTGGCCTCCCTCATCCATGCCTTCGTCACCTCGCGGCTCGACTACTGTAACGCGCTCTACGTGGGGCTTCCCTTGTTCTTGGCCCGGAGGCTGCAGCTGGTGCAGAATGCGGCGGCCCGTCTTCTTACGGGGACGGGTCGCCGGGAGCACATTACACCGGTGCTCCGAGCGCTGCACTGGCTGCCGATAGTGTGCCGGGCCAAGTTCAAGGTCCTAGTAATGATCTATAAAGCCCTATACGGCCTTGGCCCCTCTTACCTTAGGGACCGCCTCGCCCTTCGCGCCCCGGAACGGCTCCTGCGGTCTGCCGGGGGTGCCCTCCTGGAGGTCCCCCGTGTTAAGCGGGGGGCCACGATGGAGCGAGCATTCTCGGTGGTAGGGCCGCGGCTGTGGAACTCCCTTCCGGAGGAAGCTCGCCTGGCCCCAAGCCTTTTGACATTTCGGCGGAACTGTAAGACCTGGCTGTTTGCCCAGGCCTTCGGGAGGGAGGGGGGGGGGGGTGATTTTAATCCCCCGCCCATTTATTTATTTACTATTGTTTTTTAGCCCTGTTTTATTGTTGTATTTTATATTGATGTTTTAACTGATTTTAATTGTTTTTATCATTGTTGTTAGCCGCCCCGAGCTGCATTGCAGGAGGGGGCGGGATACAAATCTATAAAATAAATAAATAAAAATAAATAAATAGTCACCCCAGGTCGCCCTGTGGCAGGGTCAAGCCTGCTGACAGCACTTCTCTGTATATAGATGATAACTTTTGAAAACTGTGCCTGATTACTTCCAAATCTTCAGACAATGCCTGATATTTCAATGGGCATAAACGTATTGATTTTGGTGAAAACCAGTTTTTTTCACCCCAAATGTTTTTCCTGTACGAATCAGCATTCTAAATTGTAATGCAGACCTCAGAGAGGAAAACCGCTTTATAGAAAACACCTGAGAAACACAAAGAGGTAGTTCCTATACAGTTTTCAAATGAAAACACAAGAACATAAGAACTTAAGAAGTGACATACTGGGTCAGACCAATGGTCCATCAAGCCCAGCATCCTGTCTCTGACAATGGTCATCCTCAGTCACTTTAGAGAAGTATCCAACAGGGCATAATGGAATGAGTCTTGGCCATCCAGTCCAGTCCTGCCCCCTTGGTCCATGTGCTGATCCCCACTGTGAGTGACCCCTGGATCCCAATCCTAAACTATTTCCTGGAACTCGGATACCGATCCTGCACCAACTCTCCCAGGATGTCATTCTGCAACTACCCTCCATGCCCCAGCCCGTGGTCCCTAACACAGGCTTCCTGCTTCTGATTTGATGCTAAATCTTGTTATCTCTCCCTGCGCAACATCACTAAGATCCATCTTTTCCTCACTGTCTCCGCTGCTAAAACCTTAGTCCACGCTGTGGTTAGCTCTCGTCTAGACAATTGCAACCTCCTTCTCACTGGCCTTCCCCGCTCTCACCTTGACCCCCTCTCGTCTTTTCAAAACTCTGCTGCCAAGATCATCCACCTCGCCTGCTGCTTTGATCATGTGCAGTTCCTCCTCTCTTCATTGGCTCACTCTACCTAAATGCATTCAGTACAAGTTTCTTGCCTGTACCTACAAGACTATTCATGGCCTTGCCCCCCATCTCACTACACTCATCTTCCGCTATGCTCCTGTCTATAAACTCTGCTCCTCCTCTTTCATCACCCTCGCCTGCTCACGACTCCCCTGCTCCTCCCCCTCTTCCACCACCCTCGTCTGCTCATGACTCCCCTGCTCCTCCCCCTCTTCCACCACCCTCGCCTGCTCACGACTCCCCTGCTCCTCAAAGCGTATTCTCCAGTTCTGCCTTGCTGGCCCCCATGCCTGGAACTCCCTCCCCGAACACATTAACTCCTCTCCCACCCTCCCTTCAAATCCCTCCTGAAAACCTACCTCTTCTGTCAGGCCTTTCCTAGCTCTTCATCCCCTTAGTCCCCTTCCTGATTTTCCCAACATCACCTTCCCCTATGTAACTAAGTTAAGCACATGTACCTGCAACCTTACACCTTCAAGAACATATCCTCGCCTCTCCCTCTGTTGCTCCAGCCCTTGTCTCCCCTCCCTTGTCTTTCTTAGATTGTAAGCCTCCTGGGACAGGGATCCTGTCTACTTTCAACAGTTGTAAAGTGACAGGTACATTGCTGGTGCTTACTTAATAAATAAATAAATAATAAAATACCTGGAAAAGTTTTATTATTAGGTTTTGCATCTTTAGCAAGTTACTCTTCAAATTCCCTCTTGGACTGCTTTATTAACATTTTTTTGCTTCTAGTTTTCCACTGCTTGTACTCTTTCCTATTTTCCTCTTAGGACTAGTTTTCCATTTATTATACATTCTTGTTTTCCCTTTCCACACCATAGAGGGCAAAAGGCATGAATAGTTCAAGTATTCATAGCAGGAAGCAAAGTGGTTCAAATGACATCTTTATTGGACCAACTACTGCTGGGAGTGGCTTTGCTGCTTTTGTAGGTCACTGGATTGGTGAGAAGTTGGGTTAAAGCTTTTAGGTGTGAGAATAGCTGTGACTAGGGCTAGGACAGTACACAAATATAGCTTACTGTAGGACATAACTGGGTGTTAACCGATAGGCAGTGAGTGTCCAAGATACCAGGGACTGAGAGATCACCAGTGTTTCTTCCCCTTCCCGCCCCCAAGCTGTCAGGTGGTCCCTGGGGAGAGTGAGATTGTTCACATGCCTCACACACCCAACTGGCTGTCAGCTGAGAGGGGCATCCTAGAGCTGGCTCTGATGGAAAGGTGGTTCATAGCCAGGGAAGGCTTCTTCCCTGACCATGACCCCCCTTTTCCATGGCTGCTGTACTCCTTTCTTGGCAAGAAAGGCAAGGAGCGAGGATCAAAGGAAGTGTGCAGCTGGGAGAGTACAGATTGCACTCACTCAGCTGGAGAGGCAGCTGGGAGAAGGGAACACAGATGCTGAGAGCCTCTGGGGACTTCTGCGCTCCCCTCTCCCAGCCACCTCTTTGCTGAGAGGCGCGCGCTAGCTGCTCCTCTATGGGTGTTTTAAACGAATGCCACTCAGGGGCGTGCATGGTTGGCGCATGGGGCAGAGGCATTGTGCATGGGGGGGGGCGCTTCACATGAGTGGCCTCATGCATGGCAGCCCCGTCCATGCACCAGCCACTCTGTTCCCATACAGGGCACTCCAAGTGTCCCGTGCATGGACTGGGTAGGTGGTGTGCGTGGGTCACAAGAGCATGCACCACCATGCACCTGTATTCAAATGAGACCTCCTCCACCACCCTCCTCCATGCATGAGGGTGCCTCGTTTAAAAACACCTTATGGTTCTGGTGGACCTGGGGCTACGGGGGACCCTAATAAACGGGACTTGGTCCCATGGCTGCCTGTTGCCCTGGTTTGGGCTGGGTTCACCTGCACTGTGTGCTCCGCTTTCCCAGTGATTGCGTGGCATAAGGCTGCCCCCAGGCCAGCCCTGGGGCAAACTGCTGGAAGGCACCGTTCAGGCAGACAGGTGAATCCAGGGCTGAAAGGGGCCAATGAGTGGCAGCGTCTTGTTTGTTTTCACCCAATTGCCCTGATTCTGGCTTGGGTTCTAATGATTTTTAGAAGTCATGAGCCTGGCTTCCAGAACCAACAATGTTTGTGGCGTTCTGTGCATGATACACATCCTGAAAACACAAATCATCTTGCCCTGTGCCACCTCAAGGAAAATATCACCTCCTGTTCTAGGTGAAGAATTTAAAAACAAAGGCTTCTTACTAATTGTTTTCTCTCCCCTGGGTCCCTCAGTCTTTTTGACTTAATTACAGCAACCAAGAACTGGGTTGAAAGACATGAGAATTTCTTTAAAGAAAATTAAAATCCAACCTGCATGAATGTACTAGTACATAGTTTCCTATCTTATATTCTCTGATTTGTTTGCTATTTGATTATACGCATACGTGTTTACATCACTTGAAAGATGTAAGCACCTATGAACTGAATTGGAGTTTGTCACTACTTGATATAACTTTAAATTTGAAATGATTGGGGAAATGGGGAATTTTTTAGATTCTTTTCAGTTATATAATTCTTACTTATAAAAAAAAAATAGGAAAACAAAAAATGGTCACGTTAGTAATCCCTTCTTTCCAACCCAAAACTACTATAATAAGTGGAGTAAATTATACATGTGGTTTTAATGATGTAAACTTAAAATAACTGCACTGATTTCAAATGGCAACTTCAAACTCCTTAAATTTGAAGTGTACGTAGACACAACACTAACCATTTGGTTTAAATTATACTTTTTAGCAATTTCATTTACTTTAGATTGTTGCAAGGCTCTCTCTGAATACAAAGTAAAGAGGATAGGAAATTGTAGCCCTGACAAATTTGCTATAAAAATCCTTACTTTAGTGGAGTTACTGCAGGTTTTCACTAAGGCCAACACTTTAAAAAGTAGCTTCAAGTTCCCATCAACTTTCGTTTGTTCAGCTTGACACACTTCGCGTTCAACTCCCTAAGTGCTGAGAAACATGCAAAATCTCAAGAAACAAACTACCCAGTGCTGATTGGGGGGAGGGGAGGGGAGGGGGAGGAGGAAGCCGTACTGTTCCCTGTAGACTTTCTTATCTTGTCTGAGGCAGGCAGCTGTCTCGGTGGGAAAAGCTTCCCAAGTGCAAATTTCAGGAATGGGAGGGGAAGAGCAGGAGGGAAAGACTCATCTGATAACTTAGCATCCTATCCATCACCACATAAACCCATCCTTGGCTCAGCCCTACCATCCGCCACTTACAATCCTGTTCTCAGGTTGCCAAGCAGCTCTGGTGAAAGTCTCGTGAGTTTGCTGACTTCCTCCACTTTAAGTTTGCTCTTTTTGCCATGCCCTTTCCCTGGCTGAAGACTGCTATTACTCCACCGTAATCAAATCTCATTCCCACAACCCCACTGTCTCTTCTCAATATTTGCTTCCCTTCTGAAGCCTCCCTGTCCTCCCCCCTCTCTCTCTGCACAGGATCTAAACATCTCCGCCTCTTCTCTCTTGCTGCCCCTCATGCCTGGAACTTCCTCCCTGGATATGTTCACTCTGCTCTCTCCCAACTTTCAAATCCCTCCTGAAAACCTACCTCTTCCATAAGGCCTTCCCTAGCTCATCATGAGTGAAACTGTGTCCTCTCCCTATCACTTGGAATCTAGTTCCATGTAGCACATGCACCTGCAACTTCTCAACCTCATGAATGTACTCTTGCCTCTCCTAATGTTCACCTCTCCCTTGTCTCTCCCTCCTTTGACTCTTGGATCGTATGACCCCTGGGGGTAGGGACCTGTCTATAACTGTTGATTGTACAACACCAGGTACACTAATTGTGCAATATAAATAATAAGTAACAGCATTCTAATGGCTAGCAGAAGTCAGCAGCCAATAGAATGCTGAAAAGCTGTGCTGAGCCCACCTCTTCCCTTCAGCTCTCCCCACTCCCATCTAGAAAGATGAGAGGGATGAGTTCTTTCCAGATGGGAGGGGGATCTGAAGTGAAGAGGTGGGCTCAGTACAGCTTTCAGCACTCTATTGGGTGTTCAGACTCTTGCTAATCAATAGAATGCTGAAGATCTGCCCTCACCATCCTGCCTTCCCCCTCCCATCTGGAAAGGGCTTCCAGATGGGAGGGGGGAGAGTGAAGGGAAGAGGTGGGCTCAGCACAGCATTTCAACAGTCTACTGGCTGCTGACTCCTGCTAGCCAATAGAATGCCAAGATATCAGATAAGTCTGCTCCTTCCCTCCTGCTCTCTCCCCTCCTATTCCTGAAAATTTGTGATAGGGAAGCTTCCCCCACAGAGACAGCTGTCAGTTCCAGACAAGTTAAGAAAGCTGGGGAGGGAACAGCGTGGCTTCCACCTTTCTTCCCTCTTTAATTTCTCTGGGATGGGAGACCAGCCTAGGCGCGTGTGCGCGTGGGAAGGGGAAAATCTCACGAGAATCGGAATCAGGGTCGAGGTGTCTGTGAGATCTCAACCCTGATTCTTGATTCTTGCGAGATTTTTGTGAGAATAAAATCTATTCTCATTTCAGCCCTAGTACTGGATTCATTTTTTTCAAATTGAGAACAGCCTCAGATATTATGTATACTTTAACTGTGAAATTAAATAAGCAAATCACTATCTGTTGAAAGTGAGACCCATTATCAAATCTCTACTATAAACCAGTGCAGCAGTTGTGTTTTTTTTAAAATAACTGGATTAATCTTCTAATTAGAACATATCAGTAAGCTTCTCTCTTCACATCGGCTAAATGCATTTGATGATGACAAATGTTACTCTGTCATCTGTAAAGCCTCAAATAAATTGGTGGAATCAGGAGAAGAGCTAAGTCAAACAATGTTCTGCATCATTATATCAGTCATTTCTCTTCTGTGCAGAACCTTTTCTACAGGCAGGTAACCCTGATGAATCAGGAATCTGCTCCTGGCTGTCCATGGTTGTCTCCCATATTTTGATGTGTACCATGGTCTGTTATTTGTATTAACTGAAGATGCAGACCAGGAAACTTCCACAGGTGTGTTCAGCAAACACACCTGCTGGTATTTTGAGTGGTGTGTCAGTTCTAAGCAAAACCTTGGACAATTTCCAGTAACGGCTGAATAAAAAATAAGGGGATGTCCAAGGGTGTCTTTAGACAGACCACCCCCGGTTCTGCTCTGGGGGTGGCCAGCCCCGCATCCCCCGTATGCAGCCGTGATAGTGCAGGGTTTAAACGTACCCAGCGCTGCTGCGGCCCACACTCCACCTGCGCAGTGCCCCCATCCCCTACACCACAGAGCTGTGGATGGATTGGCTGCCGCTGTAGGCTGTCACCTGCAGCTGTGTGGCATTGCCGGGGCAACCCACAGCCTGAAGTGGAGCTGTAGTGGCCCATCTGCTGAATAGATGACAGACCGCTGCTCCAACCCCAGCCAGTGGTCTGGGTTTGGGTGGCCTGCTCCACTAGTGGTACTCCGGGACATTCCAGAGCACCGCCAGCGGAGCTGCCCCAGAGCAAAGAAAGCTTGCGCCCTCCTGTGCTCTGGCTCACCCCCGAGCGGGCCACCTTTAAATGGAAGTATTACATATCCCTTTAGAATATCTAGGCAACATAAAATAGAGAGGTTGGCAGGCATCAAGAATAAGAACATCAATGAGGAATGTAAAGTATGCTCCGTTAGGAAGGAGCTCTACAGTTTAGAAAGTACATTCTAAAACAGAACTGTTCTATGATGATATGCATTGTTTCATCAATGATGAAACAATGCATATTATTTTGACTCTAATAGGAGGAAATACTTAGAAGCTATTTAAAGGAATCACTCACAGAGACAGGGGGATGGCAACTTTGCCCCATTAAGGACAATGGGATTAGTTTCTGCCAAGGAAAATCATGTTTAATTAGCATAAAGTCATCATGGGGGATATGACTACCATTGAAGTCAAGAGTAATACACTGAATATAATGTACAGTTGGTTGGCTTTTCCAGACTATAATCACAGTCATATAGCCTGCATACTTAATATCACACAACAATAAAGAAGTTTTTTGAAATAATGTTAATGTGGATGCTGAAATGAGTTCAAAGTGAAGGAAAGTGAATGTGCACCTGGTAAAAGCCAATTACTAATAAACTTCAGAAGGAACATAAAAACGGTTTCTCTTTCCAACTCGCCCACCAGAGACCTAAATGAAAACATTAAAAAAATGTATCTCTAATTAGCTTTTCAGATTTAAAACTGTATCCTGAACTGTAATAAAGGCTTTGTATAGGCTATTATGTGATTTGGAGAAGTAGAGCATGAATTCAATAGTGGCTTAGTCCTTAGATCCCCTTGTGCCACTGGCACAGCAGGAGGTAGCCCAGCTTCTCCACTGTCCATCTTTCATTACTGGTAATACTTCCGCCAAGTGTCGGCATCCTCCAAATCCTCACCCCATTTCCCCTGTAGGTTTCCTTTGGTCTTCCCTGTTTTCTCTTACATCCCACAGGTACTCAGTTGGGTGCCTGTTTGAGGTAGCTTCCATCCTCCATACAGTAAGTGTGTCCTAATACCATCTTCCTTTGATATTTTCCAAAACTTCCTGTCTTGTCAGCTCTCAACCACCTGTGATGGGCAGCCGTCAATCTCTTTGCTAGTCTCTGTCTTTGGTCAGGTCTAAAATGTTCTCTGAACAAAGTTCATTTATTCCAGAATACATTGTTTGTTTTTCTTCTTGCATTGAATTAATGCTTCATGCGGAACATAAATTTAATACGAGAGGAGACACCCCCCCCCCAAATATTCTGAAGTAAACAGGCTTTGCGCAAAGAACAACTGAAAACAGATAATGCCAAACTAGCCACAAGGACATGAGTTGGCCTCACTGTCTATAAATGGGATCCCAATCTAGATCAATATTTGCTGTCTAGGGTCGCAGGATTTTATTTAAGCCTCAAAATGGGTCATGCCAGCAAAAATTTAGGAACCCCTGACTTAAAGTCCAGAGAGGCTGCAAGTTCTTCAGGGCAGCGACTGCCATTCAACTTACATGTGTACAAACCTTATCTTATCACATAGCACATCCTGTGGCATATGCTGTTTCTGTATCCTGAGATCCCATGTGCTGACACATTAGCACCGGGCCTTCATTTTGAAGAGAGTGCATAAAGTATGTAGCCTGTCTTCCTGTGAATTCTTGGAAAATGTAAGTTGCTTACAGAAACCTGGCAGTAGGAATCACACACATGCACAAAAAACTCTTTAGGTTTTTGTATGAATTTTTGTTTTTATGATAGGCGTATTAACTCTAGAAAAGAGCTTCCCAAAGTTGCCTGTAACCAGATGAGGGCTTGAGAGGGCACTGGAGTAAGCGCGGCAAAATGTGAGGGAAGGGAGGAAAGGTGAGTGGGTACACCCCATGATTTGCTGAGAGACCTGGCATTGGCTCGTGGCTCACTGGGGAAGGCACAGACAGCTTTGGCAGAGAAAGCAGGACATTTTGATGCCCTGACAGAGTTGGAGATGGCCCTACTGGCCCCCCATGAAAGCCTTGGCCTTGGGGCATGGCCCAACTTACCCCAATTGTACACCTGTAGCTGCACCCCTGATTTCTATGGGTGCCTCCACATGAGTTGCAGAGGACTCAATCCCTATGTGCCCTGTGTTGGGCAACTGCTGCCAACACATTTCAGGGCCAATGCAGGGAGCAGGACAGACAGTTACACACATACACACACACACCTGTGCAGGGCAGCCGGGCAGGCCACTGTCAGCCATCCCGCCACACAAGTGGGCACCCAGCCCTGCCCCATCCCCTCCCCCAGCCCGCCCACTATCCCGCCCTGGCCATGATGTGGCCATGCAGGACTGGAGCGAGCACCCGCTGCTCAAAGGGCCTGCCATGGACTTTGCCACGCGGTGGAGCAGACAGACTGGGCACACAAGCGGCAGCACACTACCTTGGGTACTTTGAGTAAGGTTGCTAGTGCTACGCGCTGTGTCCTCTGCCTGTTCCCAAGGACGCATAGCAGCCAGCTGCCTGCCCTGTCATGTGACGGGGTGAACATCTGGTGGCCACTAGGCACACGATGCCCTGCATCATGTGGTTAGGCTGCCTGGAGTGAGGTAAGGCTACCCAGGGTGCAGTACGTGCATTGTGTGGCTGCAGTCCATGATTCACCACTGTTTGTACTACAATAAAGTGGCAACACACTACAATGAAAGGTTGGAGTTTGAAATTATACTGATTTGTGATACAGTAAGTAATGAAGTAAGATTCAGTTCGATGCCACTGTTATTTATTGTGCTGTGACAGGATGATTATTAATTATTACTAATTATTATTATTATTATTATTATTAGCAGCATTTGTATAGCACCAGCTGTGTACCGGGCACTTTACAGAACAATGAGATAGACACGGTCCCTGCCTACGGCTTACAATCTAATAGACTCGGAGGGGGAAGACAAGGAAAGCGGACATAGGGAGAGACAAGGGATAAAAACATTTGCGGATGCGAAGTCCTGAGACTTCGTGCTTGGCTTGGTTGCAGTTAGGCAGGAGTCCTTGGGAGGGCAGACAGTAAGTATTGAGAGGGAAGTTCTAAAAGGCATCGGAAAAGGCAGCAAGGAAGAGGTGGGTTTTGAGGAGGGATTTGAAGGTGCGGAGGGAGGGGGCAAGGCAGATGTGGGCAAGGAGGGAGTTCCAGGCATGGGGGGCAGCAAGGGAGAAGGAACGAAGGCAGTTAGGTGAGCAGGGGAGATGAGGGAGAGCAAGGGAGGGGAGAGAGGAGGAGCTGAGAGTGCGTGCAGGAATGTGTAAGGATATAAGAGCTGAGAGGTTAGGGGGAGCCAGATTGTGAAGGATTTTGTAAGTAAACACCAGGAGTTTATGAAGGATGCGTGCTGGAAGGGAGAGCCAGTGAAGTGAGGAGAGGAGAGGCTGCACGTGGTCGAAGCGACGAGCTGAGTGGATGATCCTAGCAGCAGAGTTTTGGATGGAAATAAGGGGGGACAGATGAGAGCGGGGGAGGCCAGCAAGAAGGAGGTTGCAGTAGTCAAGGTGGAAGATGACCATGGCGTGAACAAGGGTTTTGGCTGAGGAGACAGAGAGAAAGGAGCGAATCCATGCAATCTTATGGAGAGCAAAATGACAGAACTTGGCAACAGAGTCAATGTAAGGTTTGAAGGAAAGGTGAGTGTCGAAGACAAAGCCCAAGCTATGGGCTAGGGGGACAGGATGGATGGTGACCCCATCAATAAGGATGGAGAGGGAAGAGGGGGAGGAAGGGTAGGGAGGAAAGATAAGGAGCTCAGTCTTAGCCACATTGAGCTTGAGCTGACGTTGGGACATCCAGGCGGAGATATCAGAGAGACAGCTGATGAGGCGAGCTTGGACAGAAGGGGAGAGAGAGGAGGTGGAGAGATAGAGTTGAGTGTCGCCAGCTTAAAGGTGATATTGGAAGCCGTGGGAGGCAATGAGTTTGCCAAGGGACAGGGTGTAGATAGAGAAGAGGAGAGGGCCCAGGACAGAGCCTTGGGGAACCCCAACCGAGAGGGGGAGGGAGGAGGATTTGGAATTGGGAAGA